>JAJVSH010000081.1:792573-918978 GCA_021460005.1 Tetramorium alpestre | reverse complement strand
TACTTTGTAAATATAAAATTATATCAGTTATATTGAGTTGAATTCACTTTTGTGACAGAAGAAAAATAATTGGTAAGTTCTTATTCCTTCTAAAGATTTTATTGAATATAATTTCTTTTGGTCGTTTGGTCGTTGAGGTTATCTCTATTTTTGCGGTTGGTTTACAGATTAACAATGGCAACGTCATTAGCAGTACAACTTAAAAAATTGAGAACTCCGCAGATGAATTTACTGATGCGGGATAAAAAATGTGTTCTAATTTGTTGTTTGATTCAAAGGAAGCTGCGAATTTCGACAAGGACACTGTGTTAAGTATAGGTTAGTTTCTGTATTATCTATTAAAGTACTACTAAAGTTAAACATTTTATACATTTTTAGTCCAAATTTACAGTCAGTATTATTTACCAATCTTTCTTTTTACTTCTGTTAGTTCTGTTTTCCGATTATTTTAATAAATATAAGTAAATATAATTACGCTTTAATTTCATTTTATTTCAAAGTCTTTGCTATTTTAAATTATTATTTTTAATATTTTAAATTAAATTATTAAAAATTAAAAGACAATTTAAGAAGGTTGTAAGAAGAGTAAATTACATAAAATTTAAATCAAAAGCTTATTTACAAATTATGTTAGTATATGAACACTTTAAATTTTATTATCAATTATTTTTTGAGAAAATTTATAACAAAGTTGAGGAAGTTATAATAAGCTTTAATGGCCCGAAACTTAATACTGATTGTCAATTTTCAACAAAAATTATCTAACACATTCCGTTATATTCTATGTATAGAATAATTAATATTAAGATTGTACAACAAAATATGAGATATAAAGATTGCAATGAATATTTTTCTATTTGATATTTTAAAATTTATTACATTTTTATTTATTTTTTAATCTTACTAATATAAAAAAACAATTTAGAAGAATTTGGAATAGAAATCATGTTATATCTCTTTATATATAAGAACGTTACTCTTTTCTTAGCTTTACAATTTTCTTATTGAATTAAAAAAATACACTTTTAAATTTTAAGAAGAGAAATATAAAGAACGTTTCTTAATTATTTCTAATCGTACTTTTTTTATCTTCTCTTAGGTCAGAGCGGTTTAGAAAAATTACAAAAGCTCTTGATAAAGAATGTTGATGGATGACATCATTAATCGAATTTCAAATCACATTATTTGATCAAAGCTCTGTAAACTTTGAAAGAGCTGTTCAGGATGCTACTTCAGAGCAGGTTGCAGGATACTAGTAAATAAGCAACTGGATGTAAAGATAGCGAAATTTTTGGTATTGTCAACTCCATACTTTTTATTAAATGCTTGCCACAAAGCTTTAGAATGGCTTATATTTAGATATCACATTCATCATTACAATCGTGAGCAGTTTATTTTTTTTATTCTGCCATTTCGCATATTTGTTAGGCATGTATTAATAAAACTATCTTTTTTATAAAGTTTCTGATTTAAATATCAATACAAAGTATTTAAAAAAGTTGGATTTGCTACATGTAGTCATTCTTTTCATCAAGACATAAAAATTCTTTGTTAAAAAATTAATGAATCGAATTAAGATTAAAAGAATAAATTTCATTGTTAATTAATAATCAATCATTTTTTCACGTAATTTTGAATGTTTTGAAGCAAGAGATGTAAAATTACATTAAAATTAAAAACCTACATTAAAAGTTTTATGAAATATTAAATTGAATTTTAATCTTAACTTTATAAAAAAATTATAATACTTATTTTATTGTAATCAATATAGCTGTTTTAATGCAATTAATTTAATTTTGCCCTTTAAGAGCTCTACAACTGATAAACTTGTCAGATGAGAACGATAAATGGCATTGGATGGCACCTATGCAAAAACGTGGTATGACGCTGCCTTCCGGAATTCTTATTAAACATATGATTTCGGATAAAGGACTTTTGAAGACGTTATGTACGCATGTTACATTTGCCACGAAAACTTATTCCGATCAGGCAACTTGTCTGATTACTTTATATGCTTTTTACACTACGGCAATATTAGGCATGATTGAACTAGCATCCATCACTGAAGTTCAAATAAACTACTTACTGTCGACCCTTCTTCATGGCTTAAAAAGTCCTATTCTCGATTTTGCTTCCAGCAGCTATATGATCATTGCGAAATTGATAATGAAGGTAAGATTCTTCTTAATCTTAATATTTGCTTGTTTTTTTAAAATATTTCTATCTTTAATAAATAATATTAATTTTGCAACAATTATAAAAATGTAATTTTTTATTTTACTATTTTTTATCATATAAATCAATTTATAGAAATATTAAAATTAAAATTATATAAATTTGTTGTTTGTTAATATTACGATAAATCTATAAGTGAAATTGAACGATGACATTATGGAAAAGTTATTACTGATGATATTCAAGAAGATACATTTGAAGCAAGAAGCTACTACTTTTCTACTCTATCTTTATCAATCTCCGATTACATCGATTAACCATTGTACCACAAAGTTTGGTCCTCCAATTGTTTGAACTACCTTGGTTTGTTGAGACAATCACCAAGATTAATTCATCAGAAATTAATGCCTCACGATTTATTGTGTCTTTTCTTCAAGCAGCAACTTATCGCTAAGGATCCTGAAAGCACCAGCAATGTACAGAATATAATTGGCAACATGTTAGATCATATTAAACTCGATAACAACGCAGTAGATGCAATTTTATCTGGAATATTAACATGTGAATTTTTCAAGAATGAAACTTCTAAGATCGCGAAAGACTTTCTAGCGAGATTCTATCAGAATTTTGAGCGCAGCTATTCGGAGAATTTCGATTTGTATCTGAAGAAATTGATGAAGCAGGGCGAGAATGACAAAAAGTCTAAACAGGCGTTACATTTTCTTACTTCGTGGCCTTTCGGTACCAAAAATACACAGGAATCCGTCGAGGAAAGCGCCAGTAAGGCATTGGTGTCATTGATCTTGAAGTTGAGCGAAGTAACATTTAGGCCGTTGTACGATAAGCTCTATGGATGGACTGCGAATGATACGCAGCACAAGCAGCGAAATATAACGTTCTACAGGTATGAATAATATCAAATCAATTATGTTATCCATTAACTTATGGTTATAAGTCTGTTTTAAAGCAGTTGTAGTTCCTGCTAATTGTGCGATAATATTTAAATTAATTAGTAATTATATTAATATTATATATTGAGAGACAGTAATAAAATTAAGTAATTGTTTTTAAGTAATTGACATAAATAACAATTGAATTTTAATTTCACAGGTCAGTTACAAATAATTTAAAAAATTTTAACACTATGGTTATTTTTTTAATACAATATAAATCTAAAAAATTATTTTAATCCATTAAAACACAGCAAATTAATAAAAAATGATATCTCTTGTGTTCTTAATTCTTGCAAAGGCGCAACTTTTTATTATTTTTTTATTTTTTAGACTATCAGCGAATATAGCAGAATGCCTGAAGTCTCTCTTCGTTTATTTGCTGGGCTCTTTTTAAAACGTGCGGCGACATTACTGAGCAGCAACAACACATTTGTAACGAACACTCCGCAGGAATTGACACTTCCCAATGAATCAAGCAGAATTGAGTTGATAGAAGCGATTCTGTTGATGCTTCATCGGGTATTTGGTTACGATGTGCGTAACTTCCTCAGTCAAGACTGATTCGAGATTCTTATGCAACCGATAGTAGACCAGGTGGAAAACACAATAGGTACGAGGAAAGAGTACGAAAATCGAGCTAACCAGCTCATTGTATCTTGTATAGCTTCCTTCGCCAGTGCCATTTCCGACGATTCATTGCACAAACAACTGGTCTATCAGACGTTGTTAAAGACGAGGCACGCTTTGAATGTATTGGTAAGATCGAATTTATATTCTAGGATAATCTAGTATAATTTAGATAATATAAAAAGTTATTGTAGAATGGAGTTTAATATTTGGCAACATACGATAAACTATTGTTATGTATGTAACATTGAGTAAAACATAACGAAGAATTAATGTTTCTAACTAAAAACTGTTTATGCAGCTTATATGCTTTCACTGGATCATAATTTACGAAGTAATTAAATTGCTGCACTATTATTTTTTATATTTCTCTTTTAAATTCTTTTTTAAATAATTTTTCTTATAATTATTCGTCTGATAATTATTCGTTATTGCTACTTCTAGGTGGAAATCGCGAGAAAACTTGGAGAGATTTTATGCCCTTGTTGCCGGAAACCGTGCCATTCCTAGCGGAAATATTGGAAGACGAAGCTACGGAGAAGTGTGCACAGAATGCTGTTCGTACTCTGGAAGAGATTTTAGGAGAGCCTTTGCAAAAATATTTTTAAATATAGTCTGTAAATATATAAATTATGTATATATAGCAAGATTTTACAATAAAAACTTTTCCTTTAAATAATGTACAAGAGAAATGATGTCCCAGAAATTTAAGTACATAAATTTTTACTTCACAATTTTATTTTTTAAATATAAAATTATGATATATAGGAAATAAAATAATAATTATCGGATAGAAAATATTGAAATTAAAAAAATACGAAGTGATAAATAGATATAAATAACTCGGTAGAGCAAGTTTTTTCTCTTTTTAGTCTTTAAAGACTTGTGAACAACGGTTGATTAGTTATTTTAAGAGAATTGATGTATTAAAAAATCAGGTTTAAATGAAGCTTTGATAACACTACTACGAAAACGTTGATTTATTTTTAACAAAGTCTACAATCTTGGACAAAGCATAGAATATATTATTTCCTTACATTATAATACAGAGTAACATAAATATGCATATGCAAGACGTGATAGGTTCGCGAGTTACATGGCATTGAATCAATACAGTCCGTTTACACTTAAAACACTGCAAAACGCATAATCATCTTATGACAATGTTTTGCTGAAAGTTATAATTATAATATAAATTATACAATTATATAAGAATTTATTTTAGGCATCAATTTTTTAAAGATTGCTATACGTTACAATAATTGAATTTAGAATTAAAAGTTTTTTTATACAATATATTACAACATTATGTTTTAAAATTAAAATGATGCTAAAATTGTTCTGCATGCGTTCTTATCTGGGTATACGTATGTTTTAAGGTGTTTAATTTTTATTCAAATGAATTTTTATTTTAAGAGATTGTCGAATTATCATCGATATTTTTTTATTTCTTAGGAAATGAAATAATTTCAATTATCGACAGTGAATGTGGCCACGTAGTTCTACATCCACGTTTGGCGCTAATGGCCAATCATCGGTCCCAGTGGTCTCACGAAAAAGGCCGGGATGACCGCTTTCAGGAGTCTCAGGAGGTTTCTCTCTGGTACAAGCAATCGTAAAGAATATAGGTTAGATTTTAGATTTAATACTTTCTCTCTCTTTTTCTCTAAAGAAATTTAGCTTATTGCCCGTACCAATGCAACTTGCAATTCTTACATAAATAAAATAAAATTTCCAACAAAATGTATCTAGAAACAATTGTCACCTAAAAATAATAGCGAATTAAAAAATCAAATTTCATCGAAATGCATTTCGGAGTTACTCGTCTTGCAATCGCCGTCAAATGTTTAACTTTGCACATGAAACATTTTTTTATGCATCGCTATAATTGTAGTCAGCATGGAGGCGCTCTTGAAAGAATTGGCTGTGGAACTGTATGATATTCAAGCCGTGAAATTCGGGGAATTCAAGACGAAAATCGGCCTGACAACGCCGATATATTTTGATCTGCGTATAATAATTTCTTATCCGAAATTAATGGTAAATATATGTGAACATTTTAATGGATTTATTTCAATGTAGATTAACTTTAATTATGATTTCATTTGATTTTCATCTTTTATTTTTGCCTTCTAATTCTTAAAACTAGAAGAAAATAAAAAAAAATAAGTTAAATCGAGATTGAAGTTAATCTACAGTGATAGACATTATAAATAGACATTATAGTCTTTATTTCTTTTATTATTCAAATATAATAATACTACTTCTTTTAAAATGGAAAATAATATTAACTTTCTGGAAAAAAAAATTATATAAGAGATTACAAATTACATCAGAAATTTTGTTGTTTGCGCCAATTTAGTTAATTGAAGTTTAATGGAAGTTGTGCTTATACACTATGCAAGATAAAGAGTATTAATTCATTTTTTAAATCGCAGATGAAATTAGCGAGAGCTCTGTGGACACTGTCGGACGACCCTACGAAAGTATCCCGAATTTGTGGTGTTCCATATACCGCATTGCCATTAACCACTTTGATATCAGCGGAAGAGAAAATTCCTATGTTAATGAAAAGAAAAGAAGCAAAGTCATATGGCACCAAGAAGTTAATTGAGGGTGTCTTTTCGCCTGGTGAGAATTGCGTGATCATTGAGGATATTATCACGAGTGGCAGCAGTATTTTAGAAACTGTCGATGCTCTGAAGAAAGAAAAGTTATGTGTGACAGAGGCTTATGTGATAATCGACAGGGAGCAGGGTGGCAGAAAGAATCTCGAGAATCATGAGATCAAAGTTAAGAGTCTATTTGTGATTACGCAATTTTTGAAGTATCTCCTTGAGGCTGGTAAGATCACATCCGAAATAGTCAAGGTTGTTAATGATTACTTGGCCATGAATCAAGCACCGAGCGTTTCTATTCGAGGTACATTATTTAGATCTTATAATCTTATGATTTATATGCGGAGTACTATATTCTAATCTTATCATCTTAATAATTATTGCTTTTATCTATAGGTGTGCCAGACGACAGATTAAAGTTGCCATATAGTAAACGTGCAAAATTAACGACAAATCCACTGGCCTCAAAACTGTTGGAGCTAATGGAATCAAAACAAACAAATATCTGCTTGGCGGCCGATCTAAAGGAAAAAGACGCGATTTTGGAATTAGCAAACGTAGTGGGGCCTCATATCGCCGTGCTAAAGACTCACGTGGATGTCATAGAAGATTTTAATGAAAGTTTTATTCTTCGACTTAAAGAACTGGCGAGGAAGCACATGTTTCTGTTGATGGAGGACCGCAAGTTTGCCGATATTGGCAACACAGTATTATTGCAATACAGACACGGCTTGTACAAGATCGCCGAGTGGGCCGATTTGATCACGATGCATGCGGTATCGGGTGCGTCTGCCATCAACACATTGAAGAAAAATCTAGAGAATATCACCGAGCCCCGCGGCATTTTCTTGGTTGCCGAGATGTCATGCGAAGGTGCACTGACCACCGGCGATTATTTAAAGAGCGCGATAACGATGGCAGAGGAAAGTTCCGATTTGATAGTAGGCCTTGTGTGTCAATCTAATCTCTCGGCGCAACCCGGACTACTTCAACTGACGCCCGGTGTTAAGTTGTCCAAAAGTAGCGACGGATTAGGTCAACAATACAATGATCCTCGATCTGTTATCAATGCGGGTGCCGATTTAGCAGTCGTCGGCAGAGGTATCACAGAAGCGCCTCACGGTTATTTGAAAGCCACTTTAGAGTACAAAAGAGAACTTTGGAATGCGTATGAAGAACGGATCAACGCATCCAATATGTGACAATAATAAATACAAAATGATTATTATTCTAATTGATATATCATTTTCTACAATTTTATCTTTTACTTTAGTTGATCTGCGCAAATTATTTTTCTATTAGATATATTTTATTAATATATTAGATATTAGAAGTTCGATCTTCGAATATATTCCTTTTTTTTCGATAAAATAAAAATATAAAACATTAGGTACTAAGTATAATAAAATAATATAACAAATTTTAAAACAGTACATTGCCTGAGCATTTATCTTTGCTAAGTGATGATTACCGTATAAGTATAATAAAATAATATAACAAATTTTAAAACAGTACATTGCCTGAGCATTTATCTTTGCTAAGTTATGATTACCGTATAAAATAAGAATATTCAATCAGATTAAGCAAAAAGTTTCTTTATATTTCTTGTATGACTTTTATATACAAAGATATTAACAGAAAAAGACAACATACGAACTTTTGAATCGATTTAATGTTAAAAATAGGGATATAAAATTAATTGTCAATGAACATTGCATAATTTGTACAATTTGTATAATCATTGTATAATTTTTGTATAATTATTGTACTTTGTATAATATGCACAATTTATTTCACAGAAATGGTAACTGACAATTATTACTTTTACATAAAAAATATGTATATACATATGCTATATAAAATATATATAACGTATACATATACAAAGCAGAACTCTGCCTTTCTATTTTGTGATAGATAAATCCAAAGAGGTGTATGTGTGCTTTACAAGGTATGACTCTTCTTTCTCTTATAATTCGTTTTCGTTTTGAAGCAAGCNAGCGATCACGAATTATAACGCAAATTGTAAGTTACATTGCCGTCGAGCACGTAGTATATATTGTACATTCAGAAAGTTATTTTATTAAACGAATTGTGTGTTATATATTGCTGTTTCATCACTCATCACTCATCCTGACATATTACAATCTCTTTTTGAAAAATTCATATTTTTGAAAGATAAAACATACACGCAGAATGGTGTCCCCCTAGCATGAAACTTGCAGTTATGTTACATCAAGATTACAATCTTGCAGCAATATTGCTACAATATAACTGCAAGTTTTGTGCTGTATGGGTCGAGCAAAGTATAAATAGCAATACAATAATATACATATATGTATTCTAAAGCTGAAAAATTGTAAATCTCAATCTCCGTTGCCAAAACAATAAATTTAAAACAGTTAAAAAAGTTAGTTTATTTAATCAAATAAGCTGTTCAACTTTGTTGCGACGCGTAGGTTGCCGGAGAGACCGAAAGAGACGCGACACGCGGTATCGTCCTGAAGTCAGCCGCGCGCCATTCGTCGGCGAGCGGCGATTTTTCCGCACGATAATGCACGTCAGGTGTCAGTCGACAACCGCTTGTCGTCGCGCGCGGATCATCGAAAAAAAAGGAGGGAGAGTGAGTGAGAAGAAGAGAGAGAGAGAGAGAGAGAGAGAGAGCGCGCGTCACGACAGATCTTGGAACTTCTGCGAAACCGATAACGAATGTCGCGAACGGTGACGGCAACGATAAGCTGAGCTGAGCATGTCGGCGTGATATATCGTTTGCGCGCCAGCGTCACAGGTAAATAATTATCGCGCAATTTGCATAATCCCGTAATCAGGCGACGCGACGTGCTCCGCCAACTTCAGTCCGCTCGCCGGCTTGAAGAGCGTCGTCGAAAAACGGCGCGGATTAAGCGTGCCCGGCACTTTAAACAGCAATTAAATTTATACGATATGATCCCGCGTAATCCTCGACGTCGTGTAATTTTCAATTTCCGCTAATATTGTAGACGCAATATTTTACTTTACACGGAACCTGCAGCCTGTCCGCCGATATTCCAGAGAGCCGGCGGCGTCCTTCATCTTCATCGGCACGTCGCCGCGTCGGCGAGGGCATGACGGAGACGACGCTGACGGAATTCGAGGAGAGCGTGTCCTTCGACGCGGACGATCCGGACTTCGCGCCCACGTCGCACGCAATACGGAATGTCCTCCGCGACGCGCGTCGCATCGCGGACGCCAAATGCGACGTTAGCAAAGGTAGGCACACCCTGCTGCGTCCTAATCGCCTCCCCCCTTCCCTCCTCGCCTCGCCGGCGGCGTTTCTTATTTTTAGCCTATTTTTAGTCTAATTTTAGACCTTACTTCAAGCCCGCCTCCAATCGCTTCAATTTACGGCGAACTAATGATCCTAACACAGGGACAGAGGGAAACTGAGCATTAGGCGACATTGCTATCGATTATATTCGAAGTATTAGGCTTCAAACGACGGCGCCCGCGCCGTTTCTGGTCGCAAGAACACGCGACTGGGGCTTGTGCTTTCCGTAAATAACCTAGGCCCGAAAAGCTCAACGCCCTTACCTCTTTTTTTTTCTTTGAAACGAGACGTAGTAAGGCGCAGTTTTGAAAATACTTTTAATTAAGCATCAATGTTTCAATTGTTTATCGAGTGGATTAATTGACGATAAAAAGACTGTTATAATTAAAAAAAAAATAACGCACAAACAACGTTACAAAATACAACGTGCAATCTTTTATATTTTTAGACCAGACTGTCTCAAGGCTAAGCAAAAAGATCGATACCGAGATTATGGGATATCGATGGCCAAGTGTCGTTATTTCACATCGAATTATTACGGTATCCCTAACAGCACATGATATATTCTATACTTCTGCAGAACTTATTAGGAATATATTAAAAACATCCCTAATGTCATAATTTTATAGAAACTATATTTTTTGTGAATTATATTTTAATACCTTTATTTCTATATTTATAATTATGCATTTATCAAAGAGAAAGATAAAATCACGATGTACCTTAAATCACATCCTATTGCGATATCCTTCGAACATTTTCAAAATCTATGTATGCTGTTAGGAATTGCATAACTCAATTAAGATCGCGATAGTATATTTTCGATTTGTCCATTAATATCAATTATGAAATTTTGCGGAAAATAAATAAATTAAAAAGAGTTCATATTCCACTTTCTAAATTTATATTTCATAAATTTTTCACGAACGTCGATATCTCGATATCGCGAATCCTAAAACTGCCCCTTTTCCATTAATTTATTTACTTCCAAGTAAATAATGCAATATTCTCGATAGAGAAATCAAGTTGTCTTATGTATCGCTTTCTAATTCACGTTTTATTCGATCATATCGCTATTTACACTTCAAAGATCGACAAGGATATTGTTTATCTAATTGGTTATCACTCGTAAGATATAAAAGGCGTGAGATATACAATAGTTGAAGTTCGTGACGAGAAATTGTGACGAGATAAAGAGAAAATCGCGCGAACGTGACGATCTCTAAATTAATCGGCAATTATCTCCAACAGATGGGTCATTCTCGTTCTCATTTCGCGTATCTGCGATACTAATCGGCCGTTTTGCTTTTACGGTAATATCCCGGAGAGCCCCAGAGGAAATACTCGTCGAGGAAATACGCGTGTTGGCGCGTCAATGTGCGCTCGTGCATGCGTAAGCGGCCACGTGCCGTGTCCAGATCGGACCGGCGCGTGGCTGATGCGTGCGATATCGCGATTCGACGAGTGCGCGAAACGCGAAATTCTCGCGCGCGCCCGCATATATAAATTCACACGCGGATATTCGACGGATACCCGACATTCCTGATGAATAATGAAGGAGAGCGTTGACGCGCTCATTCTTACGCAGAGACCCCTCGCATCGTTCATCCGCCGATCTTTGTTCGGCCGCGATATGAACGAATTTACGATGACACGGCGACGGAAGTGCCACATTTGCAAAGCGAAATCTTTTTTACGTAACGGAATTTTCTTCGCGCATGTCCGTTCGGGTCTAGTCTTGATTAATCCAAGGTTCTTTGTAGGAAGAGAAAAAAAAGTTCATTTCCTGACAATTTAAAACACGTCTGTAAGAAATAGCACAGCGTAAGACAATGTGTTTGCAATGATTCTTAAATTTTATGTGTTGTTTGTGCTTTGATTGTCTGCGCTTTGTCTGGATTCGAACAAAAACATGCACGAATTTTGGCGAGAATGATTAGTGAAGATTTAAGATAAATTGATTTTTATCTCTCTCTTTGATAAATGCTTAGTTATAAATGTCGAAAGAAAGGCGTCAAAATATAATTCACTAAAAATAGTTTCTATAAAATTAGATACTATAAAATTAGATTTCTATAAAATTAGATGAACATTCGCGAAAAATCAAGAAAAATCGTTAATTTTGATTATAGGATCAAGTTATTTAATCTTTTAAATTTTATAGACACAAGAGAGGTTTGTTTAATTGTTAGATTTCTATTATTTTATATTATATTTCTATTGTGTACTACTCTGTACTGTTTAATCCCGTTGAAAAACGAGAGCGAGAAAGGTGGGAACGCGCGAAGAATCATAATATTTTTTAAACGAAGACTCATCTCGAGAATCAATTTCGCGGAATCAATTCCCGCTGTTGATTCCGCTAACAATCCGCCTACTCTTTGCGTATTTCTCGCTGCCGCGATAATCCGCGATCTTCTCGCGGGGATGAATCAGCGCGCAGACGAAAACGAGGATCTTCTCGGAAGGATCTCACGCGAGAGACGTGGCGCTTCTTATCGTTCTCGCCCCATCCCGTCGCGCTCCACGTGCGGCTCTATTATTATATTATACTAACACGCACGGCGAAGGGTACGAAACTCGATCTACCGACAAAATTGGATCCGCGACGGCTATCGCCTTTCTTCCCGAGAACTCCGACGTGTGTCGGAACCGATGCTGGTGATGGTGGTGTTAAGTATACGTCTCGCACATGCACTAATCATGCAGATAAAGAGTGTTCTTTGTTGTATATGATAGAAAAGGAGGGAGGATACGCGGGGCAGAGAGACGATTCTTCGTCAGCACCGAGGGTGATATTATTTGAGTTCTTTGGCAGGTTCATCGTAACGATAAAGACGAATATTATTAAGTGTAAAAAGGAAGAGCATTAGTATTAGTATATATAGTGTAACATTATATGTATATAATTAATCAAAGGAGGAATTATATATCGTAGAATCACATATTATTTGAGATTTTTATTTTGAAAGAAAAAATATATAAAATATTACGTATAAATGTGATTTATTTTTTTGAAAATAAAAATATTTAATAATAACGATAATATACGATGATATACATTTATAAAATATATTCTGTTATGCATGCATACAAGATCAAAATTAAGAAATTATATCGTAAATTACATAATTCTATTTCATATCTCTCCTTTATGAAATATTTAATTTTAGATAAAAAGATGAAATGTTGAAATTAACTTAATTTTTTGTTTCATATAATTTTGTATCGTGTGCGTGACATAATTGTACAGTTTTCTACTCTATCAAACACATCGGTTTCTCGCCGTTGCCCGTTAGATGGCAATCTAGACTCTATTCCTAAAATGAATATTATTTACCTGGATCTTATAACTGATGCTCAACCTTGTACTCTTTTTTTTCATGGAACAAAATGAAAAATATTGGTGAAAGTTAAATCTTAGAGATATCATATTTATATTTCACGTGTCTTATACATATATAACGTAAATGAGTATTTTATATTCACTTCTTCCCTCTCCTTTCTTTCGTGATTTCGAAGATTGAAATAAATAAATATAATTTAAATCTTTCAAAATAAATTGCCATTGATCTTTTTGAATATTAATTTTTTTATACGAAGATATCATTAATTTATGTCAATTTATTTAATTAATGCATTTTAATTTATTCCTTCACGTGTTTCGTTTCCCTGTGTAGTGAATTTTTTTTTAGCACCTTACGGTCTTACTTTTTGCATTGTTTTATGCACAATCCTCTATTACATTACACGGGAAAGAAAAGATGTTAAAAAGTTGCTTTCGCTGTAGAACATTCTACTAAAAAGCAGACAAGTTCAAATCCAAGAGATTGAATTACGCATGCATAAGTATAATTCTGCGTGAATCTCCTTACACGTGCACACGTGACTCGTGTACACGCGAGTTCGTTAATACACGTGAACCAGCGAATTCACGGGAAATCCTATTTCGCAGCCTCTACATTTTTTAAGTAAATCGAGCATAATCACACGCCCGAAAGGGCAAAGGAAAGAGATTCGCAGATTGCGCGAGGCGCAGTTAAAGAAACGGTTATTTGGCCGCTTGCCCTATTTGTTTTGCTTCTTCGTCTCTCCATTTACATCAATAAACTGTGAGTTTCATCATTTTGAGAGATCAAAAAGTGGTTCGTTTCTGCTCTTCTTTTTTACGCGCGAAATTTTCCGCGAAAACAAAGGGTCGCCGGGTTTATCGAAGACCCCCTGCGTACATAGATGTCACGACCTCTCAACTTTCATATAAGCGCCTGTGATAACGATAACGAATCGTCCCATACTACGTAAACCAGTTATTTCAGAAATTATTTTACGATTTTTTTCTCGGCTGACTTCTACGTGAAGCTAACATCTCACTTTCAAAATTTCGATAAAGTTTTGAGGTTTTGTTATCGCGTTTCAAAAAGATTTTGTTATTAAAGAGATCCAAAGGTATACGAGAACGATGAAATAATTTTCTTCTATCAGAATCGAAAAAGTGAATTAAAATCGTGCATTATTAGATGTCTCTCTTTTTACATGTAATTGCATTAAATAGTTTACTCTCAACTGGTATCATTTATTTAAAAATTAATTTTTATTACGAAATTATTTTAAATTGGAAAAATATGCGTTTAAAGATCAACAATGCGTTACGGTCTAGACTGTAAGATTTTGATTTGAATTTATCTTCCAGTAACGCTTTACTCACGCATTTTGCGATTCAAAGTGCAACGTCTAGACGTGTTTTTTTTTTCGTTTTTTTGCGCTAATTCAAATAGCTTATTCAAGCAACGATATTTCCACGCATATATTAATGCGTTAAATGAAAATACGCAACAGGCATGCTGTAATATACAACAATAATGTATTTTGATACGATGCAAAACAATTTGCCTACTTTTTTACTTTAAAAAAAATAATGGCAGTCATGTTTTGCGTTATTTATCAACTTCATATTTTTTGGTCTGATGTAAATATAATTAACGTTCTTCTATATTGCTGATAATAAATCAGGTATTATCACGAATATAAAGTGGCGGTTTAAATATCGCACAAGTTATAACTCGTAAATATATTTACGAGTATAACCTTACCAGACAGTAAAACATGAATATTTATCTAAGTCATCCCGGATGCACCTTTATATCGCGACATTCGACCGGTCTGCTATTATCGATTATAGACGATCATTGCTTACAATATACGATATCGCGAAGCTTCCATAAGTCAGTTTGCCGATAATAATTTGATCGCGTTTCCGCAATTCGACGTCAATTGTAATTTTGCGTGACCTTGTATTATGAAAACGCCAGAGACAGACTAAAATAAGTTGTAACATATAACGCGACAATTATATAATATTGCAAGAAACGTAATAGGAGATATCTAATTTTCGCTTAGGATAGTTATATTCAAGGAAGTTTCACCGCACGAGTTTTAAAATATGTTCGACGAATCGAATTTTATTAAAATCGCTTCATGAACTCTCTCTTCCACGACAGATTAGTCTCATTATATCAATTTAATAATGAAATAACTATATTAATGGGGGAGGGATTTTTCTTATATTTTTCTTGGAGACAGAAACAATAATTTTTTGTTACCAGTAACACATTACGATTTGAGAAACTCTGTATTAAAGAATATCTAGAGACATTCTTGGAGCATGAGCCATACTTCTGTATGAATTAAACTTAATATATCTTCAAGGAACTACCTCTGTCCGAGTATGTCAAACTCGTTATCGGCGTGATCCACTTAATGAGACGAGCGCAATGGAGACGTCGGTAGGTATGAGCGTAATGTCAAGTTCACGCTTTAATGCCATAATGATCATCGACGCAACAGATACAATGTGTCTCGTCTCATTAATACACATATATTCGCTACATATGACTATTTACATTTATGTGTAGTACCAAGGAAAATAAAAATTCAAGAAATGAGAGAAAACAAGACGATAAAAAATAATATTAGATAAATAGCTTTATCAAAGCAATAAAAAGCAAAATAAAGTTTGCAAATAATAATAATAAAAAGCGAGATAATGAAGGAAATTTTTGCAGAAGTATATAATAACAACTCGATTCGATTTTAATGACAATTATTTCTCCTTTTTATTTTTCGTTTGTTATGTAATTTAAACTGAGTTGTGTCGCACGATGCCGAGATTACAATAACAATCTCTGTTGTCTTGAGTGGCAGGAGAGATAAGTATGACGAAAACACATCGGAACGACTCACTGGGGGTCTGATAACCTCTCCGAGAAAGCCATCGCTCTTTTTTCTCTTATTTATTACTGACACTTATATTATTTTCTATATTGGGCGTTAGTTGCATATGCGTGTACAGATACGCCGGCGATGACATTTATGGCGCGAATTGTGTAATAATCCTAGTCAGTTTATAGCAAAACAGTTTTATTTTAAAAGATGTTAGTGGTTTCTGCCTTTCAGTGATACGTTACTGCTAACATCTCTTTCACACATCATCTTCAATAAAATTGAGATATCATTTTATGACCGTCGCTCGAATCGCGCTTCCTTTATCTTACAATCAGTGAGATAAATCGGCAAAATGATACGTAAAAGTCCCGCTGTCTTTGAAGAAACTTTAGGGATCTATGGGCGATATTCATAGTCAGTTCTTATATTTAAGATCATTTTAAGTACAGTCTTATATGGTTCTAAACCAATCACAGAGCCGTATTAACATCTTAAGACCGTACTTAAGACGGTCTTAAAATAAGAACTGACTATGAATACCGGCCTAAAATATTAAATTGTATAAATTTGCACCGAAAATAAATATAAAAAGGATAACTTTTTTTATGGCCATCTTTCTCCGGAGATATGACATGTCGTAGAAAAGGTAACTCTCTCTCTCTTTTCTTTTCCCGTATTTTACACGCGTCGTGCACATATCGGGTAAGAACGAGCTCTCGTGACTATCTCTCGGGACGTTTACTAATGTGGACACACTTTTACTTCTTGCTCTATTAAGTCTTTAGTTAACGCTCCAATCACGACGATATGCTGTCGCATCGGTGCGATTTTCCTTCGAAAGACGTAGTTGCCTTTGTGTAATATCTTCTGTTAAAAGTATTTGTATGAATCTTTATTCATGCGAATTGTTTTCCTTGTTTTGTCTTCCTCATTCCGGAATATTCATCCGGAACAATTGTCGTAAGCGGACCGTAATAAATTCGCCTTTATCTCGTTACGCACTTAGTGACGCGAATAATAACATGAGGCTTTTCTCGAGGTTTTCCTACGTAAAGTGCTACGTAAATTCAATTTAGTGCAGTCTACGTAAATTGTTTCGAAGCAACGGCGTACGTCCTCAGAAGACAACTTGTCATCCATTCATCGCAGCTTGCGTTCAACTCTGCCTATTATAATTTTTTTTATTTTTGTCACACCTCGTACATAACGAAATTTATTAACGAGTTCTCTTCTTTATCCTCCTCTCCCCGAAAACATGACACGTGGTTTATGTCGTTTATCTTTGTTACAATAGTAATTCTAATGAGAGCATTAAATGAAGGATATTGGATTATGGTGTTTCATATAGTTCTTGAAATGTTTATTAAAGGATCGTCCGTGAAAGCCGACTAAGCTTGTCGGCAGAGTTCAAACAATTCTTTATTAAGACGGCCTATTCACAACACACCGGACCTTCCTCTATACATATAATGTAGAAATTATAAATGTATATGTATATACATATATCACACGCATGTGCGCGCATACACACACGTGCGAGAATAAGCAATTTCCTTAAACGAAGGAAGTGGGCAAGTGCCTAACCTTCTCTCCAATAGGAGTCACAACCTGAATAGCGCTTTATGAGCAGTAAAATGCATTCACGTGATTGACATGTGCCGTTTCCCAAGTAACTAGCTTCGACGTGTCGTATCGATTCTGTAGCCACCGGTCTTCACATCAGGAAGGATTGGATTTTAATTGGAATTTCTAATGTATTTCCACATCGACTCTCCAAGTTATATTAATTAATCTTTTCTAAAGTTTTTACGACTTGATGCTGAAAAGATCAACAATGTTTTTTAAAATATTATATATATTATATAATATATATATATATATATATAAATGTAATGTTTATACATATATACTTAATAAACATATACGCATTAATGTAACGTTTATAGAAAGTATATTTTTGTATGTACATAAAAATTTAACAAAAAGTTTTCCATTACACCTTCGCGTTGTTGTGTATTTTCAGTATTATTATATATATTGCACGTATAAGTACTTATTGTAATTTACTATATAAAGTTTGAAGAAAATGTATTTAACATATTTCGTAAATGCTATAAAATTTAAAGAAAGTATATTGGAAAGCAGTGAATTCGCTCAAAATTTCACTTGGTTTGATCTGAAGAAGGTTAACCCGGTTCGTTAACCGTCGAGAGGAATCTCAATGAATGTTCTTATTGCGGTTTATCCTGATTCGCCTGCGCGCGAAGCTCGTCCTGACCGAAAAAGAACCATCGTATACGCTAGAACGGCTATTTTTAGCATCGGTGTTGTATGTCGTGCATCTTTTATTAGCTAAGCAGTTTGCGCTCAAAAACACTCTCGATAGAATTGCTGATAACTCGGACTGCATACGTGAAACTACTTTGCAAAGAATGCGCGCGCGCACGCACGCACGTATATTGCGTAATTCTATATCAATAATACATCTTATCGCTGATCTCGAATAAATTCTACACGATTGATCTTGTAATGATACAAAGTTGTTTGAAGAAATACGCCACGAATTATTTACTCTGCTATTTATTACGCTTTTAATGATCTGATAAAAACAGGATCCTTTCTTTACTTGATGGAAAAGTTTGATGGAAATCAACTCGACTGCTCACGAAATCTTTATCTCGATAATATACCTCGATTAAAAATATTTGATACTGCAGATTTGAATGCACTGCTGTTTAAACACCATAGTTTAAACACACACATAAATTCCAGTTTTGTCGTCTATGTTTAAAAAACGACAACAGACATAATTCACAATTTGTAACTTTAACATTTATATACGGACATCGTTGGTTTCGGCCATTTTCTCAGACGCCAGATGGTCCTGAGATCTGTTTGCCTTCGATGCGAAATCACCTGACTGCCGCCGTGCCGGTGCAATCCGGCTCGCAATGTGCTTTGAGAAAAGCTACGTTAAGAAAATAGTAGCAGTGTCATCGTGTTTACCCGTTCAACTTTGTTTACGGCGAAATATGCATCGTATGCTACCATATGTTGACTATATGGCGCGCTAATAAATTAAATTTATATTTAGCCATGAATAAATCGAATCTCGTCTAAAAATAGTCACTTCCAGGTACTCAAGATGATCTTTGGTTTGTTCGAACAATTACTCCGCTTCACGCGCTTATTTTAACCTGCAGTTCTATCTTGAATATTCTTATATATATAAGATGCTTTATCATTACCGGATATTGTTTGAATGGCAGATTCCTTTAACCTTTGCTCCAATTCAAACTCAAGCGAGCAACACGTTGTCATTAAAAAATATAATCAATTATAAAAATATCGCGTATACGCATGCACATTTATTTTTATTTAAATGTTACAGTTTTAATGTTTGTCTCTCACTTTCAAATGAAGTGAATTTAATTGAAATTTTATATGGAACCTAATAAATTATGTAACACATTTAGAATGAATATATTTATGAGAACTCAATGATTCGCTTGTCTCTACGCACTGCAATGTTTATTTTAAGTTTTCTGGGTGAAGAATTATTAACAATTATTGACGTAATCGATATTAGATCGAGCGCATCTTGCGATTTACATTTTGAAAGCGTTAATTTCTCTTTATCTCTCTCCATCGGCAGTTTTATTAAAAAGAAGATCCCCAGCCTTTACGGTTTTTATCTCTAGGTGTTTGAACTCCGCTGAAATGTCAGATAATGAGCATATTTGGAAAAGTTTCTTTTGTTACAAGCTCGCTGGTATGTTCGCGCTTGTCGTCCTCGTCGACCTCGTATTTCGCAACGGCACACGCGCGGAACATGGCCGCGAGCGCGCTGTGAAATCGTTTATCTGATAAGGTGCGAAAGGTGGTCGTGTTCTTACGGCAGCCGATTTCCTTTCCGTTCTCTTTGCCCGATAATAACTTAATAAGCGTTGATAACAGAGATACAGGCTACGTGATATCGGTGCAAAAAAAGTATCGGTTGATCGTTTTTCGATCGGGCACGTTTATTCGTATCGATAAAGAACATTTGAGCGATAAACGAGTAACGTTTTATGTCGGAATTTATAAAATTTAGAATAACGACAGGAAATTATATAGTAATATTATATAAATTTGGTCTATATATCGGGTACACAGCGTATACGTGTTATATACAACGTATAATATAAATACTAATTATTATAATGTAATATTAAATTATTATAATATAATGCTAAATTATTTTTTAATTTTTAATTTTTTAATTTTTTATTAACATGTTATTATTTACTTATAGTTTTATAAGTATAAATGTATGTATTTTGAGATTAAACAATTAAAATTCTGTAACAAAATTTACATAATTTTTTTCTAAATATGAAATATGTATTTCATAAATGAAAAAAATTGATATCACGAATTGAGATTCGTGAAAATATTTGAAAAAAGGGAAGCAAAGGTTAAAGGAATCGATTAAATATAGAAATTTATATGTAAATCCGCGCGCGTAATCACAATAATTCGTTCGTGCTTTATTTTTTGTTTGTTATTAAGTAAAGTTATTTAAGGAGAAATTCGGCTTGAGGAATGAGAGAAATAAGGAATGAGAAATCAGGAGAGATTGTGGCATATCAAAAAACAAGTCGCCGGACCGATAATTTCTACGCTGGTCTCAATTCGAACGTGCGCGCAGCTCTGAACTTCAGCACGCGAGATAAATCACGCAGATGGGACAGAAATTTACTGCGTTCATTGGGGCAACGCACGCGCTACAAAAGTGATTTACATACATGATGAATGATGAAATTATGAAGCCGAACGAATCAGAGCGAAGACGCGACCGGAATATGTATTTCGAACACGTGCAATAAAATTTATCGGAGTTTCCTGACCAATCGATAACGTAACGCCACGCAGGACCTATGACCTTGGTGTCTGGAAAGTATTCTGTCTTTTTAATATTCGTAGGAAGATTACTAAACACTCTGCTTGAGTTCCCTCAGTTTGCTCTCATTTAGTTCCACTTCACTGCTCTCAACTCGCTGAAGCAAATTATTGCCAATTTTTGCTTACGATACACTCGCGAAATTACGCTGTGAAGCCATTATACAAACTTATATACTTAAGATCTGGTCTTGTGATATATTTCATCATAAAAAATCTTATGGTCAAAACAATTTAGATTGAAGGAAATGTAACGAAATTTCATGCTTGACAATTTTGCTATTGAAAAAGTTTTTAGACTAAAAATTCATTTAATATTAGCTAAAATTAGAAAAATAACTTGATAGAAATCTAAATATGAAAAAAAAAATAATTACTTTATGTTTAACATGTAATTGAAATTAAATGTAGACTAAATATTTTATAGAACGCTCAATCGTTAATGTTTATGTGTAATAAAACTTTATAGATCCAGTACGATAGTACGATTATATCGCAATTCACAAATTGCATTGGCTTGCACGCAAGCTCGGAGGAAAATTTATTTAATAATCGCCCAAGGGCATATTCATTTTCGCATGTTTATATAATTTTATACAATTTCCTTTATCGTCTTTAAATCAATAATTGGAAATATGAAGCATAAAGAATTTAGAACTATTCGAATCAATCGAATAATCATAAGAGACCGATGAGAAGTCAGTTGGAATATCTTCGTGTCATCGCACAAAATTCGTGAGCATGTAATTCTAATTCTCAACAATCAGTCGTAAAGATTTTATCATTGCGAGTTTTCAATTCATAATAATGCGATAGTGACGAGACATCCGGCATAAATCTCTCACAAAATCAAAGTATGTAGGAAAAGTGCACTCGTACTTTATCCTCGAGAATGGAATAATATAACAACGGAGTTCCTTAACAGACCACGGAAGACTCTCGTCGTTGACGGAAAAGCGAGTGCGTCATAATAAATATCTGAATCGACGAGGCAAGGACGTCTTCTCTTCGGGAAAATTCAGCGAATCAAAGGAGCGAGGTCGGAACGCCGGATAACGCGTAGCTCCTTTTGCCTTGTTAAATAAAATATAAGGTCGCGGCACGCAATGGTACGGATCATTTATTTACTTAGCCATTCGTGCGGTATGGCAATTACTGAACGAACAATCTTTGCCCGACCGTCGCTGCTGATCGAGTGCACGCGAATCTCAAAGAACAAAGCGGTTGTCGGAAACAGGACATTTTGAAGACCATATGTCATTTGTGATTTATAATCTCTATTCAAATTTGATTTGACAATCAAATGTGTATTAATGTATTTAAGAAGAAGATCATTGCCATTTTTGAATCAGTGATGCCTTTTTGACCTTTAATTGTATTATGAAATTGGATTATGAATTAAATTTAGATACATTAGAAAATAAATATTAATCAGAATTTAAAAATAAAAAAAGAAACAGATAAAAACAGAGTTCTTTCTCAACGGGCGCAAGCAGTCATATGACGATCCTGACAATTCTCCCGAGATTTTCAAGTCGGTCGTTTAAGGTCGACTATAATGAAACGGAACATATAATTACCATTCATGGAAAAATTATATAATCGATAAAGCAACGCGAAATACTACGGTGAATTACAGTTCATGCATGTTCGTGCGGATCGACATTAAGTATGAGATTCTTCCTATCGCATTACTATCGACGATATTATTTCGATTAAATTAGATGAGATGTATATCTATACATATACATACACATGTATATATGAGTCATTATATAAATAGTCATTATATAATAATGTGAATCAACATGAAACACAAATAAGAATCAAAGATTTCGCGTGTGACGATCTTGATTTTAACTTTGCAACAGTCATTATTATTTTAATATGACGTACGACATTTCGGATATTATAGCTATTCATTCTGGATATTATTAATTCAATATTGAAAAAAATGCGACAAATCAATTGATCAAGCTCTTTAACAAAATATGCCAAAAGATATTTAATATAATATTCAAATAAGTTGAATTGAGAAAATAATTTTTTGGTAAAAAAAATTATACGTAAACATTAACGATTGAGCGTTCTATAAAATATTTAGTCCACATTTAATTTCAATTACATGTTAAACATAAAGTAATTGTTTTTTTTTTCATATTTAGATTTCTATCAAGTTATTTTTCTAATTTTAGCTAATATTAAATGAATTTTTAGTCTAAAAACTTTTTCAATAGCAAAATTGTCAAGCATGAAATGTATATCTAAAATGTATATCAGGAAATACATATTACAGGCAAACTATTGTATATTTACAGACACATTCGCGCAATTACATCTCGCGTTGTAATTCGCAAGCGTGTACGAGAGGTGCATCGACACTCGGTGCGTCGTACGACTTATCGCTCGCTGCTCATTAATCCAATATACTTTAATCGAGTTAGCCGGGAAAAGCGTTTCAAGGTCGCGATTTATTGCCTCGATCGCGGATGACGGGAATTAAAGCTGACGACGCGGCGCGGCACGGCGCGGCGCGCGACGCGAGATTCAAGACGGATGCGGGTTTCAGAATCTATCTGCGATCGCGCGAAAATTTGTCAATTACAATAAGATAGATGTAAAACTAATGGAATTATTATTGATATCGAACCTAAAATTAATAAAGTTGTTCCAAGTTGTTCAATCCAATTTATTGTGGCAGTATTACAGATATTGTCAACGATTAAGTTTTGGTTAATTTAATATATTTAATATAATTTATTTGTATTTGGCGAATGGAGAGCGATTTATTGACACGTGAAATATTAAGAATTATTTAATGCTTTTTATACTGATGCGCGAATATAACAACAATCCCTTGTCAGAGGATAATCGATATATCGAGATTGCATTTTGATACGTCGGAAGCAAAATACCAAGGACCTTACACAAAGTACGCATCTCACGTACATTTCCCATACAGAATAACATTAGCATTCTCTTCCTGCTTCACCTTTCAAACTTTAAAACTGCTTCAAGCCATCGAATTGTCTTTTAAATTATTTTCCATCAACACTTTTTTCAATATATCAAAAAATTCTCTTATATTACAATTAAATCTATATCCCTGCGTGTTTAGCGCAAATTTGTATAGTATATCCGTTTCGATAAATAAAGATTCCGTTTCGAAAGCGTTTATTTCGCGTCGACCAATCTCGAAAAGGGCGAGATGCCGAGATCCAAGGATTTTATGCGGATCACGAATATCGAGGAATTGCATCGCCATTTGCGAGTCTTGTTTCTCCTCTTCTTCTTCTTCTTCTTCTGTTCTGTGTTTTCCGGGAAGGTCAGCGGCTTGGTAGTTGAACTTGGAACCTGCATAGCGGCCTTGGGAGGTCGAGGACTCGTCTTCGCATGGGAACGAATGGCTCTATGCCATTTGCTCCTATACTATTGTATTATGACTTTTTACGATTTTTATGACTTTACGAAAATCTGTCATTCGGCCTTTTATATTTTCATTCAGGAATTTTCCTTTTCTTCTAAGATTGTCTGTCCCATTGTGAATACACTACTATATTTCTATTTTTGCCTTTTTTTACTGCTATTTTTTTATTGCTATGTCTTTACTTTTCCTATTTTTTACTCTTTTTTCACTATTGTTATTATTATATATTTATATTATATTACAATTATTTTCAGGAATTTCCACAAAAGAAAAGTGATTGACAATACTTCATTCGTTACGTCTGAAATGTCCAAACTTTTAAAATTACTATATAGCAATAAAAGTTCGACAAGATTCTTAAATGATTTTAGCAAAACTTATCTTGCTGCTCCACACAGAACTTCCAATAAAATTAAATATATAGGTAAAATAAAGTTTGACGTATATATTTTGGTAAAATCTCATATACATATATTCGTCTTCTTCAAGATAAGAGAAAAATTTTATATAACACTTGAATGATCTCATCTTATTTTCTGCTTCATGGTTTCACCGGACGTCTCGCGCGTCCGTCTCCTGTCGAAAATACATAAAAAGAACCGATCTTGACAGCAAATATTTTTCCCCGTGTATAAATAATCTCGGATTACCGTCGTGTGATTCCCACACGGTCGATTTATCTTTTCACGAAACGATGAGAAATTTGTAATGAGCGGTATCGTGTCCGCTTTCTTGGAAAATGTCGCGTTTGCGAACGTTTTATTGCCTTTGCCTCTCTGTTCTGAAAAATATGCATTTTACTGCAACCTTGCGAATGCATTACGCAGTTTAAATGGCGCTCACGGACTTGGGACAGTTGTCACGCGCGTGCACGTGTAATATACATATACACATACACACACACACACATTGATGTTGTTTCTATTTATATTGTTTCCATTGATGTTATAAGATTTATCGTGAATTTCGTCTACAGGATAAGTCCATTATCGCGTAAATTGGCATCTTTTTTTCTTTTAATTCTTCTTTGTATTTGTTGTGACGTGCGTTTCCTATAATTTCGAATAAATTATACATATATTAATTTTATGATCGATTATCAATCATCGATCAAACATTTTAAAGATTAAGTACTTTCCATTATACACAATTAATTCACAAATGTATCCTTCTTCCACGCATTTATTCAAACTGAATGTTTTAAAACTTCTAAAGATTATTTAAAAATATTATGTGTATATATTTTTCTAATATATGCAAACCATATATAAAAATTTGTGTTCTACGCGCCTCTCTTTCTCTTTGATGAAATGGAAAGATCTTGTAGAACTTTTAAGCTCAATTATGCAGAATTTTTTTAACAGTCAAATTTAAAATATTCACAATTCGTAGAAATGTCAAGATAACGAAACGAGATTATACGCGCATATCAACTGTATACCGTTGGGATCTTTTTTTTTTACCGTGGGTCTGAATCGCCGCATTTTTTTTGTTTTTATTCGTTCGCTCGCTCGCGCGCGCGAACGATGTATTCTGCGAGAGGTTGTTGCCTGCATCGTGGAATGCAGACGGTGAGTGAGAGTCGCAAAAACCAACGTCCTCCTATATCTCGCTCTTCTTCCCTTTCCCTCTCCATCCCTATTCTTCTGGCTCGTTTTTATTTTGGCCTTTTATTCTGTGAATCTCATCCCAGCGCGCGGATGGTGGAAATCCACGAGAGCCGAGTGTATTTACCGGCGGCTTTGTGATTCCCGAAACGGAGCATTAAAAAACTTACGAACTTGCGCGTGTCCGTCTGATTTACGCTCATCCGTATTTATACTGTTATTTCATAAAACACGGCCCGAGCTTTCTCGCAGCGAGGTGTGTTCTTAACGGTTCCAAAACGAATTTATATTTCTAGCGAAAATTCAGATATGCGAAGACAATAAGAAAAGAATATTAACATGTTAGTATTCTTAAATCTGATAAACAAATGATCAACAAGTTTCTCAGAAATTAAATTGACATTTCCACTTTTTGTCTTTTTTTTTACTCTTCGAGCACACTAGTTTTCTCTCTTTCTACAATTTTCTCTTTCTATTTCATGGAGTTGATTAATGGATCGGTTTAGCTTCTGAGAGGTTTAGATTCATGTATAAAAAGAATTATATTTTTTTAAATATTGTCTTAAAAGTAACGCTTTGATTTTTGCTATCTTAAACTGAGATCGACTTCGAAGTGTCAATTTTAAAGAAAAACAATTACGAGTGCCTAAATATACTCGAATATTTGTGAAACGCTAAAAATAGTGGGTATCGACTTACGTGCGCAAGTGATAATCTTGAAGCAGAAACGAAAAGTGTAACGTCAATCGATTTATCTCATATTTATTTGGGACCGTACAAGAAAAAGACTTGGTATATCTTTTCGGCTGTAAAGTAACGTACAGCTAAGGGCGCGAGAGGCCTTCTCCATTTTTATATTCTTTCCTTTTGCGATAAAACTTATCAGTGGAATCATACGCGATAAAAATCTTTTATCGATGGAAACAACGGTGAACGTGCTCAATATTTCAAAGGTTAATGGACCGATAACGTAAATGGAAATTTTTCGTTGAATAGGCAATAAGTTAGCGTCAGAAAATCCATTTTTCTTTTCAATATATGTATATATATAAATATATATATATATACAGGATGTCTGATTTAAGGTTGCCAACCCAAAAACAAAGTAGATTGGATCAAACCAAGAAGAAAAGTTATGTACCATTTTGCAAAATTCGCAATAGTTATTGAGTTATTAATGATTAAAAATCACCGTATTAGCCCGACCCTCTGCCAAATACAAGCGCGCGGCGAGATACGACCGCCCAGCGTCATTGTTACCAAGACTGCGAGTTGTTTGGCAAAAAACAGGGGGACAATCGCAGCTCAAAACCGCCGCTTTTAGGCATTGCCGCGTGTAGTAAACAACTCCTCGCGATCTTAGGAACAATGAAGCTGGGCGATCGTATCTCGCCGTGCGCTTGTATTTGGCAGAGGGCCGGGCTAATATGGCGATTTTTAATCATTAATGTCTCGTTAACTCTTGCAAAAATTGCAAAATGATAGAGGACTTTTCGACTCAGTTTCGTCCGCTCTACCAGCTCACGAAAATTTATGCCACAATTCTGGGACACCCTGTATATACATATAAGTATATATATATAGTTTTTCAATTTGTTGCACACGTAATCTTGCACAGAAAACATTTTTATGAAAATTGTCACAATACAACATGTGATAATTATATTTTATGACAAAGATTTTTTTAACAATTTTTTTTAAATTTTCATAAAATGTAAAATTTTCTTTGCGTTAGAAAAAACTATTACAGTAGAAATATAATAATGCTTATAGCTTGAAAAATTTTTTATTGACCATTAATTGCGATTATTTATTGCTTTGCTATATACATATTATCCGCTATATACTAAATATTTTAGAAATTCCTTATTGATTTTTTTAATCGAAGTGAAATACTTTATTGTATATAAAATTTATTAAGATTTTGATATTTTTTGGGAAAATATATATAAGTAACATTTCATAATACACCAGAACATTAGCCGAATATTTTGGTTCATTTTAACCTAATTTTTTAAATCTATAATTTTAAATTTATATCTATAATCTTAAATTTTAAATCTATATTGATGAGGTATTGATACATTTATTTGTATCTCATTATAAACGATACTTTTATGACACTTTACGATAAAATAGCCCTAATAAATCCGACAGAAGATTATGCGGAAACCCGCATGATATTTGCTGTATGTGTGTATTTATTAGATCATATGTTTCTTTTTCAAATGTGGAATAAGCGTCTGATAAATTCATGTCAGCGAAAAGCTGTCTTACGCGTTTTACTTTTTCCGGATCTGAAACTCCGTAACTTTCCTGCGTGATAAAAGAAGAAAAAAAAAGAGATAAAATTAATATATAGTGTTTGAAACAACGCATCTAATTAGCGATACCCACTTCTAAAATTTTACGCTGCTCTGGAGTGGCGCGTTGAAGAGCCGTAACAATAAACCACGTACATTTCCCTTCCTGGATGTCAGTATCATCTTTACCAGTGCTTTCAGAATTCCCAAAGCAACTCACATAATCATCTTGCATTTGGAAAAAGCGCCCTATTTCTAACAAGATGGGTATTACTTGCTTAAACATCTCTGGATCTTTAATTCCAGCCTACATCGAGTAACATCTCATTGTCAATGCATTATTATCATTAAAGTAATACAACCTTTTTATATTAGGAAAATTGAGATACGCTTACTAAATGCATTGCCATAGTTACTGGCAAAATATAGAGACCATAAGCTGTTTTGCTCTCAATAATACGAAGATATCGATCCATCGTAAATAGATCCAGATTGGGCTTTTTGCCGAAGTTGGTAGAGAGCATATCTAAACTTTGGCCCAATGTCATCTTGAACGAGATCTGCTCGTTCAAGAGATCAAATTTTTTCATATGTAATTGCTCGATTAAAAAGCAAAGAGTAAAATAAACATTTACATATATGTTTATATATATGGAAGATATTTGCACTCACATCTTGGAATGTTTCTAATAATTTACAGTAACTGTCTTTTCCTTTGAAGTGCTTGTGAATTAAATAATATATAGCGGCTTGTAACATCATACCATCGTTGATTGCCCCTAGACCTATATCGGTGTGTCGATACCAACACGGTTGGCCACGGCGAACCATTGATCGATCCTGTATATCGTCGATCAAAAGGGAACAGGCTTGTAGCTGTAACAATAAATGACTCAATATTATAATCCATAATCGCAACACTATTTTTTAATCTACATCTATTATCAACATCTATTTTTTTAATAAAATCGCTTATTATATAATATGCTTCGATTGAAAGGTACTATAAATTAAAATGTTCTATGTTTTTGATTAACTCGAAAGTAATTGATTTATGAAAAATATCAGTGTCAAAAGAAAAGAGAACAATGTTACGCACCAGTTCCAAACACCATGCTAAAATCCGTGCTAGACGAAGGTTTTCCTTTGTAAGTTGGTCATTAGGTACCAGCGTTTTGTAGGCATAAATGAATGCTAAACCACGAATCTTTTTGCCTTTTGGAACATTATAGTCTAATACCTATGTTACAAAGATACATTTATTTGCATATTATATTTATTTAAATTTATAATAAGCTTTTTGTTTTACCGTTATATAGATATTTTACAACACTTTTATATTACTAAAACACCCAGTATTTCTTTTCGTATAAAGTCTTATTTCTCTTATTTATTTGTATATTTATTTTTTTAAGCTTCTTAAAATTTTCAATACCTTATTTTCAAAAGCTTATACATTATTGTGTTATCAATAAAATCCCGTTTTAAATTGTTCACAATTTATTGCGAAATGTTACATTAAATTAGTTTGCACTGTGTTTAATTATCTTGAAGAAATTTATTTTTTAAAAATCATTAAATCAAACGAAGTTTAATTATTTTTCTCGTCCCATATATATAATATTTTAATCAATAATGACTTACTTTTTCCGTCCACATAGCAATATCTGGAATATTTAAATCTTTAACCACATCTGTTACCTCACGAACAATATCCGGCCATACTGCCATCATCTCTCGAGTTTCCTGCTTATTTATTTCCTGCATTGCTTGAGTTGTAGATTGAATATTTTACGTTTTAAAATTTTAACAAATGTTGAATGTCTGATGCACGACAAATAATTTTAATCTGAATTTAGTTGAATTTTCTTTAGGAAAAAGATGAAGGCAAAGGCTCAGAAAGAGAACTGAAGATAATTATTCTTTGCTTCGTTATATATATATACACTTGGTATATGACTAGTCATATACCCCTATACAGCCCTAGGGCTGAGTTCCCACCATCGTGTCATTTGTGACAAAATAAAATGGAAGGTTTTAATTGGTTAAACTTGTGACGCGTGTCATGACGCGACGCGTGTCGTCCTCGGTGGGAACTCAGCCTAACAATACATATGTATATTCTTTTTATGGTCACAAAGTGATTGTACATTGTTCATGTAATACATTGTTTCATAAATAATATATTACACGGAGAAAAAAGATGTAGTACATCTAACGAAAAATATTAGTTGTAAGCAGATAGCTGCATCACTCTACGTATTTTTGTGTGATAGTTGTATGGTTAATACGACATTTTTACTTTGTTGTGTCAACTACATCTACATCAATGTAGTTGCACGTGATTTAGTTGTGGCAATCAGAAATTGGTTGGGAAATTATTTAACATAGATAGGCTAATCTATCTACATAGTTGCAATCAATTAAATATCAATTAGAATGCTATATCCTACACAAAATGCATATCTTAAAGACGTCTTTAAGACAATATAAAAAAAATGTCTTAAGGACGTCTCTAAGACATTATTTGATAGTTAGTAATATAACTTAATTACATTGTTGCGTCTCACGCGTCTTCCGCGTCGCATAATCGCGCATGTGGAACAATATGTTTACTTCCTAATGAGAAATAATGATCGAAAAGATATCGAATCGACGTCGACGTCGTGCCTTTTTGACGCAAAAAACATTGATTCAATGTCGATTTGACCAATCATTTCTCACTGGGTTAATAACAGTTAATAAAAATATATAGTGCTATTTATGTACAGTTCCGTTATTAATTTGCAAGAAGACAACGATCCGAGGTACTAACAATAAGGTCGAAGACTATCACGTCGCAGACTCGGTCTTAATTCGAGTCCTTTGAGGTTTTTTTTTTACAATAATCTACGAGCTATAACTAAATGGTGGTAGTTGCTATTAAAACATTCGTAGTCACAATATTAAGAAGCAATTTGATTGAAGCAACTATGCAGCATCACTGTTGCAATAAAAGTCACTCAGCCACTGCTCTGTATAGTTAGAGCAATCACATAATTATAGTTGCTCCGTATTTTACTATTGAATCTGGTTGGCACAATTAGATTTCTGTATGGGTCAATTATATTGTTTTTTCCGTGTATTCATTATTTTTGACGTTTTATGAGTATTACATAAGTGCATGTCTAGGATTCTGCAATTATTTTCTTTTATAACCGATTTTTCCTGATAAAAATATATTATACTATACATATAAAATAAAAGCAATAAAAACAAATTTAAAAACTTTGATTACAAAATTGACAATTTTGCATGACGTTCCATTATTTATAAATACGAGCAATCATTAAACACTTTCCTTTATTCTCGTTTTAATTGCTGATCATTTAAACCTGATCCGATCGATTAACGTCACCATGAGACGATTCGCGACTTCTTACGACCAGCTCGAACTGGTTTCACTTAAGCTAGGCTCGTGTAAGACGGGGACATTGTTCCTACGACATTTGTGATAATGGCGCAGTTAGTGATAGATGGGGTAATATTTAAAAAAGTTATTATCTTGGCTTTTTTTATTTCATTCATCATCGCATCATTCACGATCATCTATCAATGGTATTTTTATTAGTATATGCAGGTATAAGAAGAAGAATTATAATTTTCTATTTACTTGACATTTTGTTTTGTCGCAACAGATATTGCACAAATAACTCTCTTAAAAAGTTATGTTTTAGCAATTATAATCTTTTTTTTACTTCTGCTGTCAAATGCTTTCACACATCGAAATATTTTTCGAAACAATATTTTTCTATTCAATGGAAGTATTCTCGATGGCATGAATACAAGATATTGTAACTATAAAAAATAATATTTTCTTAAATAGAAAGAATTATTTGCATAATATTGATTACAGCAAAAATGAATATTAAATAAACTTATTATGCAATTCTTTTTTAAACGTATATATTGCTGAGTCCCTACGTGATCTCTATTTTTATTTAAAATTGAACATCTTTTTATATTTAATATTCTTTTTTACGTATTGAAAATAATTCCTTATTTTTTTGTGCTCGTGCTTTTATCGTGGAAAAATGAATAAGTTTTATTTCCGCACATATTTGGATCTGTATAGAATATTGTCATTATTTTCCCTATTTAAAGAAAAAGTTTTTGCTATAGTTATTATATAATTTTTCTTTATCATATATATTTGTGATTACTCATTTTTAAAAATTTATTATTAAATTTATTATTAAATTTAAAATTTATTTAAAAATTTATTATTAAATTTATTGATTATGAATATAATCTTAATAAATATTTGATATGTACATATCCAACATCCAGAATCTTCTTAAAGAAAAATTAACTCAGAATTATTCAAGGCTAAAGATTTTGTTATGTACTTATTGAAGGCAAATTCGCGAAAGATCAACGAAATTAATTTGTGAGTCAATGAATATAATCCTTGAGTCGCTCATATTTTCTCGATTATCAATGTCAGTTTATCTGTTTGTNTGTTTTATTCATCAAATGTGGAATTGCTCACAGGCCTAACGATAATCAAAGGTCTTTCCGGCCAATCGTAAATTATCGAAATTGTTGCTGAACGACGTCGCCGATCGAATTCGCATTGCGAGCGCTCCGTGCTGCATTATTCAGCTCAAGGCCAACGCCGTGGTCTTCCGCGGAAACTCATTTCATGCAATTCTTCAAATTTCCAACTCGTTCCCGTCCTTGGATAGAAGCGCATTTCATGGTCGTTTTAAATTGCTGATCAATAATTGTCTCGTTTACTTCTAAAATTATTAGTCTACGTAGCAACAAAGGAGCACTGTGTTTTGTATAAAATATATATTATGAAATTTAAAGTTAAATAATTATCTTTGCACGAAATGTAATATTATTGTCAGTTTTTTTGTTACTTGCAGTTTTGTTTTTATCACATAACGAATTTGATATAAATAACTATTTGGGGATTAACATTTAATACTAAAAAAGAAAATGATAGCAATGAAGTATAAAATTTACAAATATATATTTTATTTTTGTAATTCGATTTGATCAAAGATTCAATCTTTGATAAGTGTTTAACATTAAATTTTCGATTAAATTGAATATATTTCTGATAAGGGGCAGTTTAGAAACTCGCTCCCGATTGCTTCCGAAGTTTGTCACGATGTTTATTTAAATGAAACTTGCAAGTGTGTGTGTGTGTGTGTGTATGTATGTGTATACGTAAATACGCGTCTCCGGAAAAGGCTCGTACTTATCCGTATGTATTCTTTTTCACAAATAGTATTTGCGTCGTGATAACGAAAACAATCTGTACACATACACGCGTGACGTAAGCACGCATTAAGAAATGAATTTGCGGTTACATATATGCCGATATACATTTTATGTAACTGCGCTATGTGCGGATGAAATCGTACTCGCACACTGGACTTGGACTGACAATACGTAATTATTTCTTCTAAGAAATCATGCAATCCGCACATAGATCCGAATTTTGCATGTTTTGTAATATCATTACCAGAAAGTTTAAAAGTAATTTTTTTTACGATATGTCACAACGCTTGTGGAGGAAGAGCGTCGTCTTTTCCTTTTTTTTTTTCATGAAATATCCCTCGCATCGAAACATAAAGCAATAACATTTAGTGAATCTTCCCGGAAAGAAACAAATATTTTTGATCTAGCCTATAGATATGATAATTTCGACAATAAAATTTCGCGAACAGTGCTTCGGGTATAAAAGCGCTGGATTGACGTCGATCGAATCATGTCGGGAAGTTAATAAAATGTGACAGGCGTGAGCGAGTTACGAAAGCGCACACAGAAATGAAAAATATGTTAATCTCCGGCGTCACGAGACCCACCGGCTCTCTCACGTGATCTTATCGCATGAAAGGCAGCAAAGAACAGCGTGAATAATTATTGCTTCACGATATCGCGCGGTCGAGACGATCACGAGGAGCGAGATAGCAGCGTAGCTTTTATTACGCGCTAAATTAACACTTGTAAACTCGATCGCCGAGAGCGCTGCCTCTTTAGCGCCATAGGATCACACGCTATCCGGATGATCAACTACGACAATAATCGGAGTATTAATTGTGGATGCACATACATCGTCCACATGATAATAGCAATAACGAATGATCTTGTTAATGTTAATTAACGATGCATGTTGTTTTGTGTGATTTGTGACGGCAACGTGTCGAAAGCACGTGGGGATATTAATCGCATTTTGTGAAATTTTCAGTTATTGTTATTTTCTATTATATTGGTGGTTTAAAAAGAATATAATTCTCTACGCAATTATATTACAATTGATAAACTAGAAAACTTTCAAAAAAAAGGGGAAATTACTATACATATAATTTTTCCGAAAATTTGTAGTAATTACAATTTTTTATTTTATTTGATGTCAAGGAATAATTGAAAATATTACTTTACTATAAAGAGAATTGATAAAATTTTTAATTGGTGTGAAAGATTTAGGTACATACAAATCATTATTTGACAATATTAAATAATTATTATCAATAAAAGATGACACTCTTGTTTGTACAAGTGTCACTTTATTGCCATACTATAAAACCGTGAATTTATGATTTTGAGATAAATAGTCAATATTTCTTTCTTCACTTTAATGTATGCATTACTTTCGCTTTTGCAGAATTACTATTACATTCCTTGATCCGAAAGCTTTTTAAAACTTCCTAAAGCTTAATCGCAACGATATAAATATTCTACAGTGTTCGATGACGTCATTTAATTATATTAATGCCGTCACAACGGTGTTACTGAATCGTGAAGAATCGCTGACGTCTTTAACTATCTTACAAGGTCTTCGCATAAACCGTGACGTCATTCCGAACTCACTGACCAGCGATAAGTACGATATCGATCTTGAGTATTATTATACCGTGCTTTCCACGCGGCACATTCGAGATCGAGTGTGTTCTTACCATCTTTAGTGAAAAGTATATAGCATATTTGTGCGACATTTAATTTTAATGTTCGCTCTGGGAAATTGCACCGTTCGAGGCAACCCACTTGCAAAAACAAGACGCCATGGAGTGACTCGCGAGATGCCTCGTGCATTTGCAAATAGAGAACACGCGAAGAAAGCATCTAAGTGATTGGCACGTGTCTCCACGTGTAGCTCGCTCGCGTCAGAGAGTCGCACGCGGCTCTCTGCAGTGGTAGCTTCATGCACACGTACATTCGCACACTCGCGCGTCGCACGTTGAAACGGTCCTCTTTACACGTGCGCTCGGCCAATTTATCCAGCACATCTATATTCACGATCGTGGATGTTGGTGCGTACGTCCCACTCGAATCTATTTCCCTGTAGTGGAAATCCACCACGTGTGTAATGACCACGAGGAAAGCCCGAATCTTATAAATACGGAGTGAGGACGTGGCCCTGCACAGCTTGAGATCGATCGACCGGATTATCAGGATTATCGAACAATATTCTATATTAATTCTCGACGGTTGAATCGTTATCATTGCAGCAAAGTTTCATTATCATTGCGGATTGCATTATCTTAAAGAACCGAAATAGCCCGATTGTATATAATATTTTAAAGTAACGCATACTTTTCGCAATTGTCATTCGAGTGATTCTTTTGTTTTGAGGACCACGAAAGATAATTCTGTTAAAGTAAATGTTAATAAAATTGTGTTAAATTTGAAATCGATCGACCGGATTATCAGGAGTATCGAACAATATTCCATATTAATTCTCGACGGTTGAATCGTTATCATTGTAGCAAAGTTTCATTATCATCGCGGATCGCGGAGTTTTCATAACATTTTTTCACGCGACTGTATCAAGGAATTAATTTTTAATCATACGTGACGTTCTGATTCGCGACTTATTACGGTTAATTTGATTCATTAATAGTGGAAGCTATGAGTTTCTATTACAAAGGATTTATAAATGGAAATTTCATAAAGAAGAGAGTCTAGAGTTCGCTGCAAATTATAGATCATTTAAAGTGGGCGTATAATAACTATTGTAAAAGTTTTTTTATATAAGTTTTACAAGGACTACCTACATGAACTCTGTACGCCCTTTACACTTCACTGATTGTGGGTTGAAAAACCCCGGGGATCATGTGTAACAAAGTGTAGAGCGCGTGCGGACTGAGGAATGAATATTTTTAACGGTCACGTTATAACAGAACTGCAACCTTTTCCACGCTGAATCATTATGTGCCGGTCGAAGCCTCGTGGCCTCGACATACGTATACATCAATTTGTTAACTACGAGGAAAGTAAGGAAAAATATCACGGATCGTAGAAGGAAAATCCCTTTTTCCTCTGCATACTATCCCCTTTTTCTCAGACTATGTATCTTTTTAATCACATTGTAGTCAACAGTCATGCAATTGAGAGATCTCACAATGGATATGATAAAAAAAAAACAGACCTTATCTTATCGCATTTAGAAGGAATATTAGTGGCACTTAAGGAAACATTAGGCATGGCCTCATATCTAAAGTGATACCATAATAATTATATGTACAATAGACAAAAAGAAAAAAGAAAGAGAGGGAGATATCTGTTTTACTTTAAATTTTAAATGGTCGAACGAATATTATCTTGACGCGTTTGACAAACGTATGCGGGTAAATTATAAAATCGACCACTCTCGTAAATTATCGACGAGTACGCTCGATAAAAGTCCGACAAATTGTAACGACATAATAGATGGTCGATATTTATTTCGTGCGTCATCGAATTGATCCGACAACATTATAGATCCGAGTATCGACATTCACGATCGGAGCTTCTATGTGTTATCGACGTAACGTTGTAGATAATCCGGAATTATGCAGAATATACATATATCTTTTGTATACATATATCTGTACGAAGTGTCTCGTACAAAATTTCACAGGTCCTTTATTTCACTTATTCAATTAATTTTACGTCAATTCTTTCTTAACAAAACTTGTAAATAATAAATAAATAAACAGGAGTTATTTAATATTAATTTTTTAATTATGTTTCCAATTCTCAAAGTACAGAGGATAGAAACTTGATCTTTTACTTGATACAAGGCAAATGAAATTTAATGTCATGGATCAAAAGCGCTGCATTTTATAGTTTTATTACAATAATGGCAGAAAGAAAAATTGAAATGAAACAAAAAATTGATATTATGATAAAGTTGCCGGAAAATGATATTGCACGAGTCGCAAAGTTTACAGTTTCTCATTTATCATCGTAAATGCATATATACGTCGACCTTAGTCACTATAAATATTACTGCTATTATAAATTAACTGTCCCGGCACTTTCTAGACATTTGAAAATGTCAAACTATGTTACAAAAGGTGAGAACTGTCGGTGTGGGAAGTGTCGAACGCTTCCTTGTTCCATTCTTATCGCTAATATTTTGTTAGGAGATCTCGTGGATGATCCGGCGAGCTCTTTCCCAGGATGCCTATTCTATTGCACAAAGGATCTGGGCATCATCCTTTGAGAAAGCCGCTGCAGCGTGAGAACCAATGCACAAAGTTGTCCGCTTCGGTAAGGTAATCGATAATTCGATATCCGTTCCGCGAACTTCGGAGACCAACGAGCTGGAACATCAGCTCCGCGTCGGCGGGGATAAAGAAACAACATTTGAGCCTTTGATAAGCTCTCGTAATTTATTTCTGTTTTTCCCAACTTCCTCGTATGTTAAATACTCATTTCCCAATACTCATTCAATTGGATGCTCTTTAACGAATTAAAAAAATATTGAAAGAAAAGAAAAGTTTAAATTAATATTTTACGACATTTTTAACCAGATAAGATTTTTAATGCAGGATAATATTATTTCTTTTATTAATTATATTGACAAAGAAATCATAAATTGTATCAATAGCTCTTGATATCCGGAGAAAGTTGATATCGGATCCACACGTTGAGAACCGCTACGATGCAAGTGCGAGCGCATACTGCGCCGCGTCGGCAGATGAAGAATTCGTGCCGCGCTTCCCTCACTCCCGGCACCGCTTTCCCACCACGCTCGTCTTCTCAACCTACGCTACGCCGCGCGCCGCGGTAATATAAGGACCCCGCCCTATGGCGGCGCTTCAGTTTGAGCTGCGACGTTGTGAGGTGCGTTGATCGTGTGATCTCTCTCTTCGACGTTCACGTTCCGAACGCCACGTTCGATTTCCGCTTGTTGCTAGCGTCCGTTATTGGGGAGACGCGCCGAGAAGGTTTTGTCTCGCATCAGCCGACGCATCCGACGCCTACGTCGTTCAGTGCCGCAGCCGTGCGAGAAGATCTAACGGTGAAGGTCCCCGAGGTTTTTCTGAGCTTTCGATTCGACGGATAGACGAGTAAGTCGAACGATTCATTCAATGCGGCTCTTTCAGAGCGAGAGTGAGTGAGAGTGAGTGAGAGGGAAAAACGGTGAACGCGCGTATCGAACGCGGCGCGGCGACGGCGGCTCGCCTGGGCGCGAGATTCCTGCGTGAGTAAGTTAGGGGCGACTACTGACGCGTCGCGTCGGCCCCTTTCTTTAATGTGCGCTCGGAACGGTGAAGCACCCGCTCGAGATTCAAGCGGGGAGAATAGACGTCGGGGCGTACTGTCGTGTTTAATTTTAATGAACTCTTGATTTTTTCCGCGAAAAACTAACGATAACTCAATTCCTTCTTTTTCGTTTGACATTTTACCCACAACAGTGTCCAAAAATGTCTAAAATCGTGTCAGACATCTTAAAGTCGTCTTTAAGGATGTCTTTTAGACATATCCTTAAAGACGTCTTATGACCCGATTTTAGACAATTTGTTGTCTGGATAATTATTTCAGAATTTGCTCTAGTCATGTTGCTAAAATATCTCAATTTGCCTACGTTCAGTTGGACTTTTGTTCTTCGCACTAGGTAAAAGGTTGAAAAACAATCTTTCGTTCCGGCACACGCGAATCTCCAAAGAGAGAGAGAGGCGTGCGAGGATCCCGGCGAGAGCGTCAAAATAAACACGCGTGTCGCCAAGTTGGCGAGCTTAGCCTCTTGTCGTTTTAGTTTTCTCCGGGATATTGCGTTATTTTCGCGCGTCTTTCACGGCCCCGGCACGCCTGTTTCCTTGCGTATCCAAAGCTGCGTAATTCCGTTCTTCCGACACATCCGTGGCGACCCTCGGGGAGACGCTTTCACCGCGATTTCGTTCCGAGAAAGCCACGGATCCGAGAGAGAGAGAGAGAGACAGAGAGAGCTTTTTATGTCGCAATATCTAATTATGCAGTATAGACAGTCTTATTGTAAATTTGTGCACGCGCTGCCGGTTTTCCTTCGCTGTCAGAGGAGAGTGACAGGGAAAAGGAAGACAGTCCACGTTGATCGAACAACGTGAATTCGACGTGACACACAAGGCTCGCGTAGATCCTGTCTCGCGCCGTAAATGGCGCGGCAATTCTATCCCTCGTCAGGCATTTCGCTAACAGCTCTCCGAGAGTTAGCCCGACTTTGACGTCAATAAATCAAAACGGCCGGATGAGGAGAAAGAAGAGCGTATAATTGAGGTCTCTTTCTCGATATCCATTTCAACTGAACTAGAAAGCTTCACGCTGTGGTGATTGATAGATCATGAGGCAATCACTTCCGCCGAGAAGCAGAAATAACGTAATGAATTGAATTTTTAATAATGACGCAACAGTCGGTTGTCTTTTTCGCCGCGTGCGAACAAATGTGTGTGTGTCTCTCTCGTGTGGGTGGAAGATTGTAGTACGAAATTACCACCTGCCATTGACAGTCTGCCAAAGCGCAGTTAAGTAATCGGCGGCCGAAGGACGCGGATCCGAAGGTGGCGGTTATTTTGCGTCGCGTCGTTGCGACAACCCGTCGCTCGCGAGCCGAAACGAATTGCGAGCCGCGAGGAGAATCAATACTCTCGCGTGCGAGACGAGCGAGGTTCTTCGTTCGGCGCCCAACTGGCGGCCATCGACCGGAAGATTGCACCGCGGAAGCGCGAACTGCATCGCTCTTGTCGTCGTGGAAAATCCGGCCGAAAACATCCGCTCGCGCTTGCTACAAACAATTAATGCCTATATCCATAGGCCGATATTCATAGTCAGGTCTTATTTAAGACCGTCTCAAGTAATGGCCCGTCTACAGTGAGTCGTAGTCGTAATATCGTACAGCAAATCTACCAACGACAGTCAAGAATGTATTAGAAAATTTGATTGGTTTAGAATCATACACTGTAAACTCCTATGGGGTTGCCACTGCTCCTACTCAATATTTCATTAATTTCGACTAAAATTGAAGTTAATTTAGCTAAGTTAACTCCCATGTTAGTCAAAATTTACCTTCCTTTTAGTCAAAATTAATGAAATATTGAGTAGGAGCAGTGGCGACCTATGGACCTATATAGTTAAAAATGACTTAAATTGAATATAATTTGTGACACTACGAGTTTAACAATGTGAATACCGGCCGTAATCAGGTCTTATATTTAAGACCTCTTCAAGTTCATCTTCAAATACTCGGTAGCCGATGAAATAATCTAAAGAGCATTTAAAGATAAATTTAAGGAGGCCTCAAGTATAAAGTCTGACTATGAATACGGGCATAAATCTCTCGTGATTCAGCGGAAAGTCCGAATTAATCTTTCAGAAGTTTTTTCATAGGGCAAAAAGTATTGATCTCTCGGTAATCTGCACCCTAATTGCCAAGAATTTTAGAAAGTCGTCAACTCTCGTGTGACTTCTGATCAAGTCGAAAATAACATTAGCTGAAGGGAAATACGCGAATCTTTTACGTAATCAGTTACTCGAGAAAGGAGATCTTTATTTCTTTCAACGCATAAGAATAATTCGAATAAAAGTTTAATTAGCAGCGCTATGGAGAAAAAAATTGCGTTCGATGAAGCGGCAGAACTCATCCTGACCCTGTTTCGCACGAGGAATTGATCGAAACAGATATCCCGCGCCGCTCTCGCGAAATTAAACGTAACTTTAAGTAGGCACGCCGCTTTCAAAACACAAACGGCGCAGTTATCGGCCGCAACGAGGTCAGTCCTTCTGCTCGTCACTTCGCCTCGTCGTGTTGTAAGAGACGACGTCGGGGGAACCCGTTATGCCGCCGGCATGGCCGCGAATTCCTAAGGCCGGAATTTTAATTTCTCAATCCTGTTAACGCTTCGCGACATACCACGGCGCCTCGTGCGACTCGCCCTCGTTGCCGCGACTGCAACTGCATGCACGCTTGCTCTCTGTCTGTTGGAATGCGGCACGCGAGGCTGCTCCCATCGCTGAACCTTTGGACAATATTACGTAAAAGAGAAAAAATGAACACGAGGCACTCGACGTCGATAGATAAAAATCGCTTAGTAATCCTTCGTGCAATCCAGACGCGCAGAAATTGCTTTTTTCAATTTTATAGATTGGTGGGTTTTTTTTTCGAGATTTTTGTTATTTATTTCTCCTCATCGGTCTTTGTAAGAGAGCCGTCCTCGGGGAGCCCCGCGAGGTCTTTGCCGATCGGTCGCGTGCAAAACCGCAGGCCACTTTCGCACGGGGATCTCTTTCCAGCCGACCTGATTCCACCCCGGCCCGACCTACGCGCATCTGTGTGTGCGTGGGTGTTATCCAGAATAGCCCGGGGTCGATCGATATTCCGTGCAGCTCCCGCGTACTCCAACTCCTCATGGGTTGTTGGCCTGATTTCCACCTTACGGAAGAGCGACGGAAGCAGCGGTAGACGGCTGCGCTCTCTCACGACGGAAACCGCGCGCCGAGCATTAGTTTGTAAACATTACGAAATCGAATGTTGACGAGGAAACGCGACTTTCGTGTATTTCTTCCTTTTACCTTTTCTTGATCTTTTGATGTAAATCGGTGTAACGTACACTGACAATGAGAGAAAAATATAGTTACTTTTGGCCTCAACCACAATTTTATAATATTCTAATTATAGTGATATTGTGGTTAACATAATAATGTATACATATAGTTAATTATATTGTTAGAAATATTATAAAATTATGATTGAGGCCAAAAGTAATTATATTTTTCTCTCTCATTGTCAGTGTAGTTTCGAATGAAAAAGAAATTAGCTAACCGGCGAAAACATTTCACCGAATGCTTTGCCGATTTCACTTTTTTTAAGGAAGAAAACGGCGGATCAACGTCGCGATCTCATTTCTCCCTGAGGCCAAGTCGGATGGAGTTCTTAACGACCCACGAATGCGGATCATATGTGCCACTTGCATCGCCTTCACGTCCTCTTCTATTCCTGTCGAGTCCAAACGGAACGAAAATACGTTCGCGTGGACCGGGTAGCCGTTTCTCGGGACGGTTGCCAACGGTACGCGGACTGGTTTCGCAAACTGGAGCTCGTGTCTCGACGGCTAATCTTAGGATTTAATTGTTCGCGAGAAGGAATGGATCCGCGGCTGTCCGCTCGCCTTTAAGGGAATCGTATCGCGCGACGCGACAAACAGAAATGAGAAACAATCGGGCGATTTTCAGAAAAATGTTAAAATACTTGTATGTGAATTTCCATTCCCTGAATAATTAACGATTACGATTTGTTATGTAATGTTTCTCAGAATGGTATCTCAGAATTAGTTAATTTTAACTTTTATTTGTTTTTTAACTTTAATTAAAATTATATTTTTCAACAGATAAGATTGCATATGTTCGCATCCTAATTAGAGTTAATTAAATTAAAAGATATATAACTCGTCTTCTTAAGCATAGCGCTAGCATTCTGATTAGAACGCAATCATTAACGAAGGAATATGCCATCCCGATACACCTGGATCAATTAGCCGCAGTCCTTGAAGGTGACTTGCGAAATGGAAACGTCCGTAGATTAGCAAAGATTAGTTATTCGCTAATTCGTTAGCAACTGTTCGTGTGTACACATCTTGGAAAGTGGCCATGTTTTCATGGAAAAGTACTTTGCGTTAATCAAATTACGTTTTTATAATTTTCCGGGTTCATTAACTGATGCGTTAATAAATGGACGCGCGAGATCGTAGATATCAATAACAATGCGCCATCAGTCGCGTATTTACATGAGAAATTCTCATATTTACATTACGAACAATTTAAAAGTTTTCCATTCGCTGTAGGATATATTTTCAATGATAAAAAATCGTTATATATATTTTTCAGTAGTCAAAACATGTTTACCACCATTCTCGGGAATTTGTTTTTTTTATTTACACCAAAATTATGGCGATTAACTTTGAAAATAATTATTTCTTTTGTCCATCAATATCGGGACGGTTAAATCCGATCATACAGCTCTAAGTTCGCGCAACGGCTCCAAAGTCCACTGTTATTATATATTCTCTCTTAAGAGTGACATCGACCGGTTTTACACAAACGTTATCGTGAACCGACACATGCCGGAGGGGGTTCTCCGAGGGGCGTTATAAATAATTCTAGGCGAGAGTGGCGTCGCATAATGTCGTGGAATCGACGTTATCTGTGTCGTCGTTGACGGTTATGGCGTCATTCATCTCGCGTGCGTAACACCCTCTCCCGCCTCGAGAAATCAGCTCCACTGATTCAAGACGTCATTGTCGTAGAAAAGATAGACGAAGTGATTTATTAATCGTGACGTTATGCGGGATTTAAATCCGACGCTTATTCGAGAAGAAAAAAAAATTGCAAGTAATGCACCGTTTCTTCAGAGCCTCTCCGATATCAAAGATATTGACAATTAAATCCGCAATGGTTTTAAATATCTCTCGAAGGATCCACGCATATTGAACAATTTATATCTCAATCAGATTTTGACGCGCAAAATCATTCGCATATTGTTCACGAGGTGCTTATTCGTTTATTGAAAGTCGTCGGACTTCAGCCAGCGATAACTCAATCTTCTTATGAGATTAACCACTCTCCGAGAATAGCGCGCAAATGGAAAGAATTAGACCGAAGTACATATATGTATGCATACGTAAGGCGAATCACAAGTATTAATATAATCCGGTTTTATTTATAGATCGCAGCTTTATATTTGCGGCTTATAGTTCTATTTTCACGGTAGTGTTGTTACCTACTAATCCCGCGGTTTGAGCGCGGTTGCGAGGATCTCGGTTTGTCCTCAATGCTATTTCCCTTTCATCCGACGTCTTTCAAACGCGTTTTTTTTTCCCCTATCTTTACGTGTTCATTTCTGCGGAAATAATGAAAGAATGAAAAATGAAAGGTGATTTTCCCACGTATTATACTTTTTCTTGTCAATTTCTTTCTCGCATTGAAATAATCCGTGAAATCTTTGTTTCCGGAAGTGATCTTCGTCAATGATCTTCAGAAGTGTGACAAATTCCGTAGTACTTCTGAAGTAATTTTCACAAATTACTTCGCACGAAGCAAATTTCATCTTCCGCATAAGTCGTCTTCGAGGTATCGCTTCTCTTTGTCGCTTCAAGATTCACGCTTGTCGAGGTCTTGGCGTCGCGTCTCATGAGAAATTGCGTTACCTTCACGATTCAACTCACTGAGTCATCGTCATCCTCCGCTTGACGTCGCTCAAATGACGCGCAAGTATGTACGACTTGGTTTTCAAAATTATCATCAAATAGCGGAACGAGATGAATAGCGGCTCCCATTCTTTCTAGGTTGGCCGCTATACATTAAATACACCAACGGTCCCCCAAATGGCTTAAAGAAATTTTAATTGAATTTCAGATCTTTAAAAAAAATCTCTATTTCTTACATTTCTGATGAAAACCTATCGCGAATAGAAATATGTATTTTGTCAGCGATTAATGCAAAATACAGTATATTTACATCCTCTTCGCGAGGCGTTTAAACGAGACAGACTGCAAATCACTTTGTTTACATAGAGCATCACTGTTACGCGTGATCGTAATTTGTTCAACGAGGAAAACGATGACTGCTCGAGATTGATAATCGCAAGAAAAACAGTCAAGACGGTAAGACGCCGCGAATGATTCCAAGAGGAAATTATGCCAGTACAAAAAGAAAAATAAATGAAATGTAAAAGAGAAGCGTTTCCGCTAAATAAATCTCTAAGCAATTCACATGTACATGTTACACGGGACATTACAAAGTCTCGCCGATAACCTCTCAAGGCCCGATTAGATTTTCACAGAACAGTCGACAATTCTAGGAAAGCTCCGCGCAAGCACGTGTGCTTTCGTTGTTGTTATCGCGTCGAATGTATATGCACGCGTGCGCGATAAACTTTTATCGCGGCTCGGCATTATCCTCAGTGTTATCAAGGTGTAGGCTGAAGTAGTTCGCCTAATCCACTTCCGTTCGATTTCCATTACTGAAACGGTCTTGAAAACGGTTCTTGGGTCATGTTCTTGAGCGCCGCTCCGCTCCGCTCCGCGCCGCGCCGCGCGCGCCGGTCCGACCGTAGGCGTATCGATTATCAGTGTCCCAAGGAATGCCGAGAATTCGTGCGCAACGGCGTGCGGGATGGCTGGGTTTTTATCGGCGATTACGCTATCGCGGTTAACGAGAATCCAACGTGGAACGCAATGCCATTTGCGGTGTCCCCCGAGGGATTAATAAATGCAAATGCAAATCGATCGGTCTGTGCGTGGCGTAGTGGTACTAGGTGGCGACGACGCGAGATATCGATCCGGCGCCGTGTATACTTTTAATATGACCCGCGACGAAACGTGAATCGATAGCGCGCAAGTAACACCGGACCTCCCAGAGACGACGAGTTTGCGATTGATTTTTTTTTTTCTGGTAGAGTCGAAAAAATAGTCCGTCATGATCCACGGTCTTGATTATGTATTTTACTACTTTTTCTTTGTTATTTTTTGTCGTAAAATGATGACCTAAAGGATTGCAAAATAATAATAGCGGTAAGAAATTTATTTTCGTAGAAAGTATATCTGTATCATATCCTATACATATATTTCTGGCATGTACAGAGAAATATCTCTGTTGAAATCTTCATTTTGTAATTTATAACGAAGGCAGATGGTGGGCTGCGACGTTATTTACAATCATGATGCATCATTGTCGAACGGACTCTTTGTCGGCACTGTTTATTATCTCCTCGGGGGAGTTTCAGTGTCCCACGTAGCCCTACGTGCCAGAAAATCCTTGACTTTCTCTATTTGCAGGATTGTTAATTTCATAATAATCCATAATTTTATAACGACTCTCTCGCTGATTTATTGTGCTAAATATGACTATTTTTTTCGTCAATTTTTCAATTTTTTGAATATATGCTGAGAAACCATCATATCCCGCAGCCGAAAGATAAGAACCGAGATAACGCGATTCGTAAGATATTTATTCTTCAAATTGTAAAAGATATGTGTTTATTTTGTAATACGTGAAATAATTCTCTCGTTCTGATGTGAAACGATCGCAGTGGCAGTAAAACAAACAATGGGTGAATTCGAGTTGCCTTTCGCCTCGCAATAAATCGCCCGACAATAAATCAAAGTGCTTCGTCAATATCTCAGACACAGATCACGTGTGTCGGCCTGTCGATATGCTTTCTCGTAGAAAGCAAAAGCGTTTCGTGCCAAGGTGAGATCGCGATGAAATCCGCTCTCGCGATGCCCTTCGCTCGTTGTCATTGTGTATGATTCTAGCCTTTTACGGTACTCTAATAAATCGCTAAATCTATTCGCGGTAATCTCTAATACGCGGACATTACGCGATAATCTCTATACGGTCTCGGTGTTTGAGGCACAATCATGTCGGAATTGTCCGACATTCGAAATTGCAAGTTTACGTTGAATGAATTTCTACGATAACGGAGAAAAGTTTCGTTCTCCCGTTATTTTTTACGAATGGAAATGACTCTAATTGTAAGATATTGCAATAAATTTTTGGGTCGTACGTACGTAGTCTGAAGTTGGAATTAATCACTTTGAAATACAAATGTGATAAGAGATACATATATAGATGGAATGTTAATAATTAACCTTGGCCTTTGAAACGCCAATTCTAACGAAATCTCTTCGACAGCGATTTGCTGCGTAATTTTTTTTACTTATGCGTAATCGTGCTAGATTGTATTCGCTGCGTGCGTCAATATTTTAAGATCTCTTATCGGATGTTATCGGATTCTGGGAATTTTCTGCGTCATTTGTTTATCGATGTTCTCGTTTGTAAAGGGACATTGAAAAATTTGGAAATTTCCGAGTGAATGAATGAGAGAGAGAGAGAATATTTAAAATTTCACTGTTTATTTTAAATGCGCATTTGTTTTCTATTTTAAATAAAATTTATTCATCCATATAAATGTAAATTAGTTTCGCTGCTATTTCTGTCATCTGTGTATTTTTAAGCGAATTAAAATGGATATTCTTTTTTTGTATGTAAACCTTTAGTAAACCTTTAATCAACATTCTGTTAAAATAAGACATAAAATTGAATATTTTGTAGTATTTTGGAAATATTTTGATTTGTTTAAAACGCAGTTTTAAAAAGATTGCTAAAAAGTTTTGGTTTAAAAATGTTTTCTTCGAAAACTTATTACAAAGTTATTGATGTGTTAATCTTTTCAATTTGAAAAGACGGCAATTGAAAAGAGAGATCGTCGCCGTTTTCTTTAGCTTTAATAGATGTTTTTAAAATATTTATCTTTATTCAATATTTTTTTCATTTCATGTTTCAGTACCTACTTACCAGTGCAGCATGTCGGTCACTTCCGTGCAACCAACCACCACCGAGAGCCTCTCCCGCCACGGGTGAGTAAAATTCTCGATCTAATCCTTTCACGGGCAACGGATCAGATTGAACCGCACCGGACAGTCGCGACTTATAATTGCAAATATCCGACGTGTCCGTTTTGCACGAACGGGTTTTCCCTCTATGGAATCGATATTAGGCGGGTTTTCCTGTACCGCGAGAAACCTAGCGGCAGTGTATAAATATGAATTTCAAATCGTCGGAAATTCAAATTGAAAATATCCCGACCTTCACGCCCAACTTTTTCTCGATATGAAATATAACCTTCGATTCTTCTACGAGAAAAAAAAATGGAGCACACATGCGGCTTTACAAGCTAAACAGACAGTTAGAGCTCATTATCTTGCAAAATTTATCTTATACATGGAAATGTATGGAAATGTTGCTTAGAACGGCAAATGATAAACATCTTATCCTCTGAATTGAAACCTAGAAGCTACGGCGGTCATTACGTAACCGGTTTCGATAATTTCGTCGCGGTTAATTAGCGCTAGACACGTGCGGTGCAATCTTAAATGCGGAGGAGGGATGCTTTGCGGTGTTCACATGTCAGCTATTAATTGCCATAAGCCCGGCAACTTCGTTTCCCGTTTCCCGTCGAATTGCGCGGCTCCATAAACTCGACTTCCTACGCATTGCGTGCGCCGGAAACGCCAATCGGGGGAAATAGGGAAGGTGGTGTGATTCGACATCGTCGTATCACCGTCAGATCGAAATCACTGCCCACCCGTTGAGAATTGAAGTGGAATCGCGATCAGCGGAGAGAACTGAATCGGACGAAAATGAACGAAGGTGTTATTAATTTGATAAATTCGCCATTTCCTCTCACGTTCTATTTGTATCGAAAACTTTCAAACCTTCGTGCGGAATCGCAATAAATTGCCGATTAATTGAATTCGAATCGTCAATTAAATCAAATCGCGCTCGTTGTTTTAGCTGCAATTTGAAATACTCTCCGGGGATAATCACTATATTCTACCGATTATCCTGCAATCGTTATTATGTCGCGACGGAAATGCCGCAGTAAAAAAAAAATACAATGGTTTTCGTTCTTCTAGAATATACCAATGGTTACGACAATATTTTTATATTAAAGATTACGTGCGCGAGAAAAGATCACTTATTTGCGCCATTTAATTAGAGAGTTGTGTAATCATCGTGACGTAGAAGAGCTCGCAATTCCAGCAATATCTTCGCCTCGCGATTTACCGGCCATTCAGGAAAACCTTCGTTCCCGGCCTTTGTTCCCTCGTGCCCACATACGAGCACAACACGAACGCGCCGGGCTCATTACGCGTGCGTTCACGTCTCCGTCACGTGAAAGAAGCGCGTTTTTTCCTTCCTGATTACCATACGCGCACGTTCATTTCAGCTAATCGCGGCTCGCGGCCCGGCCGTGAGGCTCTTTTCTTCGGCCGACAGGTTCAAGGTAATTTGCTCGCGTATTCTCATCTTCGTCCAGAAATATATCCCCTCCGGGAGTCGCGAAGCGTTATTTCGTACATATTTAAATTCTCGCCTTCCTCCCGCGCTCCTCTTCTCGTTTCTTTTTCTCCTCGACGGAAGGTACAGAGTCCCCCGAGAGAGATTGAGGTCAGCGCATTACGTAACGGAAACTTTACGAAAGATCGACTTATAATGTAATTAACATTAAGAGCTTAGCGAATTAAGACCTAACCTATTTCGCTTAGACGCAGTGGTGTAGAACAATAACATTTTAATTATGAAACAGTTGCTTCAGACTTTTGATTTTTTTTCACACCTTGTCGCCTGCATATATCTGCAATCGAGGCGCTAGATTTACTAGAAGGAAAAAAGGAAGAAGCATTGGAATTCATTTTATGAATTTCAATGGAATAAAAATTATTTTCAATGTAAATTCAATGAAAGAAGCTACACTGAAAAAAAATTCTAGTTATCGGACGAATCGGAAAAATCTTGTAGGGTTGATCAAATATTCTGGTTATTATAAATTATAAAGTATTGAATTTTATTTATGATAACCAGAATATTTGATTAATCATACAAGATTTTCTGATTCCTCCGTTTTTAACCGGAATCTTTTTTGCGAGTTTAGGACAGATTTATGACAGAAGAAGTAAGAGACGTAAGAAGCTTTTAGCAAGCGTGAAACTACAAGCGAAATTGAGTCTCAAAGAAATCCGTTCTACGACTTTAATGAACATTATTAATTTAATTGTTTCGCTAGCGTGAATCAGCTAACGAGTCCGTCATCTCGGTTTACAGGAGTAACATCTCGTTATCCCGCCACAGCCTGTGCGGAAGCGTGGACGACGGTCTGCAGGGCTCGCATCCTCAATACCAGGATACGATCCTCACGATCGAGGAACTGCGCGCTCAGTTGAACTCCTGCTTTACGTAAGTTGATTTTTGCTCTCTTATCGTCGTACAAATCTGCGTATGCGGATCCGACGGGCCGTGGGAGTTGATCGGGGGATTATGCAACACTCTATCGAGGTGACGTGGCTGGACAATAGAATCCGGTACGATCCGGAGCCGCGGCGACACCAATTCGTCGCGTCGCGACAGTGCTTAATTCTCTTTCGCCAATTTGGCAGAGAAAGGTCGACGCGGAGGCCATGTCGATTTCGGCTCCTCAGCCGTTGAATTTTTCATCGTCGCGGGTTTGGAGACGGTTGTAGGTGTGGAATGCAAAAAAAAACGAGGCTAGTATGCCTGGTGCTTATCTGTGATGACGGTCGGCGCGGTTATTCCGGTAAATCGATGCCCTACATCGGGCATATGCAGCCTCGATGTGCAACATATTGGCATTTCCGTGAAATATTTACATCTAGCCCACTATCTCGATTAATTAAAAATGGAGACATATTTTGATATTCCAAAAATATAATTCCGTCCGGCGAAAAAATTCTCGTGCCCTCGAGTTCGAATCTTTATTCAATACAAAATCTTTTATATGTATCTTTTATATCTATCGATTAACATACAATTTTGCGCAATCCTCTCGTCGTAATTTCATTATTTCACTACTTATTTATTTAACTGTATCATTTCGCTGTGTCACTGTGGCATCAACGAGCAAATCTTGCGTAAACCGGATGAGCTGATCGAACTGTTAAGCCGGAAAGACCTTTCCCTGAAAGACCGTCGGTGGTTTTGTAATGCAGATCGCCGCCGGAGTATTTTTGCGAGCGACTCGCGTCGTGTTGCGCGTCTTTCGGTGTCACGCCTCTGTTATTAGCATAATCGCGTGTGTATTCGCACGGCGATTCATTATCGTTATCTTGTCTGTGTAGATGCGGGGTGTCGTGGAGCGAGGAGCACGTCTCCCTGGATTGCAGCGAGTGCGGCGGTTACTCCCTGAAACGACCCTGCCCGCTCTGTGACGGCCGTTGCCATACTGCGTGGAAGCGCGATCTCACCATGGTAAATATCTGATCCTACCTTTTTCGAGAAGAGCCGATAAATTCCTTGTCTGTCATTAACTGTCATTAAATGTAATCACCAATTTCCCTTTCATTAACTAATTGATTAAGTTGTCATTTATCTTTATCATTTATTTTTTTTTAATCTTCTCAGTAGTAAACATTAAATTTTTTTGTTAATTAATTGAGATATAAGAATTCAAATATTGTAATATTAATTTGACTATCAATAATAATTCAATAATAATTTTGGTCGGAGTTTCTCCAGTTAAAATTGTGCACAAATTTTTCCAACTTTGAATCAAAGTTTAAAAAGCAACTTGTTTTACAAAATTGTTTTTGTTCCAGTCCCATGCAAGTGGTAAAGCGAGATGGATCGGTGAATGCGGGTTGAGTTGCGGACCCTCTCTGGAGGAATCGCTGGTGCCCGCGTTGGAGAAGTTGCGGGCCACCTCGTGAACGGCACTGGCCCGAGCACCGCCAACCATGCACAAGACTTAAATCCATCACCATCCATCTAACGTCACCCATCACCATCGCGTGCAAGACCCAAGAGAGAAAGAAAGCGAAAAAGAAATGTGTGAGTGTGAATTGTGGATGATATGCATTATGTTCCTGAGAAGGGCGGCTGACAAGGGAAAGAAGGACCTGTTTCGGGCTCTTCCTAGTGGTGGCTTCTTCCCCGAAGATACAAAGCCGTACCCAGCTGGTCCCTCGACATCAGGGACCACCGTCGCTGTCATTATCGTCTTTCAGGCGAAAGTACAAAGCTACGCGATCGACGTCCGAATTCTACAAAGAATTTCTATACTTAACTACGTTACAGCGAACTGTTTGAATACTGTTTGAAAATGATGTATGTATTTTTAATGGATTTTGTGCTGATTCATCATATCGTGAAGTTCATTTCGTTGAAGTTTTCTTTTCCAGCCATTTCTGGTCATATTAAAGATTAGACTAACAATTTCTATTAGGCAACAGAATTTGATTTTTATTTTGAAAAATTTCTTACTGTTGATATGAAATTGTATTATTACAAAAAAGCTTTGCAAAATGGTTTCTTTGCAAAGTTGAGAAATAAATAATTTGTCAAAGAAGAATCTATCTATTCGAGAATATGTATCCGCGAAGCAGATTTGATTGTTCTTTGAAATATTTTTAGATTGCAGATTCTATCTTAAATTTAGAGCAGAAAGGTATAAACAGAGATGAATCAGGAAGATTTTTTTCCCCTTTAACTTCTCTCTTTTAATTTCTTTAGTCCGAGTTATTTAAAATCCAGTTTGTGTATAAAATTCGAAATGTGAACTTCACGCAAAGAAAAATAAGAGTATAATCTCAGAGTTTATTTAAGACACGAATGGAGCATTTTATTTTTAGACTTGATTAGCATTAAACGAATTATATATTTTGGAATTACAATAGCTAATGTCTTCGCGCAAAATGACTTTGGTAGTTGTGATTCCGAAATATTTTTATATTGTTTGGTTTAGCCCGTTGTAACAATTATTTGTTAAATTATTTGCCACTCGCATATTCATGGCAGAATTGTATTTTTCAATGCAATTTCAGGCACTTGAATCGGTTAGTTTAGAAAACGACACAAGTCTATATATTTTCCTAAATTAAAATAACCAAAATAGTTTTTTTACGAAGATGTGCATTCTAAAGATTTCTACGTTATACATGTAAATAATATAATAACGTACTTATCATACTATTAGTTGTCATTTGAAGACAAAAAATATATATAAGTAATCAAAATTTTAATTTTTAAACTTTGTGTTCAAAAAATAACCGATTCATTTGCGGAAAATTGGATTTTTTTATCGCGGATTAATTATTACGATTGTTTTCAATTTTTTGTTTTCGATCAAAATTGCCATAAACATTTTCCAAAGTGCAAAACTCGTACAATGTAGCAAACGTCACGATTTCAGAAAACTTCTAATGACGGTAGCTTAAATCTTCGGTCGTTCCTACAACAATGTGAGAGAAGCCTGATATTTACTTTACTTTTTTACGTAACACAAGTTACACCTCGGCCTCTCTGTCGCGCGAAGGAGCGCGAGTTTGCATTATGCGAATCCTAGGATAATTATTAGGCAACAATTTTTAATCGATCGAGCGATCTGACGGCGAAAAGCCCATTTGGGCCTTTCGCACGAGAGCACGACGTATCGATTTCGTAGATAATTATTCGGTATCCCTCGCTTTCAATTGTATCATTGGCGAAATAATTCCGAGCTTGCGACTGTATACGATACAAATTTAGTCAAAGTTTTACCTCTCTAGCGAGGATTTAGTGTTAACGTGACATGATTCAATCGTCATAGTCCTAAGGATTGATAGGCAATCGGTGTGTGTTACGAATTCGAGAAAAATTATTTCCGCAAATAGCGATTAGAAAGTATATCATTTGAAGCGTTACTGTACATCAAAATTGGTGCGGCGAGAAGAGAAATGAAAAGTGTACGGTAAATATACAGTTGTATCGTTAGCACTGTGACAAATTATACGAATCTCCTGAGTTAAATGGAAGTTTATAAAAAGAACCGGTTGTATTTATAGCGTTTCTCGACAAAGATACGTCTTGCTCGCTTTAAATCGTCCGCTTTCTTGCCGAGCTTTTCTGCCAAGTTGTTGGAGAAGTAGCTCGATCCCGAGTGCGTGAGAACGTTTCGTTGAACATGGTTCAATAATTGTAAACACAGACTTTATCGACACAAGGAAAGTTGCGAGTGCCAAAAGCAGGAATCTTATTCTTGAAAAGATAAATATCTGAATAAACAAAATCGAAGTTATACAATCATTCAATCTTTTTCTCTTTAATACGAATAAGATTTATACTTTAAATATCTTAGCGACAGAACGTAAGTTTATTAAAATTATATTCATAATTTATATATGCAAAATATGAAAATTCACTTTTATCATTGTTATCATTACGGCACTCACAGGATTTTTTGTGTCATTTCGGAAAGCATTTACGTCGTGCCAATAACTTTTTCGGACTTTAACTGTTGTTTTATAAGAATCCCGGGTGCCGAAGCCTTTCTTAGCGAAATGTAGGAACAAAAGAATGTTTTCAAACGTTTACCGACTTTTCTCGGTAGCGTATATACTATACATATTACGAGTGCGAGTACACATTCTCATCAAAACACATCCTCATTTATTAAATTAAACCGTAATGTGTAAAAATTATCTGGAGTATTAGCTCGCGGTGAGCTTTAGTTTAATGCTTTAGAAAAAGTCCTCGGTAGTAGTTTTTATTTAATCTGCGAACTTCTTATTTATGACGAATACTGCAAAAGTATGGGTTTAATAAATACTTGCAAAAAACTCACTGTGACTTATCAATCTCCTTTGTCCTTCTATAATTTAAGATAATTCCCCGAAAGAAAAATATAAATTGGTAAGTATATATTTGATATCTTCTCTTTATTTTGTATTTCTATTATTTTCTGCATTAAAGAGAGATATAACACTTCTTTCGTCTCTCTCGTGACAGAATAATTCTACTTTCAAAGCATCAGTCTTTTACAATTTATTTTATAATTCAGCATTATTTAAAGTTACTTTATCGTTTATCAAAAATAATTCACTATTTAATAAATGATCTGGTTTTGTTAGATAAAAGATGTATCAACGCTTTATTGACATTTTTCGCGATTTATGTACATTTCCACCATGCCAAGCGACACGCTCACACGATCTTTTTTTACAAATCGAGATATAATATTTTATATATCTGCCGCGTATTTTACGTAACCCATGTTTTATGAAGTACATACATGATATTAGAACAACGCTGAAAGACAACATAAAAGTAGTTTTAATCGATAAAATTACATAAATTTCCAAAAATGGAAATTATGTAATTTTAATATTCATTATTTTATTCCTTATCGGCTTCTTTTATATTTATTTGATATTTATTACGAAACTTGAAAAAGAATTAAATTAACTTATTTCTATATTTGATTCATTATTTTGAAAATAAAATTCTTGAAAAGAGGATAAATGAGTAAATAATAATATAGTAATAAATAATAAACAGGTTTGATAGTATTATAACATATTTTAACAAAAATAACATCAATACCGCTTGTCTGTTATCTTGTATTGGTATTAAGTATACAGCCGCAACGAAAAAGCATATCGTCATACGAAGAAAAAGTATACTGTACAAATAACTTTTTTAAACATTACGTTTTCATAATCATATTCGTACGTAAATAACGCCTACAGACATTCGAATTATTCATTTTTCAAGCAAAAATATAAGAACTTGTACGGAGCATGATAATTATCATGAAAATTAATTGTATTAATTCATTTTTACTGTCGATTGATTCTCCACAACAACGTGTATTACGAAAAGGATACATTTAAAAATAAATCTTTCAAACAATTTTTGTATATTACCATGGCAAAAATATGTATAAATAACTGCAATAAACATCAAATTGATATCGAGAACGATAATCGTATCGGAAAGTATAACGATGCAGCATCAAAGTACTATTGCGTGCAACAATAAGTTGAAATATCGACGCTTTAGTCATAAATAAAAATTACGGAGATTTATTATGATTTTATAATAAACACTCAGCATATGAAAAATAAATAATTGATTCCAAAAACGTAAAGTTTATTAAGAATTCCTACCAGCGGAGTTCTTAATAAGTCATATTCGAAAGTTCGCAAAAATTTTACTACAATTGAATTTGTAATTCAAGCAAAGACATTCAATCGAGTTTGTCGGCGATGTTTGACTATCACTGCACGCGAGAATACATTGTATTTGAGTACGTTGCCTGAGCGCAATGAGAACGTGTAACCTGAATACATTGTACTATATTACAGAAAAAAAAAAAATGTATTTCCTGAAAAGGTCCGTGTTTTATATACAGACCACCTTTTGTGTTATCGCGAATTGTTCTAGTTTCGACTATTATTTGTTGAACTGAGTACCGATTCCGCTGAGCGAGATCGTGCGTACTCCCTCACGTAGACGAGAGGACAATAATCTCAGCACCGGCATCTTACAAGGATCATTAATCCAGCTCGTGCGACTCACGGCGCAAGCAAATGACAAGAATCAACTTTGGTGCACGATGAAGTTGCTGTATGTATGTGTGAAATAAATTAATTAACAGGTTGGTTGCGCAATAGTTTTAGCACAAGAATCGTCGCAGCGACGTTTCCTTTGGGCTAACTTCGGTCTAAATAATCCTTAATATTAGGCTGCGATCGAGAATTGCGCGAAGACCGAAATTCGGTGGCGATGAATGAGAGTCCTAGGGCGATATGGATGTTAATATTGTCCGTTTGTTGTAGAATTAGTCTAGTAGGAACGAATCGCTGGCGGAACTGTCGCGCATTCCTCTTGATTGAGCGTAGTGTCGATCACCGGTCTATAGTCGAGAGATACCTTAAATAAATAAAATAAGATTAAAAACGATGTATAGAGAAGTTATCGATTGCAAGTACTAAAAGCGAAATAAAGAACAATAATAAAAACTTATTAATAAATTATTAATATAAATATCTGAAATACACATTGAGAAAATTAAGAAAATGGGAGAAACATAATTTATGACCACAGTAATTTTTAGACCAATATCTCAATGTACTGACTATAAATAGCGAATGTAAAATACCTCTCCTGTTCTCGGATTAATCTTCGACAGCGTGTGCTTCCTCCAATGTTGATCAGGCGATCTCGGCTGTTGATTTTCGATCGGTTTACTGTAATCGTATTCATCGATTCTCTGTTTATAATCCTCGCGAGCGTGCGCGCCACGACTCTCCTTCCTATTCTCCGCCCCAATAATGGTTTGCATCGCATTGATCATGAGATTTTGTAATTCAAGCGTCTCTACCAAATCGGAATTCCATATTAAAGATTTGTCCGCGACCTTTAACTCATCCAGTTTCTTATAGAGGTCGGTCATCTTCCTACAGCCTATGAAAAAAATATATTTTCAATATTGTTACACAACGTTTGTAAATTTGACGCGCGATTGTGTGCAAAGAAAACATCAATGTTTTTTCACCTTCTTGCAAGCTTTCGGCGTCTCTGAATACTGCGGCATGCGTCTGCATGGTCTTCTGCATAGTCAGCCTCAATTCTGCGGTGGTGATGGAACCATTAGCGTTTCTGACCCAGTCTAAATTAGCTACCGTCTCCTCGCCAGCATTCTAAAACGCACAAGAAAGGCATAACATATTAGGTATCTATATTATATATCTATATTATTTATCTTGCAATAAAAATTAAATGTAGTTTAAATATATATAGATGTTTTAAATAACACTCATATTTTAAATAGCAGAAACTTACAGGTTTCAAGGGTCCGATCGCTTCGCCAGGCTTATTCTCTTGGGCAATAGTTTTAGCACAAGCACGTCCGAATACGACTAAATCCAATAAAGAATTGGCACCCAGTCGATTAGCGCCGTGAACGGACGCGCAAGCTGCCTCGCCGCATGCATATAAGCCAGGTACTATTTTGTCCTGATTGTTCTCCTTGGTTAATACTTGACCTTTGTAATTCGTCGGTACACCTCCTGCAAGTATTAACATAATGTTAGGCTAATCTTTCCTTTACAATCGTGGAAATTGTTGTAAAATAAAATTAAAATTAAGTAAAATTAAGAGTAAATATTAAGTAAAAAATTAAATAAAAATTAAAAATTTTATTAAATATTTTAATAAAATTCACCACACGATTTTATTTTAACACGTATTTGAAATATTAACACTGTGGCTCGGTTGATAAATTAGTCAATATTTTCCTGCTAAGAAGAAACTCAAGTGTGATGACTAATGATGTCATTGCAAAGAATGTCAGGGCTTTCGACTGAAATGGTACAGAATGTAAATGTGAAAGAAAATTCATTGTGTGATAACATTTTAGAGCTCCACTTTCATTGCGAAGACGAAAACAAAATTCATTTGTTTCTTAACACATTGCTATGTGTATATAATCGCATACAAATAATATTTCTAAACAATTTTAATAAAGATAATTAATAGTAATATGATGATTAAGTATATACTTTATTAGATCCGAAAATCATCATTAAAATATTTATTAGAGACGTTGATAATCTCTTAATATTTTACTTGATTGTATTTACGTACCCATATTGTAATGAACGGTGGGTAAGACGGGGATGGGTTCTCGAGTCACGTCGACGCCAGCGAATATCATCGCAGTTTCTGAAATCCCTGGCAGCCGAGCGGCCAGTTGTTCAGGCGGCAGATGGTGTAGCTGCAGGTAAATATGATCCTTCTCTGGTCCAACGCCTCTAAGCAGAGAAAAGGGACTATATTTACCACGAATATTTTCGAAGACGCGATAAAAGACGCGTCTTTATCAATCAATGACTCACCTGCCCTCTCTAATCTCCATTGTCATGGACCTAGACACTACATCTCGTGATGCCAAATCCTTCGCTACCGGCGCATAACGCTCCATGAATCTCTCGCCCTCGCTGTTTATCAGATAACCACCTTCGCCGCGGCTGCCTTCTGTAATCAAGCATCCGGCGCCGTAGATACCTGAGAAGAATGCAATGTTTTTAATTCATGCAAATCCAGGAAATACATAATTATAACTTGAATATTGAAAATTTATTTCATTGAGAAGTACTCGAAAGTTTCAATATTTAATTTCTCACTAATTAAACGTTATTTTCATTATTGTCAATTTCTAAAAATCATCAAAATTAATTATAGACCTCAAATTAATTACAGACATTTCGGTGTTACAGCAATAACGTAATTCTTATTAAAACTTATTAAATATCAAGTATATACCTGTAGGATGAAATTGCACAAACTCCAGGTCCTGATTGGGCAGATTGGCTCTGGAGACCATGGCGGTACCATCCCCGGTGCAAGTGTGCGCGGATGTGCAGGAGAAGTAGGCGCGCCCGTAGCCGCCGGTGGCAAGCACCGTGTTTTTGGCATGGAAACGATGCAACGTTCCGTCTTCCAAAGAGAGTGCGATCACACCACGGCATTCGCCGCCCTCCATCAGCAAATCAAGGGCAAAATATTCGACGAAGTAATTGCAGTCGTAGCTCAGCGACTGGCCATAAAGTGTATGCAGCAACGAATGGCCGGTCCTGTCGGCAACGCAACAACATCGATGAGCCTGGCCGCCCTTGCCGAATTTGAGGGACTGACCGCCGAAGGCGCGTTGATAGATCTTGCCTGATAAACAAAGAAAGCGGCCCATAATTAATTTTTATTATTATAATAACAAATGATATGGATTTTTACTAATATTATGAAGATTATAGAAATGTTTTAAAACTCTTAGATTAAAGATTTATTCTATTCTTAAAGATTTAAATATAAAGTATATAAGATTTTGTGTATTAAATATATATTGCAAATGTTAAATTTTGACAAAGTGATCTGTCAAAGCTAAACCTATTTATCGTGAATCAAATGTTAATTATAATTAAAAGCTTTAATAAGAAACTTGTATTTAATAAGAAAACTGTAATTGGTCGATTTGCTTGTGACCTTACGATAAATATAGACGTATGTATGTACATACATACATACCTTTAGGAAAACATAATTGTGGTACTCAAGACTCAAGCCTGATGATAAGCGACAATCTTCAACTACATGGCAACTGAGCAATGACATTTGTTATTTCCACGGTCTTTCGAAAAATTCGTGTTTTATTTTCTCAATTGCGGGGACAAATTTTTGCTTCCTACAATTACTTCTTGTCTACTAAGAATGTACTGATGCATACGTAAATTTTAGTAGGGCAAACACACCTTTTTGGAGATCATTAGTAAATCATGGAGGACGACAATAGAAAAGAAGAAATTAATGAAGTAATGGGAGATGGGAAGGAGAATGAGACCGCAGGGCAACAAGAAAGCAGTACTAGTAATCAGTACCAACAGATACCAAGACCCCTCTCCAGCCGTAAACGCACGCGAGACGAGTCAGTTACATAAACATAACCGATCTATAATTAAATTAGACATAACATAAATATGACATAATAAATATGACAGATGAACACCTCCAGATTGCTGCTCTATATATAGAAGTTGCATCTATTTTAACACATTTATTTTAACACATTTATTTTAACACATTAAAAAAAAATTATCAGATTCGGCCAAATTTAAAAAAATGCATACACATTATTGCGTGATTGTTTTCTGATCGTTTCCCATTTATAGTAATCGTATAATTTATATATGTGGATAGAATAAATTCCAGGCAATACGACAGAAAACCATCCCGCTCGCGATCAAGATCAAGATCGAGCAGGCCTCCGCGGAGGAGGCAGTGGAGGAGTGCGAACGCCTTTCTCAATTTTATGCAAGATTTTAGGCAGGTAACGAATCGCAAAAATGGCTTGAGAATAATATATGCGAGCGTTACGTCAATAAAACTGTCAAATTACAGAATTACAACAAGGTGAAGAGCAAAGATTTGTTTCGCCTCGGAGGACAAACGTGGCGGAAAATGTCATCAATGGAGAAGATGCCCTACGTAGAAGCAGCCAAATTGGCGCAGCAACAATCGCAACATAACAATAAGAGCACGCAGCAGAATAAGCCTAACGGCAGTGACTCCTCGAAGAAACTTGAGAATCAAAGGGATGAGAAAAAGAAAGAACGAGAGGTTCATTTTAAATAAACTTTCACTAATTTTCTACATTTTTCGGGGCGGAATTAAAATCCTTTAATNTCTCTATATATTTCCTTCAATTTTATCATTAAATTATTACATGTATATTCAGTTAATTATATATCAATAATTCATAAAAAGGAAGAGAACTTAATATATATATATATATATATATTTATATGTTATCAAAGAAATGTAAAAATTATAGATTGATAGTTTTATCAATCTTACAATTTTTATAATTTGTTATAACTCGTAGATAACATATGATTGTTTACGTTTCAGGGCAGAAAAGAAAGAAGACGTTCCAGAAGTAAAAGGGACGACTCCGACGCGGAATCAGATTCCGCAACATCGGGAACAGGCGCGACCAGCATAACTAGCGATGACGTTTCGGATCTGAGTTCTTAGATGTCTATTTATTACTTAAATTAACAGAGCATGTCCACAAATATGTATATGAAATAATTTACTTTGATTGCGTGTTTGACATTAGTCTTTGGTCGTATCGTTTTAAAATTTAAATAAAATCTAAGATGTCACAAAACAGGTTTCTTTTTAGGTTTATTCTTTCTAGTTACTTTTTCTACATTTTCTCGCAACTCACTCCATTTTTTAATCGTTATAATCATAATTATTTGTGAATCTTTTATATCGCAGATTGTATCATGATTTTATTTTATAAAATACTTTCAACCTTTTTTAAGAGTTTAGTTTTCTTTATTCTTTTTCATTTCTGTTACATGGATATGTGTATATAAATAATCTATCTGTTCATTATTTCCATTTTCACTCACCGTCGGACGTACGACTGAAAGGCATGCCGCAGTTCTCCAGCTCGATAACGGCCTTCGGTGCCTCGCGGGTCATGTAGTGAATGGCATCCTGGTCGCCCAGCCAGTCCGAGCCCTTGACGGTGTCGTACATGTGCCATTGCCAGTTGTCGTCCTCCATGTTGCCCAGGGCGGCGTTGATGCCGCCCTGGGCGGCGACTGTGTGCGACCTCGTCGGGAACAGCTTGGTCACCACCGCGGTCTTGAAGCCCTCGGCCACGAGGCCGTAGGCCGCGCGTAGACCGGCACCACCGGCTCCCACTACCACCGCGTCATACGTGTGGTCCACCAATGGATATTGCTTGGAGATCTCGTCGGAGATCTTGGCCGTTCGGTCCGGTGTGTGGTGAAGCCTGCGGTTGCCGACGAGAAGCGGCAGTCCCAGCTTGTTCTGCGGAAAGGAAATGAAGAGGAGATAGTAAAGGCAAAGCGAATCGTAACACAAGACTATAAGATTACGCGCGAGAGCATGCGTTTATTAACTAATTCACTAATTCACTAAAGTGTGTTTACTAACGTAAGAGCTGGCTATATAATTTTCACATTTTGCAAAATTTCGTAACATAAAATTTAAAATTATATGTATAATAATAAATATTTAAAAATATATTAAATATATTAAAAATGTAAATTAAATATTAAATTAAATTAAACATATATTAAAAATATATTTTAAAAAGTACGTACATGATGTAATATAAAATTCAAACTCTGTTATTATAATTCTAAATCAAAGAATTTAAGGCAACCAGACAGAATAAGAGAAAATAATACTGATAAAAAATATATTCGAATGTACGACATATAATATAAAATTCGAAACTTATTGGAGTAAATTAAAGAATTTAATATTACCATAAAAAATCTAAATACGGAAGAGAAAATGATATTGATATCTAGTTTACAGCTTCCTACTTTAGATTTTTAATACATGATCGTTTTGGAAGCTTCAATTATTTCTTCTAGGACAGTCTAGGATTTAAGAGCAAATTGTTAGGTAAGCCGTCACGTGGACACATTGTTATTTATGAGTCACGAATATACATGTACGATTGCGTGTCTCACATGTATTCAATTCGACATGTTCTATTTATGATACCATATAGAGACGAGCATCGTATAGAATACAAAGCGTACGTGCCCTTATTTTTTCAGATTATATATTGTACATGATTAAAGTACAAATTTGTTATTTACAAATAAAATTTTATTCGCATTCCATGATTGCGTAAATATTGCGAGAGTATTGCGTAAGGGGCTTGTGAAATCTGTAGATTCCTTTAAGGATAAAAGATGGAAGTATTATGATGCAGTTGATACAAAAAAATAAGTATGAAATATCAAAATAGCGAAGCAGATACGTAATATCGATTGTTGATTCATAACACTTCACAGAAAGCTGATGCTATAATGTGCTCTTTTTATAACGTTCTTACGAAGACTTGAAAGAGCGTCTCCGCAAGCAATCGCTTTGAAGTTATGTCTACGAGTTAATTAACGGGTTAATTAACGGGTTAATTAGTCCCCGGGAGAGAGAAATATAAATTACGCAATGAGTTTCTTCACTTCATCGCCAAGTATCGCGATACAAAATAATTAAAAGTGATAACCGTACTCGGGACGCGTGCAGAAAACGGCCATTTTTCGTGGCTTATCTTTAACTTATAATTGTATGTACTCAAAGATAAAACGAAGAAAACATTTCCGCTTGATCTTAATATCGCCCAATAACATCACTACCTTTCTGGCGATCTTACAGAAAGAGTGAATTAATTTGATTTGTTTCATCAATTGTTTCATCAAAACGCAAAACTCTTGATCCGAAGAGTGAATCAATTTGACATTGTTTTATCAAAACGCAAAACTCTCGATCCGAAGTCTCGTACTGACGAATTTCATCTTGGAAATGTATAAAGTCGATTCGACTAATTTGATTTAATCTCTCAATTTTATTCGGAAATTCCAAAAAAAAAAAGATAGTTTCATTAAATATTTGTCTAAAAATTCGATGACAGATCGACGCAATCGTTAAAGATCGCGAGACACGCGGATTAAAGTAATGACAGTATTGTCACAGATGTAAACTTCTTATCTTTTTAATAAAACACTCGGCGCGCGCGTATTCGCTACCACCGGGACAAAAATCTTGATAAGAGAGCTCGCGCGCTGTTTGACAGCCGCAAATATTTCATGCGCGATAAAACCCTGACCCCACGCTCGTACATTTTTAGAGTGTCGTCTCCACGAAAAAGCGTATCGCCGAAAATGAAGACGTAAAAATATAGTACTCGTTATCAATTGAGGCGCGACGCAAAATTTCGCCAGGTGTGCTTCGCGTTTATCTCGCTGGCCACACGAATGTCGTGCTTCCATATCTACATCTGCATCGTTAAAAAAATTTGTCAAATCTAATCTCATGAACGACGAATTAAAACGATTAAATATTAGTAAAGATAAAAAAATATGTGCAAATTTGCGACTGCAAATTTTTAAGAATCTATTTCATTCTTAGCTCCAACTAATTGAATATATTCAATCATTATGTTTACCAACTCAGATTCAATTTACGGCGCAACATTTTTATCGCTACGGGGTTCCATGGACTCCATATAATTATTGGCGCATTATTTTTTTTACTCATATAAATCTTCATGCGACTGTAAATTTGCATTGATATTTAATCTTTCATCGCCTGATCCTTTCAAATCCGGCAGTACCTTGCCGGATATTATCGATACCTCGCTCAAGTCGCTAATCGAGGCCGAAACGCCGCAAAAGTGTATCTCGATTCGGAATACGCTATCGAGCCATCGAGCGGGCACCGTTAGACTCGGTTAGACGCGAGAGCAGCCCCCGTCGGGGCCAACGCGGCCCGAACATATGGAAATAGACGAGTCTCTTCTACCCCGCGGCGGCAGCGGCGGCGGCGGAGGCAGCGGAGGCAGCGGCGGCTTTCGGACGCGAGGACGTGGGGGCGCGGGGGAAGGATCCCTTCGTGGAGAAGCCGAGGGGATGCCGCGCGGCGGCGAGACGTCACCGCCGCGTTTCCGGGCGCGCGGATTTACTCGTCGGCCGCGCGCACCTTACGTAATTGATCCGCCGCATCGTGCAACTCACCACCGGCGGCGGGACGGTGAATAAAAAAATTATATAACCGGATCTCGCGAGGATCCGCGTGGGCGCGACCCTGACCTGCGTCACAGGGGCAACCCCGAGTAACGGGGCGGCCTCGGTAACGGATTTTCTTTTTCTTCCTTTAAGATGGCGCGAGGCCGCCGCGAAGGTTTTCCAGGCCAGATGTGTAGCCGCGTAACCGCTCAGGTTCCAGGTTCCAGATTCCGCTGGTGAGTTTAGGGGTTCGCGGGGCGCGCGGGAGAGCAACCCCCCGACGGGGGAGACGCAGCCGGCCGCGCGTCCTCGCCGCCCCGGGGTGGCACGCCACCGGCGTGAGAGAGCCACACGAAGTCTCCTCTATCGCATTCGAATTTGCTCACCAGCGTCGCCGCACCGGGCAGACCGCTCCTCGGCAGCAACGACGCCGACAGCTTCAGCAACCCGCTCATCCTCCGGTCTCTGTGTGTGCTCTGTTCCTGTGACCCTGGCTTCTCGAGAGTGAGATACGCCTCCCGCGACAGACCCGCGCGCACGCAACACGCGACTAACCCTTACGCTACTATCGCCTCGACTCTGATCCGCTCACCTCGGCGGCTCGACACCGACTGAGACGCCGAGCGTCCCCGGAACGCTGCGCGCGCATAGTGCTGCCAACGCAACTGCCTGAAAACCGTGAAACGTCACTCGTAGTCTCGTATGTGCGTGTATAAGTGTGTTCCGGCGGCATCGTGAGGAAGAAATGTGATCGAAGGTATGCCGTCTTAATTTTTAGGATTGCGTGCCTAAATCGAAGACCGGACGAATCTCTTATTCTCAGACTAGTGATACACGTGCGCGGAATGGAAATATCGTACGTGTGATTGTGCCCACGCGCGCACATAACCTCACTTTCATTCTACGCATGCGTGCATGAATGGCAGACATTGAGAAGTGGGAGAGCTTCAATTTAAGGAATTTCTATTCAAGAAATTTAGAAGATTTCGCTTACATACGTTTATTTTTGATACAAGAGAAAGAGAGAGAGAGAGAGAAAAGGGGAAAAGAGACGCAGCAAGAACTGTTAGCAATAAATGTTAGAAACGTTAAAATTAATTCTAAAAAAAATTAGTATTAAAATTTGTTTATCTTTTGACTAGATGTTTTTATAAAAAAGAAAAGCAAAACTCTAGGAAGTAAATTAAAATAAAATTTGTTCATTAACTAACGAAATGGAAAATTTTTTATATCAATATCGTTCCAGATCACCCGGTATAATTCGGACGAGCGAATAATGGTAATATAGCGCGATAAGCATGGACTACTTTTACCGTGGACTTAAAAATGTATAACATACATACATGATAGTGACTACGACTTCTCCGGCTTTAGAAATTTGCACTCGACATTGAACTGTGTTGTTATCTCAGTACAGATACTGCGTAATTTTTATCTATATGTGTCGCATAGATATGCATTAATATGCTTACAAAATAAATCATTCGCTTGATGCATACAAATAAACTGCTCGATATTCCATTTTGTTTATTTTATTTTATAAAATGTACTATATACTTTATTTTATGAAATAAAAATCGTAATATTTTCGAAACATTTAGAAAATGTGCGATTAGGATACAAATCATCAGATATATAATTCTTGGATTTATAAGTATGCGTACCTAATTTGCGTATTTAATGGAATACTTAAAGCGATTAGTAAGAATTTATATCCTGCGAAAAAAAATTTATTAAGCATTTATCAGCGCGATGTCGTAATTATATACTATCAGCGAAGGTATAATTAACAATTTATCTCTTACGAAACTAAGTTGCGGATATAATGACATTGCTGAAACACTCTGAACCATGATCGATGTTTCCTTTATAAAAACAAAAGAAAAGGAATCGATTACGAAGTTCCATCAATGTTCTTGCATAATCTCTCTCTATCGCAGCAAACTGTCCGGCAAACGGACGTTCGAAGAAACGTTTTATTAAAATTACTTTGAGAAATGCAACGTCATTATCGATTTGCTCTCCTCAAATTAATTGACATCGATATTAATTATTTTTACCAGTAAACTACAATTGACGCGTATCGTGTGCGAGGCTATTTCTGTAAGATATTCGAGGAGAAGTAATATTTAAGAAAGGAATAATTTTTGACCGATTTTCTTGTTGCGAATTCTTTGATTTCTGATATCTAGTTTCTGGATTTCGTACGTCTGGCTTCCAGTGAAATTAGCGATAACATGACTTGGATTCACAATCACATCGCTTCAGTTTTTTCAATTATCCGCTGACTGCTGACAATTACTCATTTCTTGGGTCAGTATGCGCGAACTGCAGGGGGCACGTGCTGGGCTTCGGCCTCGTCTAGAGTCGTATCGATAACGGGCCGATAAGAGATGAAAATCTGTAAACAGAGCGCACCATTAAAAATCGCAATCTTTCGCAATAGTCAGTAATAAGTCATTCAGAGTAAGAAATATATATTTCCAATAAAACGAATTGTAAATTAAACGAATTGTATATTTGATATAAATTGAGAAACACATAGTTCTTTATAAATAAATACCGTTCATACATATGTATCAGTAATTATATTTCAATATCTCTCTTGTAATGAAGCGAAAAAACCTGTTTGTATTTTAATTATAATCTCTGACTGATTCAATCTTGTTTTACTATTGATATTTCAACTTTCGCGAAGAGGAATTTAAGTTCATTCACTTTTAGCATTTCAACTAACCGTTCCGTCCTCTTGAGCCCACGTAAGCGTATGTTTACGCCAGTGTTCCGTGTAAGGTCGTTTCTTTTGTCCCTCGAGCGTTTTGGTATAGTCATATTCGTCTATTCTGTCCTAGAAATGAAATGGGCATTTACGAGAGTCTCTTTCTCTCTCTCGATTCATAATTAATTAAGATCATGTTTACAATTTCGAAAAATCGCAGCTGGCGATCATTACTTCTTTTTGTATTGATTATTTGTACAAACTTGAGATATTCTATTTTTTTTTTTCATTAATGTAATTTCTCTGTCTGAACCTTGTAGTCTTCTCTGGAGTGCGAGCCTCTCGATTCCTTTCGATTTTCAGCCGCGTATCCAATATGCATGGAGATTAGCATCATATTTTGCAGCTCTAAGGCCTCGACGAGTTCGGTGTTCCAAATGAGGGACCGATCTTGCACCTAAAAAAAACATTCGACAGCGATTCACATGTGCGTCTGGATCTAGATAAAGAACCAGCAGTCTCACATATATCAGCATCTTATGCAACGATACGTCATTACGCTACCAACCGCGACGTAACGGTATAATTATTCATGCAATCATATCAGACAATTGTTAGTTCTGTATTACGTTAATTTTTATTGTAAGCTGTAAGAACTTTTAAATGAATAATTATGGAAAATAAATTTTCATAAATTCTTGAATCTGAGACTTGGGTGAATTTAAAAAAGCAGGGTGTATTTTTGTTTAATATAAAATATAAAAGTTTTTTTTTAATATATAGATTATTAGAAACACTCTGAACCATGAACCTATTATAATATATAATCTCTACAATATAGTCTTTTATTAATTCTTTATATTAATTTATTTTATTATTTTTTATTAATTCTTTATACTAATAATTAAAGAAATATTAATTTCTATAATATAATCTTAATATAGTCTCATTCGTTTTATTATATTTCTTTGAAATCTATCAAATCATTATATTTATATATATCTCGTTTAACTTATGTTTCAAGTTTCTAAATGTATTCCTTCAAAATAAATTTACAATTAATAATAAGGCGCGATAACCAGCTTACGCATAAATCTGGCAGATCGCAGGTGTAAAGACGAGTTAGTTCTCTACATGCGCGTTGCAAAATATCGCACGTCCTGAATACCCCGCAGTATCTCTGCATCGTACGTTGCATCTCCTCGCGCAGTTCGACGACGGGAACGCAGCCTTTTGCATAACGGGTCGCGTCAAAGCGACAAATCGACTGCTCGCCAATGTCCTGCATCCAAATCGCTTTTTGACGACATACATTTACATGCTAATTCGTAAGTCGTAAAACCTTCCTCGATCTGGACGCGCAAGTTCTCGTCACGACTTAACTAATATATATAGCTATATATAACTTTTCAAGAAAAAATTTATTCGTAAAATATATATATAAAATAAAAAATAAATTTATAAATATTTATTTATATATATTTATATATATATTTATTATATATATATATATTTTTTTTTAAATATAATTGTCTAATTATAACAAAGAGATTCTTTGCGAAATAAAATATTGTCGCGAAATAATCTGAAATATCGTAATTACGAGGACAGTAATCTGCGATATTAACGATATTATATCTCATTAAATTTGCGATGATAAAAAGTTGATTTTGAAAGAGATAGGAAAGAGAGGCTGAAACAGCATAATTTTTTTTCCTTACTGACGGCAGATCCTCGTGACGTTCACCAGGCCTGGCGATACAGTCGATCTGATCGGCGATGACTCTGCCGAAGATTACGACTTCTAAAAGACTATTAGCGCCCAAGCGATTAGCGCCATGAACGGACGCACATGCGGTCTCGCCGGCTGCCCAGAGACCTTCGATCGGTCTGTCCTCCTCGTTTTCTCGCGTTAATACCTGACAAGGTGTTATTTATGTCGAAAATGTAATTACGGCATCGAGTAACCGTGCTGTGGAACGCCGGTAATCATAAATTATCTCTATTATTGCCTATGTAAACGTATTTACATACTTTTGTACATATAATCGGGTACATACGTTTTATTTTTGTTGATAAAACGATTAAATATATTAGCGATAATACGATTTTGATTTAATACTCTAATACACTTGTTTGATTAATAATGCGATATAATCTACAGTAATATAAAAGATTGAAAAGAAATATTGAAATGGTTGACTAGGCTGACAGTTTTTACATCGATTAGTTTAAAGTAAATGTAATAATCGTCCTGTTAAAATATAACTGAATTAAAAAATGATAGAAAACAAGACAGTGAGAGTCCATTGATATCATAATTTGATTCTCACTGCCTTGTTTCCTATTATTTTTTAATTTAGTTTTAATGTCTAGAATCTCTCTTTGTGTATTATTTTGATTATATATTGTTTCTTACTTGCGCACGCCAATTAGTAGGTACGCCACCCATGTTATAATGCATCGTGGGAATCACGGGGATCGGTTCCTTCTTCACGTCCACTCCGGCGAACACCCAGGCGAGATGCGAGATTCCGGGTAGCCTCTCGCGTATCAGCTCGGGTGGCAGATGATGTAATTGCAAATAAATATGATCCTTCTTCTCCCCGACGCCGCTGCGAGAAATAGCACAAGGCAATGTATCTTTTCAGCGAAAAAACGTTGGTAGCATGTTTTTACGACGCAACGACGCGTATCTAGTTCAACTAACGGTGTATTCCAACTTCCGGGAAATCGAGATGACGAATGTAATCTATCTCTTGTTTGTTTGCTTAAATATAAACTATCTATAAAATATAAAAAATCTATTGGGATTGAATTTATTTGTTTTGAAATGAGAGATTCGCATGTTCGTGAGAATAAATTTGTCTACAGTTATTAAATTTGATGCAAATTTTCTTCTATCAATATAACAAAACGCCTTTATACAAGGCGTTTTAAGCATCTCTACGAGTTCTCCAATCTTCCTCCCATATGTGTAAGTTAAAATTAACATTAAAATAATAAAAAAGACTTTGAGAGTCAAACGCGATTATTGATATTGAGATTGAAAAAAACATTATTTAACAAATATAATAAGATTACATATTACATAAAGATCGGACGTTTCGACTCATTTCGAGCCATCTTTTGCAATGTTAATTAAAAATTATATTCTGCTAATGTATTTAAATTAAATACATTAATTCTGCATTTTTTACGGAGTTCTGTTAAAAGAATGATAATTAGAGTACGATGAATTGCACCAACTTTCCGTCCAGTATTTCGAGAGTCATAGCTCTCGACACAACGTCGCGGGAAGCTAGATCCTTCGCCACAGGTGCGTACTTCTCCATAAAGAATTCTCCCGTGGAGTTGACGAGCTTGCCTCCTTCTCCCCGGCTGCCCTCGGTTATGAGTACGCCGCAGCCATAAATGCCTGCAACGCGAGAGAGATCAATCGATTAGTTAAAAGACTCGGATAAAACAGGACGTAATAATCGGCGAGGTGTAACTGATTTGAAAATACCGGTCGGGTGAAACTGAACGAATTCCATGTCCTGCAACGGCAATCCCGCTCGACACGCGATCGCCATGCCGTCGCCGGTGCAGCTGTGCGCTGCGGTACAGGAGAAGTAAGTTCTTCCGGCACCACCCGTTGCAAGCACCTGCGAGACGATAGCCGTTTTTATACAATATGTGACATTAATTTGCATTAATAAAAAAAAGAGTAAAAGATGAATGCATTGAAATTTTAACGACAAATAGATAGAAAGTTACTTTTATTACGTCCCAGACAATAACTAACAAACTATTATAGCTAGACTTTGTCATTTTGAAACTTTTGGCAACGTTTTGACATTAAAATAACAACAAATAAAGTCAGCTTTTTACCTGGGATGTTAATAAATAATTAATGCATTATTATTTTTTTGTAAATAAATTTTGTTTTACTGTATGATGAGCTCTGAATCGATGCAGATTTCCAGTCTCCAATTCCCAGGCTAGAATCCCTTTGCAGCATCGGCCGTACATGAGCAGGTCGAGGGCGAAATACTCGATGAAATAATGTACGTCGTAGCGAAGAGTCTGACCGTAGAGAGTGTGAAGCACCGCGTGGCCGGTTCGATCGGCGACGGCACAGGTTCGCTTAGCCTGTCCGCCCTTGCCAAATTGCAATGACTGACCACCAAAAGCACGTTGATAGATCTTACCGTCTTCCGTTCGACTGAATGGGCAGCCTACGATTTATTTAAGTTTTTTTAGTATTTTTATTTAGTATTTTATGTATTAATATTATTAACTCTAAATCATATATACGTGTGTAATATGATTACAATTTATACATACATACAACTAAATAAAAATATTTAAAAAAATTTATAATAAAATATCATTAACATATACATAATTTATATTATAAATTGGTGAGTCACACATAAATTAATATGTATTTTATATATAGCTCCTCAGGATAATTATATTCGTGATTGATTATTTATTATTATTTACCGTAATTTTCGAGTTCATAGATTGCGCGAGGCGCTTCCCTCGTGAGCAGATGTATAGCATCCTGATCGCCCAGCCAGTCGGATCCCTTCACTGTATCATACATGTGGTATAACCAATTGTCTTTCTTCTCGTCGGCGAAAGCAGCATTTACGCCACCTTGGGCAGCCACGGTATGTGACCTAGTCGGGAAGAGTTTTGATACTACTGCCACACGGTATCCCTTTCTACCAAGACCAAAGGCCGCTCTTAATCCTGCGCCTCCCGCTCCTACTATGACCACGTCATAGCAGTGGTCTATCAAAGGATAATTCTGCAAATCAGTAGCGAAAATAAATACACTAATTGAGAGAAGAATAACTCATTATCAAAAGGCTCTAGAAGATTGAATGCGTTAAGAGAGTATTTTAATTAAAATAAAAAAAAATATATATATATATAATTAATATATTTGTGTTTTTAAAGATAAACTATATATATGTAAAATACAAATAAGAATAAATAAGGTATTTATGTAAAAATAATTTATATAAGCATGCCAAGAAGCTACAAACATGAAGAAGAATTTTCTTTCTTTTATATGGAGTATTCAGTTATGGAGTATTCTGTGAAAATTTTAATAAAATATACTTACACTTATACTATCATCCACGCCGCACTTTGCCTTTTCTGCTGGACTAACATTTACATGAAAGCTTCGCGAATTTCTAATTGTTGCGCGAGATTGCCTCACGAATTTCTAGGAAAAAAAATTACTAATATCTTTAAATGAAAAATAAAGTGCATTTAGTATTAGTATAAAGTCTTACAAGTATTCCATGCGTCTGCATTAGTTGATTGATCGATCGCTGCAGCATCTTGGCTATTATTTGCTAGGTTCTTTAACAACTGTCATGACTGATGACATGTGAAGCTCTCTCAGCTTTTGCCATGGACATATATTCCTATGTCCATGGCTTTTGCACAACTCATTTGTCAGCTAGTAAAACAAGTGAGAAAAATTTAAATATCTGTACCGCATTTATAAAGTCGTCATACACGTCATACACGTCATAATTATATTCGTGAACAGTTTTCTGGCGCAGAATTTAGAGAATTAAGATAAACAGAGTTATAATATAGCATGGGAATGAAGATCAGAGTTTTCTTTCAGAAAACTGGAGAGTCGTTAAATTTGTATAAGCATCGCAATTTATTGCACTTGCAAAAATACAGTTTGGGACGTACATATGATTTACATCTATTGTATACAATTAATTCGAGATGCATTCTTCCAAGTTAAACGTCGAGTCAGTTTTGTCAAACACTTATCGCAATGTTACTCTTTGGTATACGTTACGAACACCAGAGAGCCTACGCATTTGACGAATCACTATTGTTAGAATTGTTACAAGTAATCTCGTATTAGTACGGCTTGTAAAATATTATTTAATCTATTTTCTCACAATTTTCTCTCGTTCACAATTGTCAAAAAATAGTTTTCTTCTTTCTTTTCAGAATTTAAAAAAATAGAATGTTTGAAATGTATAAGAAATGCTAGATCGATAACTTTTTTGAATTTATTTTGAAATTTATGCCTTTTATGTCACTGACAATTTACAAAAGTTTCTATTTTTCTTTACTACGAAACGCAGGCTTGGTATAAATAATCCTGTATATTTTTTCCGGATCATTATGTATATTAATTCAGTATGTATGAATTTCAATATGTATAATTACATATGTAATAAATAATCTTTTCTTACCGCATTAGAGAATAAATATGAAAGGCCATTTCGTAAGATATAATTGTGCGTTTTTACAATTGCACACATTTAATTTGCTTTAATTAATCTCCTTTCTTCGCACACATGGCCGTCACTCTGCATTTCATTATTTCTCGTTAATTGAGCGAGTGTTGAGCACGACTCATCTTTAATCATTAGCAACTTCCTACTCTTATTTTACGAACTTTGTTATACAACATTAAACACAAGAATCTTGTGAAGACTAGGCAAATTAAGCGAGTTGAGAGAAATTCGTTTTCGTAGAATTAAACATCTTAAAATTCGAAATCGAGCGATGTTATCTTAATATCTAACTCACTTAGCCATTTAGCGAAATATATAACTAAATTTAAATAGATTTTAAAGAAACCCACAAAGAAATACTCCAATGTATTGTAATTCTAAATAATAATTCGTGTTTTTTATTTCATGGTGATCCGCCATTTACTGGAGTTGAAGTATAATCCATTCATATGAATTAAACTAAATATATAACAATTTGAAAGATCATTACTATTCGCATTTTTACTAGATATATTAACAGACACATTGATTCTTCTTAATTCTCCTATTTTCAACAGGAAATATACTTGCGTGATTCCCGTCATTTGTATAAAAAGCTTATAAAAAAGTCGCACTTGTGAATTTGTAGAAAAGAAGATAGACTCCGCAATCGCTTGGCGACTCTCGGTGTACGCGTATCATCATATGTTTGTAACAAAAAAAAACGCTTATCAAATATATCACTAGACTACTCAAATATAGCGAGCAAATCGACGCATTGTCTACAAAGCCAACTAAAGTAGATTAAAAAAATTCTTCTCCGACGATATAAAAACATTTTCTCATAAAAGTTATTTTCAAAACTCCGAAATTTATAAAAATCGCCTGAATCGAATAATAATTTATATATTATCGTGATAAGGCAGTTAATTCATCGCCTAACAATCGGAGAATATTTTCAAAATAGTTTCTCGCAAAATGCTTTCGAAATTACAGCGCACTTTTCCCTTTGGAAAATATTGGTATTCTCGATCTCGAGAAAAACATTCTCGAAATAAAAGAAATTAGAGCATATACTCTTTTATCCAAAGAATATCTTTCCAGTAATATTTTCTTCTTCGGTTCGCTTTTTTAAATATCAAAATACAGTATGATTAGCGACGGATGCTCGGAGAACAGTGTTTACAACGCGAGTCTTCTGACGCCGCACTCGCAGCAGAACTTGGCGGTTTCCGGAAATCGCTGACCGCACTCGTGACAGAACTTGGACATCTTGCACTTGGTCGCCGATTGAGTCGGTGAGATACCGTTCCTGGGCACGTCCTCGTCGAGGCGATCGATCGTGTCGTTGGCGCTGCGTCCATGATGCGAATATTTGCGATTTAAACTGGAGAGGCACAAATCGAACTGAACTTGAAGCACGCGAGAAGTCGGAGAACGCAGATATGAGTGAGCGATGATTAAGGATTACAATTATTAGTTGTCAAAAAGCAAGCGGTGGAATTTTTTAATTTATAGAAATCTTTAATTAAATGAAACTATCACATTAACATAAGACTAATTTTAGATAAAAATTAATAAAGATATCACGAATTAATAAATTTAATTTTTGTAAAGATTCCAAAGTTTTTTAGAACGGTCGTATTTCTAAAATTCATCTTTTATTTAATTGTTATTAACTAATTGATTGATGGATGCAAAGGATGAAGATAAACAGCAACTATAAGGACCAACCTGCTGTAGGCGGAATCGTTGCTGAGCTTGCTGTGATCCTGCGGCTTGTAGCTGTCGGGCGAAGACAGTTCCTCGTCGCTGATCAGGCTGCCGTTTCGCTGTCTGTCGTCGGCGGGGCTGGACATGTCGAAGGACTCGTTATTAAGGAAGGATCTCAAACCGGGAAACGCATCTTCCTCGAAGGAGGTCATCAACTCATCGAACATCGAGTTCGACCGCTTGACGTCCGGCTCCGAGGAAGAGACGATCGAGCTGAGGCTGAGGTTACTGCCGGACAGGGATGAGTAGTTGTTGTTTCTCTGATTGAGATTCTGGTCCGACGATCTTTGACCCTCGGCGATTCTGGAGCCTTGGACCTTTCTCATGTCGCCCAAGGTCTTCCTATCGAAGTCCGAGTTGATTTTGGACGCGGACGAGGCCCGAATCGAGTCGGACCGATTGATCATGGGCCTCGTATTCCTCAGCGTGTCTTTGTCGAAGATCTTGCGCGATCTGTCGGCGCTGACGACGATGCCGCGGCGCTCGTCGATACCCAGCGCCTTCGACTTATCAATAATGACTCGTCTGCCCAATTCCTTGACGGGCTTTGAGCTCACGGAGTCTGTCGCATCTTTGCCAGCGAGATCGGGCTTCAGGAAGACCTCGCGCGAAATCGAATTGGTCTCGGTGGAATCGCTCGAAAAGTTGGACATGAGATCGTCGAACTCAGTGGGTGGCGCTATGAGGGATGACCTTTTGTCGGATGGAGGATATTTTACAAAAGCGGAGGAATGCGAGAGAGGATACAGAGTGTCACGAGTCTGTTGGAGTTTGGGACTCCCCATCATAGACTGATCGCTCGTATCCGACAACAGGTCGTTCATCTGCTGCTCGGCCAGCAAAAAGGGATCGTAACCCTTGGATGTGCCGCTGAAATTAGAATTTTATTAATATAGCCTTTAATTCTAACTTTTTAATTCTAACCGGGAACTTTCTTGCACGAAATAACGACATAGTGAACAAACATGGTGCAATATGTGTGATGACAAAATATATTTTGCTTCAAGTGTTCTACTGCAGACGAGCTGTAAACGTGTGCCAATCAATTTTTTAGACATACATTTACAAACGCGCATGCAAGCTCGGACGCGCGTAGTGCAATGCTATCTATCTGCTTGCTGGATGTAAATTATTTTTTTGAGAAATTTAAAATTAATCTTTTTTCTTCAGTTAATTTGATAAGATGCGAGATTCGTCGAAAATAAAAAGCAAATTCGTAAAAATAAATGGAATATTGTTGTTTTACTTTAAACTGGATTTTGTTATACAATAGAATTTATTCCGAAATTAATTATTAAGAGAAATGTTAAAAAATAAATGAAAAATATGAAAAATAACTCCAAATATGTATTTTTTTTTTTATAAAAAAAGATTGATTCCAAAATAAATCCATGATAAATTCCAAAAAATCAATTTTCTATCAATTTTAATATCTTCTGTATAGTGTCCTGAACTAAAATATGAATAATTAGCAATCAACACTAATAAGCTAAAATAAAATATCTATTATGCCCTCCTTTTTCCATACTGGTTCCACGATCTGGAACTTACGTTCTAGCCTTAAGTACGAGATTAAAATCCGGCCTTCTGCGTACGTAATTGCACCAAGCGGGACGTGTCGCCAGTTCAATTTTCCTACAATATTGATACTGATTAACTACCTAACAACTCATTGTTAGGTACCACCAAATATAGAAAAATAAAACGAGTAGAAATTAAAAGAAACGGTTCTACCATTTACAGTGCAATCAGCGATGCCGTAATGCAAATTATCAATTACAATTTATACAAATTTATACTAATTAGATATTAATATTACGACATAACTCATTGTGCCAAATCAGCATTGCAACATTTTATACTAATCAAATGTTAATTTATATCGAAATTATATATTCCACTAAATATCTAATCTAAATTACTTGACTATTTTAATACACTACAGTACTGATAATAAATTCTAAAGAATAATATCAGAATGTTTGATGACAACAATTCTATATACTACTTACAATACTACTTTAATACTATACTATAACTTATAATACTATGTAGTTTCCACTGCTTTCTGTTATTTCTACCTTCGATTGATTAAAGGTGGCTTCAGGACAGGAGGGAGAATACGAACTCTGGGATTTCTCTTAGGAAATTCAGCGTGAGACACTGGATAGAGACTAGTTAGTCTGCTCCGTGAGATCTTGGAGGCCTTCTCCCAATATGATTTCTCAGAATCTTCCCTCGTCTTCGCCGCGTCATCTTTTATATCAAGCAGATCCTTGAACACCTTATTTTGCCTGCTCGGTCTGATTATTTCAATGGTTTCTCGTTCGTAAGCGCAATTCGCTTCGGGCCGTCTAATGCTCGCCAGCTCTACAAACTCGACCGAGGATATCAGGGAGTCGGTACTACCACGAAGAAGATTCATGTTTTCTCTAATTCGATGCTTCATTTCGACGGAATTGATCGAACGCGCAATTTTTTTAGCCGCGCCGGCAGCACGTTTTGGAAAATTCGTGCTCGCATTCAGGAAAAATTCGTTACCGTAACATCGTGTCTCTTTCTCCACGTAGTCTGTCAACATGATTGATGAATCTAAACCATTAGTGCCTCGCGCGTTACATTGTCCGACACGCGCAGTGTTATCGCTATCGTAATCAAATTCGCTGTCTATGTACTTCTTGCGCAAACCTTCACCTGTCGTAACTTCCGTTTTAATGATTGAACGACCGGGGAGCTTTAATTTATCGTTCGAACAGCTGTTATCTGAATTTGTGTTGAAATCTTTCGTATTATTCTCGATATTTTCAAAATTATCGGAACTTAAGCCTTTTTGATATTGTCTGTAATCTTTGATATTGACAGATATGTTATTCATGGATGCATTTAAGTAATTACCAGCGGTAATTTCCGAATTTCCTAGAAGCGATTCTACTTTATGGTTTAATCTTTTTGAATTTCTCTTAGACTTTTTATTACGGATATTGCTTAAACCGTTATTATAACTTTCTTCGTCTATTTCAATTTCTTCATCGTTTCTTTCACAATTTTTTTCTGGGCTGATACTCCGACAGGATACAGGAAATGATATTTCTTTAATATTTTCTTTTAGATCTAATGAATTGCAACAGCTATTGCTTGGACATACTAACGTTTCGTTTTCAGGACTCGAATTACAGTTAGCTTGATTATTGTTATTATTTAAAGATACTGTTTCATTTATGTTAGATTGATCGGATATCAAAGTTACTATACTTTCTTTGAATTCAAGCGAATTATTGCAACATATACTACTTTCGCATTGTAGTATTTCATCCTTAAGGTTTAAATCTTGATTCTGATCAATAAAATTCTTTTTTTTCGAAATATTCCATTCAACTGAATGCATTACGTCGAACGAAGAAGGTTTAATTATTTCATCAGGTTCGGATAAATTTCGCTTAGTTTCTTTAGTACATTTTATACTCTCAATAATTCTCTTATCCGCTATTTGTTGATTTTCGTCGTTTTTTTTACTAACATTTAGTTTATCCGATACTGAAACATCTGCACAATCTATTTTTTTAGTTTCTTTTGTATCTTCAATATTTATTTCTATTTTCTCAATGTTACACTCTGTATCTTTCATCTCTTCATAACTCGCTCTTGGTTTCTTTTCCTCGTCTTTATTGTTTATATCTTCCGTTTTGCGTGCTATCACTTCAATCTCTTCACTGTTCATTTTTCGATTATTTTCTATATTTTTAACATTTGTTTTTAATTTCTTTACTTTATAACTCACCACAGTTCCGTCATCTTCTTCGTTTTTATTAGATACTTTTAACTCTTTCTTAACTTGTTCAATTTTAATCTCTCCGTCGTTCACTACAGTTTCTCTACTTGATTTCTTTTGATCGAATTCGCAAAATTCAACTTCCTTATCTTTTAAGTAAAATTCTACGCGAGGACTGTTCTTAATCGGCTTCCACTTGTTGTGAAAAATCTCAGATTGTTCAATATCCTCCGAGTCTCTTATCAAATATGTCTGATTCAGATTCTGAATACCGTCCAACCATGTGACATCATCATTCTTCATTTTATCAATCTCACCGTCGCTTGATTTGTCATCGGTTCGATTATTTTCTGCAATTAATGAATCTTCTTCCATACTATTTTTGTTTTCGTCTCCTTCCTCTCGATCATATAGCCGATCAAGATCAAGCTGGAACTCGTGCGAAAAATTATTATCAACAAGATTGTCAGCGTGATGATTATCGTTTTTACGACTAATCTGCTTCCACGTTACTAATTGATCGTCCTTTTGCATGTCCGTGTGTATTCTGTAAGGCTGCACAGTCATTCCTAGAGTCTTATCGTTCACGGTAATATCGTTAATTCTTGGATGACCTTGACTTCTGATGAAAACAATGTTTTTTTGTATCCTGACGGAATAGGTTTCTCGATTTCTCGTATCGTCATTACGAATGCGTTGGGAGATCATTTCGTTTCGGTCGAATTGTTTTCTAGACGAGGCAACTGGTGACGTGATCTCATTGGAAGAGACCGGATTATTATTCCTAGATCTTGCAGGAGATACGGGAAAGTGGAGAGGACGATGGGAAGATGTCGCAGGATGAAAGGATCGGCAGGGTGTTGATGCCAGTAGAGAGTCGTGATCTTCCTCTGGCCTGAGGAGACGGAAGCAGGATCAAGGACATGCGCCTGATAGTCATCAGGAGAAGGTAGTCGGGGTAAAGAAAGATACTTTATAAAATAAATAATTTTGTTGAAAATATTAAAAATTTTGTATACTAAATACTATACTCAAATTTATTAAATTATATATTGCTTTTTATCAAATATTTCAAGTATTTTGATTGTAATATTAAATTTGAATATTTTTAAATTCAACGTCTCGATTTTTAATCACAATTAGTCATAGAATGCTTCTAAATAGCCTCGTCCTCTTTCCTTCTCCTCATGGATACTACATATTGGTCTATTTTATGTTCTACGCTTATTTTATCTTATACAAGCTATAAAGTTTCGGCTTTTTTTCGACATTTTTATATATAAAAAAGTTGATCAAAATCTCACCTATTCGAATTCATACGGTCGGCAAGGCGCGACTTCATAGGTCCGGATGAGGTTAGAGAATTCTCTTTGAGTTGTGCAGGTCGTCTTCTGTAAAAGTATCGTAAGTATCATAAAATAATCGGGTGTTAGGTCTAATAAATAAGGAAATTTTTTGCACTCATATTTTGCAATCATATTTTATACAATGTATATTTCATAAAAAAATGAAGAAAATTAGGACGCGACATTAAAAAGATATTACAAAAAATAGTTAAATTTAAAAAGCTCATAAATTTTTGTCTTCTTTTTAATAATATTTTTAAAGATAATAAATTGAAAATAAGCAATTTGACAGTTCTCACATCTCTTTAAATTTCTGAGCAATCCAGCGAAAAATTTTATTATTTCTTACACTATACTTTAATCGAATTATTAAAAGTTATTTTTTTTCTACAAACAAGAAAATTTAATCTGTTAATGAGAAAAAAGCTCGAAAGTCTGACTTACACGACGGTAGATTTCTGCTTGATAGAACTCTCTCGATTGGAATTAACGCTCGTGATACTCTCCTTTGGTTTAACGAGCGTCGGTGATGACACTGAAGTCTTGACAGCCTGATTTGCCGCCGAACCCGGACTGTACTTCTCACGATTGATAGCTCGCCGGTTCTTCAGGGCTGGTGCCCTATACCTCATGCGGGCTTCTAATCGCTCCTTTGCCAGATTGGTTGCCAAACTCACAGGCATCCGAGTGATTCTGTCTTTGCACCAAGCCACATGACGGTCGTAGGCTTTGATGCCGAACTGCCGGTTGCACGTAGGGCATGTGCCCTTCTCGTTGGCGCGTGTCGGCGCGCCCGACGAAATCAGCGAATTGCATTGTTTGTGCGAGTCCATCTGCAAGAACAGATTGTAGAGAGATGTAGAAATTTATTTGTGAATAGTGCACAGCAAATTGTACAAGGTATTACCGCAACATACACATCATTATGCCGGATTGCCTGTCTGTTTGTAGGCAGGGGCGTACTTTGTCGGACTATCAGAAGCAAGAAATTAGAAATACGTAAAGAATTAGGAATAGCAGATTGGTTTTTATCAGCTCAGTAGTGTCCAAATTTAATAATACAAGTGAAATGTATATACTACTGAAAAGAAAAATGTAGCATCATTCCGACTTTATCCTGAAAGTCGAAAGAGAAAAGCATGCCCCTGCTGATAGATAGATAGGCAACCCGGTGTAATGATGTGTATGTTACGATAAAATCCTATGTAAAATTGAAGACTAATTTCTTACTTTTAATTTGAAAATAATTTCCTTCTCTTGCTCTTCTCAATTTCATATAATTTACTCGAAATTATTTAATGTAAAGTTCAGTTATGGGAAAAAAAATAATTCTTTGTAAAGCAATTAACATGTAAGACAATTGTAAAGGTACTCACAGTATCGCCGCGTGCCTCACGGATCGTCCGCAAGAAGTCGTCGTGGGTTTTCTTCCAGGAAGACCTAGTCGTCCTCTCGTCCTGGTGATGTCGCCGCACCTCCTTAGGCAGGAATTCGGCCAGCTCGGTGCCCTGGATCCTCTGCTTGGCCGAGTCGAAGGGCTTACGCTTCTTGGCGGCGGCGCGCTCGCATATCCTCGTGTGCTTCTCCAGCGACTGCGGCATGAAGGTCCGCGCGCAGATCGCGCACGGCAGCAAGATCGGCGGCGGCGCATCTGCGTCCATGTACACGGTCCAACAATTAGTGGGTCCCCGCGATTTAAACCTCGCGTAATAATAGTAGATGTTCTATATACGTATAGATTTTGTTTCTATCTCTATGAGCAAGACCGCGTGCTCCGATCCCGGTCGCCGACTGCGTCGTCAAACGATCAGCCGAGTTTGTTATTCTCCTCGCGATTCAAACCCGTCTTTGACGACGTGAACGTGACGCTCTCTTTTCACCGAACTTATAAACGTTACACTTTCATTTTCTTTCTTTTTTTCCTGATGCCCCCTGTACTGCGACATCTAATACGGAGATCCCCGGCACGCTAATACGGAGATCTGAACTGACTCACCCCGTACTAAATTGCTAATCACTCTGACAAAGGCCACGAATCCGCGAATAATCGATATTTTCGCCGACACATCGAGAGATCGCCAAATATGACGATACGACACAACAGGTATATACATACACGTCACGTAACGAAACGCGCGCGCGCACGAAATCATATCATGTGAGTGCGAAACACGTGTTCGTCATCACGCCCGTCTCAAGTCGATCAAATTTAATTTAAATTTAATTTAAAGTCTACCATTTTATTTTCCCAGCAAACCAGCACTATATTGTACACTATATATGTTATGTAAATATTATATAGCATTTACATAATAAATATTGTTACATAATAAATCACATACTTGAATTGACATTTGACCATCTATGTTATATTACTGATAAATAAATATACTTAGTGTTGGTTTGCTGGGCTTTATTTCTCGAAGTAAATGCATCACTAAAAATATATTTCGCAAAAATCGTCTTCTACATATAACGTATCATATTCATTACATTTTTGTCCCTTCAAGCATTTCATATCAATTTTTATCTCTCAAATTAAATAAATCTTTGAAAATACATTTTACAAAGATTTTTGTTCACTATATGTTATGTATGTTCTACATAAAATACTTTTTTGTTATATCCGTTCTTATATCTTTCCAGGGATTTTATCGATAATCTCGCTTTCGTTCCGTCCTAAGAGAAAAAAACGCGAGAAATCTCGGAAACACTGCGTGGCGATGCAACTCGCCGCGATTGGCATTGTCGGTTGTGAATCTAAATTGCAAATTGCACTTTCTTCGATCGCCGCGGGTATTGCGCAACGACTAGCTGCAGTGTATTCTCGTCTTGCGAGATCACTTCGAGAGTGCCCCAGTTATTATGAGCTATGCATTACGAGATAAACATCGCCATTCAATGAGCCATTCATTTTTAAAGACGACGCGAATCCTACGCTTCCTTTCCTATGGAATTCTCGACGAGACGAGTAGACCGGTTCTTGCAATATTTTTGGTATTGCGTCAACGTTTTCAAGGAAAGCGACGTATCCATTCTTCTAACATGCATATTGCGTGTATACGAGATCGCAAAAAGTAAATAAATTTTCCACATATGCATGCATGAAGCTTTATTTACTTTCATTGGACTTCCATATCTCCATATTAAAAAGAAATCTATTTTATCATTTTTTTTTAAATAAGAAAAGAATCCGGAAACTTTCTTCTATTCTTCCTGTTAATTCACCAAAATAACACTTTCGCACATTCGGAGTAAGCAATAAATTCAAAATAATCGAATCATCAATCACAGCTACGCTTCAGCAATAGCACAGATGATTTTAATCGCGCACTTTATCAGTCTCGCGCGATTTTTATCTGACAGGTGTCGAGGGTGACTCTTGCCCTTTCTGGTTCCAGGGTAACGTTGAGCGAGCGATTCTCAGGTGCGCGTGTCGCGCGGACGCACCTGCGGCGTCGACTCGTGCGATCACGCCGCGCCGCGCCGACGAGGACGACGAGGACGACGAGGAGGCCGATGAAGAGGCCGAGGGGATCGCCCCCGCGAGTCTCAACTCTCTCGCCTCTCGGGCGAGCAAGCTTCCTTTTTTAGGCGTCATCGCGAGTTGCCTCGCCACGCGAGAGTCACGCGTGTCCCCTATCCGTCACAAACACACGCGAGAGTATCCGTTCCTTCCGTCCTCGAAAATCTTTGCTTCTCTTTACTGTCCCTTTTCTTTTTTTCCGCGAGCGAAGAGAAGAGACACCTTGGTCGTCCTGTTATCAAACTTTTCTCATGAATTTGAACGGATTGTTCGATTACAGATCGAGAGCCCGAAGTTTTTATCGTCGCCTCCAATGCCAAATGTGAAATGAGGCAGTTACGTCTTTTACAACTAAATGCGTCTCAATAATACGATCGTCATCATAATTGCTGTCCGTGTAAATCTCACGTTATTATGGAATGTCTCTTAAGTAAACGATCGCATTATTATTCAATAAATCCTTTTAGCTAGCAGTCCATTTCCAATAAATAGTAATTTTACATCAGTATATTATAATTTTCTACTCAACAATATAACTTTTATATATGATATATGTTATATTACATTTATATCGTTAAGTAAAAAATTATAATATATTGGTGCAAGTATTAGTTGGTATTTATTGGTATATATGGTATTGGTATATATGGATTGTTTATATAGGATCGCCTATATTTCGTTCATATACTGAAAAAAATTCTGGTTAAAAACGAACGAATCAGAAAATCTTGTAGGATTAATTAAACATTTCGGTTGTTATAATAAAACTCAGTACTTTATAACTTATAATAACCAGAATTCCTATTATAATAATCAGAATATTATAATCAATCTTACAAGATTTTTCTGATTCATCCGTTTTTAACCAGAATTTTTTTTTAGTATATCAATCTCTTTAGATTCTTCAATTTTTTTTAAATTTTCTCACTCTGCTATCGAAATTTTTGCTTCCTATTTTTCTGTCTGAGCTTCCGAACGAGGATGAGGGATCCTCCGGCGAAATTACTCCGACGCGAGGAAATAATGACAAACAGCACGATGCTATTCAATGATCTCATTGCGTCGAAACCGCTCAGCGACGCCCACAAACGCAACTGCTTACGTTCCGCTTCTAGAATCGTTGGAAAGAACTGTGACGAAGATTTTTTTATTCTTTTCTACGTCAGAGATATTGCCGTTCTTCTCCCGTCGTCTCTCGTCTAAGGTCGACAGGAGTCCTCATTGCTAAGTCGGTGTAAATTGATCAGTATGCATGGCGGAGGCGCGTACGATTATTATGATTCTCATAGCCACTTTTAGACTTGTGTGCGAGCAGCAGAAAAATAAATATTTTTACCGACATGAAATTAAAAGGAAATCCTTCAACGTTGAATAGCGAGACAATAATGATTAATGATGATCATGCGCAGCTTCTGAAGCTTATAAATCGTAAATTATTTAATGAGAGAGATATGATAGAGCATAAAAAAACGTTCGGAATTGTTATACTGTTGTTATAGCAAACTTTAATATTTTTACTTGAAAGATTAATAAATTTTTTTAAGCAACCTCCAATTATGTGACGCTAGTAACGCGGAGCTCTGCTACAATTAAAGCTACATCGGTTTTGTTTTCATTTGGAAAGTGAGTTTGGATGTCAATTTGTATGTACCTACTCGTTGCCGAATATAAATAAGCATTTGGAATGTAATAAATGCATTGTTAAAACGAATATGTGAATATTAACAGCGAACAATTAACGTAATTCCGAAAATTTCAAACTACGTCAATTTTCGCAGAACATTTCGACAGCGTTAGAATTTACAAATACTGAATATCCATTACCTAACATTCTTCTAAATCGTACGCGCCGTTAGCATTCTTATCGCAAAACACACTTTGTGAGATCAGATGTGAGGCCAAATAAGCACAGACTTCTAATTCGTTTAAAAGACTCGGACGTTCGCGCGAACAACGTTCGATAGCTCGACAATTCAAAGAATAACGATAGCATAGAAGAGATTGTGGAGCAAAGAACGCGAGCTCACCTTTCTCGGGGAACAGCTCGATCCGTATCTCGCGAACGGATGACGATGGACTGTTATCGTGAAACAAGACCCCGTCGTAGAATGGGGCCTCGTTGTAGAACGGACCCCCGTCCGCGAGTCTCTTCGGGACACAGCACAACATCTGATTGCGAGCGCATCAAGACACCGACTGAGTGCCCTGAGAGGAGACCGCGCGAGGTCGAACCCGGCTCTTGTAAAGAGCAGCGCTCTTACAATCGCGTTGTAACCGCGAGTATCTTCGCGACGGAAGTTTATTTTCGGCCCCGACTCGCCGTCTCACAAAGCGAAACTCGCTCCTTCTCTCGTCTCTTTCTTTAGTACCTTGACCGAACTTGAGTAAACGCCGCGGTGGCACAAAGTGGGGAACCGTAAGAGAAACATTCGATGGTTCCCGTGTTCTCTTCGATAAATGAAAAATTAACGCGCGACTCTGTAATCTCCTTTTACGCAATATAAAAAAGGAAAATATCGCTTTTCATCAAATATTTATAAAATATTAATTAGCGAAAATTTGCATTTTTACATAACATTAATGAAATTTAATAACGAGGATAACAATATTTTGACAAGTTTGTTATTCTCGTTATTAAATTTCATTATTGTTGTATAGAAATGCAAATTTTCACTTTCTCAGACGTTGACGTAAATATAAGCATTTGGAAATAATTAATTTAAATTAAACTTTAATAACTATTTTTTTCTCTCTGTAGAAAAACTCGCAATCTTTCCTCGAGAATATGAATTCCTCCCATGTTATTTTTTTCCTTCATAACTACATCGGTAACCACAACAAAGTATTTACTACAGTATTTATGTACAGTAAACAACACTAGGCAACAGACAAATTGGATTATTATAAAGAGAAAAGGGAGAAAGTATTTATCAAGCCGACGTTTTATTTCTTTTTCTTTTAAACGGTTATCGAAATAAACTTGAACGAAATGAAGCAACGAATATCTACGTGATAAATGCTATTAAGGCCACGGGTGTTTATCTACCACGTGCATCTTCCTCGCGCCCATTTCACAAGCCTCTCAAAATCCGCGTATTAAAGCCGCTCCCTATTACGAAATAGAGGTCGATAGCTTCTACATCGTCGCGGTTCCCCGCGATATTTCTCGTAACTGTGCACCGGTGGTCGCGGCCGCGGCCGCCGGTTATCCCTATAATTAGAATGGACGGGGACCGTGCCGAGGCGGGCGCGCCGAAGAAACCGGAAGCGGACTACAACGACTACGACGACGATGACGATGACGGGAAAAGCCGCGGAGAGAGCGGGATCGGCTCGAGGGATTTCTCAGCTCTGTTTACCACTCGCACCTCGTAAATATGCACGCGCGACAATGCACACTCGCACCTACTTACCCTCAGCTTCAGCCATGTTCGTCGTTAAGGGAAACACTGGTCGTTATGGGAACGCCATTCCCTCCTCGTGGCGGCAGAGATCGCAGTGCGCCCTCCGAGACCCTATTGCAATATTTCCAATTTAAACTTGGTGCGCAAAAGGCATTCTCTATATGTGAGTTCTTATGCAAAAAAGAACGTAACATTTCAGAATTGAGCTGCAAAACACAAATTGTCTATATTAAAAAATTATATTTTCAAATCTTACAGTATTTGCAGAAAAAAATCTAGATCGTGAATATATGTATAATGTGAATATCTTTTATGAAAAAAAGAAATACAAGCGGAAAATAAAAGATATCAATATTGTTCTGGTATATGTTCCATTATAATACATATATTTTTTATTTCTAGAGTTTGTGGAATTTACGGTGTATAAATTGTTTTATCTTTATTAATCTTATTTAAAATTGTTTTCTTTTTTTCCTTTTCTTTTTTTTTCTTGTTCAAACATCTTTTCAGGAGCACGCTCTTTAAATATCTTTAAATTTTGACAGACCCAAGAATATGTCAGCTGATCACCACGCATGCGTCGAATATATGCAGATGCATTTCGTTTCAGCCGTAAAAAGTATTAGAGAATGTAAATAAAACAAACTTCCTAATAGAGAATTTTTTAATTGCACTATCTATGAAATCGAGGCCTTCTGAATTCGTTTAAAAAGAATTACAATAAACAGTATAATTAATAAATATTCCATAATTGGTGTTTTTAAAGACACGATATTAAAATAAATAAATATTGAATTTTATTATTATTTGTTAAAATTATTTGATGATGAAAATTTTTGTAGCATTGCAAAGAAATTGTTATTATTCTCAAGTTTGGGCAAGTCTTTATTTTTACCGTTCATTATTTTATCGATAACACGAATTTCAATTTCGAAATGGTTTCTTCCTTTGTAACTTCGCGGGCTCGTGACGACAATTATGTCACGTATTATCATATCGCATTATGATGTGACAGCTAACCTGCCTCAACGATAAGCGTTGTTTGTTATGTCTTGGGATCAGGTCTCACGTCAGTATAGGTCGAGTTCGAAGCATGCAATACATCTCGCGTCTAACCTAAATTTCTTATCTAAAATCTTATATGTGAGGTACAGTGTCTCGGCAAAATGATAGTCATCTCGAGATTCGTGATTAGAAACGGCTCCGCCGTTTCCCAGGTACTTCACATTGCAATTATGTGTTTAATCTACAAGAAAAACTACATAATTACTTATAAAATATCTGTATGACTGCATCATCATTCGCAACTATAGACATAGACGGTGCGCGCACGTTACATAATTATTTTATTCGCACTCGCTCGACATTGATTGGCTCGTGAAAACAAGGACGAGTCACGGGAACATTTCAAACGGCGCGCGAAAATCTGATTTCTCGCCAACTAATTTCATAATATTTTTGATAATTACTAATTTAAATTGTTAATCCATCTTTATTGTTTAACGTTGCAGGGAAGATATATCGCAAGAACATTATCTACCGAGAAGAAATATGTGGAGACAACCGAAAAAAACGGGGTAAAAATAAAATTAATTTTTATTCTTATAATGTTTAGAAGTGTTTTCTTTTATGTTATTTATCTGTGTTGACTATTATATTTTTTTGAATGAGTAATAAAAAACTTAAAATTTTAATTAACAGCTTTATAGAAATTATCTAAAATTTTTGTTTATTTGCAATCTTAATAATAATTATTAAATTTTGCTAACTTTCAGTCTTAATTTTCATCAATCAGCAATTACGATCCACAGAGCAACTCTATTAATTATAGTTATTACAATTATTCAGGTTTTGCTATTCAAAACCAATTAACTAATTGGCTTTCCCTCAGGTCAGAACTATTTGTTTGAGTGACTCTTCCTCGCGCAACTCTTTATCGTTGGAGATGCTGAAAACCCTAGTAAAAGAGATCAAAAGAGACGAGGACAACAAGGCACTCCGGTCGATCGTATTGACGTCCAAGCCAGGGAAGGTGTTTTCCGCCGGACACAATGTAAAGGAACTGGTTCGTAACGTTTGGTCTCAAAGTTTCTTTTGAAAAATTTCTCTTCGTCACTCTTTTTCGCAAAGAGAAAAGAAAAAATATCATTAGCTTGCATCGTTTAGACGGATGCGAACGCCAAGTTCCACAGAGACATATTTGAGATCTGTTCGGAACTGATGCGGGCCATCAGTCAAAGCCCGGTGCCGGTGATTGCGGCGGTGGACGGTTTGGCAGCCGCAGCCGGATGTCAATTGATCGCGGCCTGCGACATCGCAGTATGCACGGAAAGAAGTTCGTTCTCCACTCCGGGGTACTCTCACGAAGCTTACTCTTCGTTTACTGTCATTTAATTATAATTTTATTAATGTCTCATCATCCATTAATAATTATTATTTTTCCATATGGTATTAGTGAATGCTTAATCGCTGTTTGCTATTCAATGCTCCGCAGGGCGAATCTCGGAATATTTTGCTGTACGCCAAGTATACCACTGGTGCGCAATGTGCCAAGAAAGAACGCGATGTACATGCTTTTCACGGGATTCCCCATTTCCGGTAGAGAAGCTTACGAGTGCGGTCTCGTTAGCAAAGTCGTGGCGAATGACAAGCTTGGTGAGTCGCGAAAAATAATCGAAAAATAGTTAGAAAAATATAAAAATTAAACCGAAGAATATTAAACTAATTCTAAAATATTTAGAAATTATTTAAAAGCATTGTAAAGGTATGTAAAGAATAAGTATCTTTCTTTCATTTACCGATTTTTTAAATTATTCTAAAAAATGTGGGGCATTATACGTTTACATAATTAATTTTGCACTTATATAAATATTTTGTTAAATTCAATTTCGATTTCAGACGAAGAAGTTCGTCGAATTACAGACGCAATCAATACAAAAAGCCGTTCAGTCGTGCATTTCGGTAAAACGTTCCTGTATGAGCAAATGAGTCTTGACATATCGACAGCGTATGCTCTGGGTACTGAGAAAATGGTAAACAATTTGAAAATGAGAGATGCACAGGAAGGAATACGAAGTTTTCTGGAAAAGAGAAAGCCAAATTGGTTGCATGATTACGAGAATAATTAATTATATCTATGTAACATTTTTATATGAAAAGCTTTTTTTATCATTAATATTATAGTACGATATTTTTTACTCCTGTGTAATTTTAATAATAAAATAATTAAAAAAATGCATTTTGTATTATACAATATATATTCTTTAAAAAAGAGCCGTCGATGTCGGGTAATTGCGTAGAAAATTATTGTAGACACCATGATTAAACATTATAGAACCAAAGATTAAACGATATTATTCTATCATCATCATAAAAGTTAATAAAAAAATCAATGAAAAATCATTTAAATTTTTACCCTATGATGTATTTAAGAACTTTCGTGTGAGTTTATCATAAATTTACACTTTTGGATTATCGAATTTAAATATTTGGCTGTAATTATTTAATATAAATTTCTGGATATCATAGAATTTTCCGAAAAGAAATCTGCTTTGTTTTAAAAAAAATCAGAATTTTAGCAATATCTTTAATTACAGTTCTTGATCATTGTTATCATTTAGTTCACTTGTCAAATCTTTAAATTATGCGACATTTAATGATTCAATATATATTATGTATTAAATCATTGTATATAATCCAATAAAAAGAAATAGAATCATTATCGCTCGAAAAATGTATGAACGTAATCATGGAAAATGCGAAAGAAGCAAAACTCACGAGATAAAACTAAAAAAAACTTACGCATTTTTCCTCATGCATTTAATAAACAAGCTACATGCAATTACTAAACATAAAGTACTAAACTTATAGTACTGATCAATATATATTAATTAAAAATAATATGAAATTAGTGGTTTAATTACGTCGCTAAAACTTTTATCAAAGAATGAATTCTATAATATGTAAAAAATAAATTAATCAAAGAGAGATTTAATTTTAATAAAATTATATATTTTTAATCAAGAGGAAATTGTTTATTTGCTACTATTTTTTTTAATCGACACATTACAATAAGAAATTGATATTAAAATTCCGTGTATTTTATTCACATCTTAATTATGCTCATTTCTACAAATGTAGAGTAACTTTAATCTCGGTCAAGGTTTATTTTAGAAGTCAAGTTCATGGATCAGATGATGTGTTAAAGTACAACAAAAACTGAATCATTATAAGTGTTTATATATGTGTTTATATTAATCCGTACTTATACTCAGCTAGAAATGATTAGTCAAATTGACGTCGATTTGACATCAATGCATCGATGAATAATTAATGTCAAATACTAATTGATAATCTTCTCATCTTTGATCTCATTATATAGTTATTTTTATATTAATTTAACAATTACAAATATTCCTATAAGATTTTTATTATTTCTGTATTTATCGGCAAATTCTACATCGACGTATTGATGTTAAATCGATATCGATGAATAATCATTTCTGACTGATAAACATACTGACTTATCTTATCTTTAATGTTAAATGTTTTCCTTTTTTTTATAAAAATCTGAAAAATACGTAATTATCTAAACCTGACTTTATATAATATTTTATATTTACGTAAAAATTGCAATATACAGGATATCCGAAATAAGAGGGATCACACGAAAGTTGGTGGTAGATCGGGTCAAACCGAGAAGAAAAGTCATGTACCATTTTATAAAATTCGCAATAGTTATTGAGTTATTAATAATTAAAAATCGCCGTATTAGCCTGGCCTACCGCCGAATACAAGCGCGCGGAGAGATACGACCGCCCAGCGGTCGTTATTTAATTGTTACCAAGATCGCGAGTTGTTTACTAAACGCGGCAATGCCTAAAAGCGGCGGTTTCGAACTGCGATTGTCCCCCTGTTTTTTGCCAAACAACTCCTCGCGATCTTGGGAACAATGACGCGGAACAATGGGCGGTCGTATCTCTCCGCGCGCTTGTATTCGGCGGTAGACCGGGCTAATACAGCGATTTTTAATCATTAATAACTCAATAACTATTGCGAGTTTTATAAAATGGTACATGACTTTTCTTCTCGGTTGACCCGATCTACCATCAACTTTCGTGTGATCCCTCTTATTTCGGACACCCTGTATATTGTGTTAAATAGTAAGAAATGCGATATTTATTATTTAACTATATTTTCTAAAATTTCTCATAATTAAAAAAAATCATGTTTAAAGCATCTTACAAAATTATGTAAAATTTGATAAAATTACTCATATCTAAAAAGATAAGTGATTAAAAACAGAATTATTATTAATAAATTTCACACTTTTTATTTGCCAAACTATCGCGAATTAATTCTTATCAATCGCGAATTAATTAGCAGCGGATCAATCGGAAGAATATAATATCAAAAATATAATATAATATCAAAAAGAAGAATATAATATCAAAATAATGCAAAAACATATATTTACACGGCTTGCCTAATTATTCATTTTATTTAAACGCTATATGATAGCAGAATACGTTTAAAACGCCGTTGCTTACGTGCATTGATGCAATTTAACTGCCCTATTTATGATAACCGACGAAGAATATTGGAGAAACATTTATCAAAAGGAAAGACATACGGCGAAGATTCGCAGTGGTAAAAAGCACTTTGTTCCTCGTTTTGATAAATTTATTTGTTGTGATAACGCTTTGGCCTCCTTCGCGAGAAATCTTCATTTGTGGTCCCCAAGTTAGTCAGACTAGTGTAAAAGAGCTGTCGAGATTTTCTATCTGATAAACGAGCAAACGATCGTTTTTCACTGGTACTCGTTCACGATAAGAAGTGTAAGCTAATTTTAAAGTTTTTTTATTATAGTATCAAAACACGAGAGTATTTAGACACGCGTTGTTTTCTTTTTTTCTCTTTTACGACATCGAATCATGTTTGCGTTTTTGAACACTCGTATCATTCGTCTCGTGGGAGAATATTACGATACTGAGTTCGTGTTCACTGAAGACGATAAGACCGAGAGCCGCGGTGGTCGGATAACGTCAGAACGAGACTCTCGAAGTCTCGAAGGCCGCTGATACGCCGTTCTTATTACGGCGAATAAAAAAAAGGAACATCTCTCTGTTTCTCCAGCCGTCTCGGCCCTGCTATCTTCCTCGATGTTTTCACGACCGAGCTTATAAGTGACGACTGCCGTCGCGCCGGGGACCAGTAATCACTTTAGATTATTCTGCAACAGATCCCGAAGCTGAGGAGAAGCGACGCACGAGTCGCGGATCGCAAATAAATAGCGACGTAAAGCGAAAGTACGGTCTCTCGTACGTCGACGACAAGGACAAGGCTCTCCCTTGGTTGATGAATCTTACCGAGGCCACCATCGCTAACGGCTGCCTGAGGCTTGGAGCTTCCCGGGGAATAGAAACTCGAAGGGCGCGTCGGAACTGCAAGAGAGGAAGCACGCCCACGGCGAGCCTGGCGGCGCGAAGACAATTCACGAGGAGGCAGATAACGGAATTGCTTTTCGAAAGTTGCATCGGTCAGTTGGATTTCGGCGAAAAACATAGAAAACACTTGCGTGCAACGAGAGGATAATTTAACTTGCGAGCTCTCCCTTTTGGTATGCTCGTTTTGCGTCCATTGTATCCGCTTTTCACGGATTCAAAATGAAATCGAGACTTCGGAGAACGAGAGTGAGAATAAACGAAATGCATCGAGTACAAGCTAAATATAAATTAACATATCAACCGGGCGTGATTCCGATTCGTGATTTCCCGTACGAAATGGAAACGTATTTTGGCAATAATAAAAATAATCATTACGAGCGCAGATCAAAGCTGTTAACGGCAGGAAAGGCATGATAATGGGACATAAATAGCTACGTATAGAAAGATCGTAACCTATGCACAAGCACATACACATACATATACATTAATCGCACTGTTATTGTTTTGATTCGTCATATGACTGAATTCGAGATATATTTCCCCCTTATGCAGCAATTATTTATAATTATAAAATTAAGCCACTTTCTTCAGATTATGTTGAGATATTTTAATAACACGATATGCATTACAATTATTGCTGTACATATAAATTCAATCAGTTTATTAATTATTAATAAATGTGTTACGAATTGGATTATTACGACATAAAATACTAATTGCTATGGAACACATTGGATTTATTATTGGATGGATTGTATAACAAGATGTGGGAATTTTTTTATTTCATCTTATAATAAATCATTCATGATAATGTTTATGTTTTGTAGATTGTGGAAAAATGGGTAGCATTCCACAAGGTGCTTTCGCAGTGAGGAAAGTTCGCTGTAACAACGAACACACTGTTTCTATGTCCGCGATGAACAAGGAGAAGACTGAAGAGAAGAAGGAAAATATATTCAATCCTAGACCTTCTCCAGAAGGTAATATATCTTTACTCTCACTTTTATCATTTTTAAAAATTCGGTTTTCATATCGAATGGAAACATTTAATTTCATTTGAATTTACTTGGCTAAATGGATTTTATTGAATTTACTAAATATGCAGGTTGGGAACTGACGCCGCTTAAGTACAATAGCAAGCTGATGAACAGCATCTGGGGCCTGTACAATCGCTACTCAGTGCACAATTTTAAGAAGAACACCGATGCCGAGAAGGGGGCCCGCGGTGGGGTGGCCACGGCGATTTGGGGCGCCATTTTGGAGAACCAGCCCCCGGCCGCCAACACCACCGCGGAAGCCCCCCAGATAATGAGGACCAGAAATCGCCTTTAAACCCAACGCGGCTATGTGACTTCGAAAAACTACTTATCTCCATTTCTACCTAACATAGATTAAATTTCATCTTAATTTAACTTATTTACTTTTTATCTTTTTCTAATTCTTAGAACTAGAAAAGATAAAAAATTAAGTTAAACCGAGATTAAAGTTAATTAGAGATAATAGTAATAAGAGTGGATTATACGCATGATTATGTAAAATGATGTAATAAATATGTAAATATACGTGTTTGGTGAAAATTATGCATGTACAAAAGACACTATTAGTAATTATATATATATATATATATACAAATTTTCTGAGAGCTTAAAAGGGGCACATTTATATTATGAATTTTTGCTTCGGTGTTTTACATTATTATCAAATTATTTCAATATTTAAATTCAATATTCAATATTAAAAATTATTTCAATATCGTCAAACATTTTTTTGTTGCGTTATTCATTTACTTCTTTTTAACAATGAAATTACTATTTACATTTGTAAAAAGACAGTTCAAAATCATACTTTGATTATCATGGCGATAATTGAAGAAAAGTTTGCAACATATTTAATATTTTATTTCATTTGTAGAAATGCATTCCTTGTAATTGATTCATCTGAGCGATTTATCCGAAATTGAGTTGTTTAAATGCCTTAAATTTATTTATTGCAGACAAATATTTGTGTAAAAAATCATGACATGTTTCTTTTCAAATAGTGTGAATAATGAAATTGTTGAAAACGCATTTTAAGCGACGATTATGAAATATTATAAATTAGAGTCATACTTATCAATATTATATTATTTAAATATTAAAATTGCTGCATCAATTAAAAAAAATTTTTCATCTCGGAATAATAACAATCAAAATTTTTAATTTTACCATCATCTGAAATCAATTTAATATTTATAAGTTATATTCATTTCTATCAAAATTACTTTTTATCTTTTTCCAGTTCTAAGAATTAGAGAAAGATAAAAAGTAAGTTAAACTGAGATTAAGCTTAATCTATATTGGTAAAACTGGACATTTATTTCTGAAGTTAATCAAAGTTTAAACATAGTCGCCCATAATCGCTGACACTATCTGTCGGTAGTCGCGGCAAACTTCACAATGCTCCGTGCGACATAATGGGCGCGGAAATCGATCTTTCGATTTGTAAAAAGGTTGAGTCGATTTGATCGGCACGAGCCGAGTCGAGGACGCAATCGTGTTTACTAATATAACAAGTGGTGTCTGATCGATAAAAGGAAAAAGGAAGAAAAGAAATGGCTCTCTATGATAATCAACATTGGCTCCTGTCGCATATCAGGGATAGCTTTCTCGCGACCGACGATACAGGTTTGCGCTCGCAATGAATTTTAGGTTAGAAACGGATCGGAGTAATCGCAAGGCATTACTCCGATATGGAACTATCCTGGTAATAAGATATTTTCGATAATGCGCTTGTTGTTAGTTAGTTAAATTGGATTAAAATTAATCGTTTACATGTTAACGTAATAATAAATTCAATAATAAATGAGCTAAATGTGTCATTATGTAATGTTATGCTGTTTATTATAATTTGTTTAGAATTGTAATTATATTATGTTACACACTTCGTATTACTCTCAAAAGGTATGTGCGACATGGTGATACTAGGAGAAGATATTCCTAAACAGTTAAAAAAAAACGGGACGTTACAATGTTATCCTGGTATGGAAGAGAGTGACGATGAGGATCTGGATGTAATGGGAGAATCATACGACATACAAATGGGTATATATTTTTGAATTCTATCAGTTCACGTTCTTATATGTCATATAAAACTCATATAAAAGTTGAATTCGAGATCGGCTACAAAAGTAATTTTGACAGCCTATACATTTTTTTATTATTATATACTTTAGTTAGAGTACTAAAGAACAATTATTTCTAAATGAATACCTTAATTACGATGCTGTCTCCCTTGAAACATTGTTCTAGAAATGGAATTCAGTCACAGACAGAGATCTAATACTGCCCAAAGGCTAGAGAAAATGGACATGGAGAGGAAAAAGGCTGCCAAAGTCAAGCATGTCAAATGGGAACACAATCCTAATGCCGTAACACCGACGGATCAGTCAGATCTATTTCAGAGGAAAGATTTTCGTAGGAAGACACCACTTAAAAAAGGACAATCTCTTTTATCGGAACAACTCGAAAAGTGTCCAAATTTACCACCAAATCCATTCAAAGAATATGCCAAATTTGATGGAAACGTATGTAATATTGATTTATCGTTTCTCTCAAATGAGCTTATTTACAAAAGATTTCTTTAGAAAGTCTTAATAAATGAATATGTACACATGTTACACGGTTTCTCATAGTAAGAAAAAATGAAGATTACGCACTAGTTATAGTTAAGTTATAGCTCTGTGATCTTCATAAAAAATATGGATTTGCTATATATTTAAATATCTTTGCAGGCACAGGTGAACATCCCTGTGAGGAGATATAGGATATTTATGTGTATGCTGTCAAAAGAGGACAGGGCATATCCTCTCTCGGTGGTGGTGGTAGCAACAGCACGGGTGTTAGACTTTATCGGATTGATTTGCTACAAATATGCAAGTGAACATCCTGATCATGATTTGATGTCTGTAACAAATTAATTTTCATTATCAGAGCGCTTATGCTTTATTACGAAGTCGGCCGTTACTTCCAGGACGGAGATTAAACAGTACGGACTGTACATCACTGAGGATGACGGTGAGATAGACTCGGCTTTTCCTTGTTTAGACCCGTGCGAAATTATCTCCAAATTTGAATTCACTACACTGGGCTTGATTGAGATGAAGCCAAGCGATAAAGCACGACATAATGCAATCAGTACCGTTGAAAAGAAAAATGAGGAAGATCCGGAGGTTAAAAACAAGGAGCAGGAGGAAGTTGCAAATGATCTGGCTAAAATGGAGGGTCATACTACTGCGATGGAGGCGCCGTTGTATCAATCGTATAGGTATAGGTTCATTTTTATATCAAACATAAAGTATTTTATAAAGTATATCAACTATTAGAATAGCTACTATTAAAATAACATATAATTAGTAAATCATGTAAATGAAACTATGGAAAAATGATGAATAATTACATTGTTGAAAATAAAAGCAAAGTATAGTACTATGAATTAAGTTGTAAAAGCAAAAGAAGATAGTATAAGGTAATTGTTGGGGTGTGTTGCATAAGAATATACACATCTCCAATTACAGGGTATATATAATTAACAAGATGCGAGCAAAGACTGAGATTCATCTCGGAATATCGGGTGAGAAGATAGAGATAGATCCAGTGATAACAGGCAAAGGCGCTGCTAGATTTTGGAATAGACAGCGAGCAGTCAGTTATCACATAGACAACATCGCTTGGTGCGAAGTGACCGAGACTAAGGGGTCGAAAACTATATTTACGCTGGTTTATACCCCACAATCCAACGCTCCAGATAATTTTCTGAGTCAGTTGTTTTCTCTTTACATAGTTACATATTGCTTGACAATTTCATTTCTCTCGAAGAGAAATTTTTAAGAAAGTCATTATTTTTTGCTAATTTATAATTTCCAATTTTAAGTAGAGCTTCATAATGAAAATTAAATGTAGATTTACGATATTTTAATGTGATTGACGATTGTTATATAGGCCAAAGTCATTCACTTCACCAATCAGCATCCTTCAAGAATCATGATTTCGAGGCGGAATCGGGGACGGCTGAAGAGATCGTACGGAAAATCAATCACATTCTGGAGCTACGTAGCAGCCAGTCAAGAAAGGAATACCTCGCACAGAAAGAGAGGAAAGCAGCGAGAAGAAAGAGCTTTCATCTGCATAGATGACAGCTCTATTGGCTATTCCGTACAATCTTAGATTATTTGAAGCATTGAATGTTAATATACCACAGAACGTGATCGTAAGAGTCACTCTAACATCAGGAATATCTTAATACGATCGAATCAGTATCTCGAATCTCATTGACGTACCAGAAATGGCAGAAAATAGGTCTTCTCCAGAAAATAGACATATTCGACAGATATAAAGTTTCAATGTTGTATAATATCGGTAAATTATATATATTTTGTATTTATTCTCATCTCATTTATCTGAATGCGCCGCAAACACGCCAATAAGTATTGTATAATTAATCATACGTAGTGTTGTCATATTTAATTAATTTAAGTGTTATTTATACTTTTACTATGATGCTCCTATTACCTGTAAATTTGTAGAATTGCAAGAATAAACGATACCTAAAGCTACATCCGCTTCATTGCTCTGAGATCTTGATAACATTAACGGTTGCCTTGGATATATTGCCTTCCATTCTCTCCATGAACCTTCGATTCAATTTATGTACATGTTGACTGAGCGTAGACATCTTCAACGCCATGTCCAATAATTTCTGACTATTTCTACAGATGTGTTCATAATTGGGACGTGTCAAGACGAAATTTCTCTCGGCCTCTGTTAGTACATTTATATCGAGAACTTGTCCCTCCACGCTTGCTTTCTGCTTGGTCAAATTTCTCCGTTGAGCCTTGCGATTTTTGTACTCCTGCTGCCAGTCCTTTCGCTCCTGCCTAAGTTTCTCTATGTATTCCTTCAGATTAAAAGCCTCGACATCGTCCATTGCATTGCACTCTTCATCTTTGTTTAGGAGAAGCTTGCTTCCGTTGGTTATAACTTCATCGACTGGAAGAAAATATTCAGTTAATTATTAGAATAATTGTTCTGAAACTCAGCAGATTCTTTATGTAGATGTTAATATTTTCAGAATAAAATTATTCGTGAAAAATAACTACATTTACGAAAATAGTGCTATTAATAGATACATTTTTGTACAGGCGACTACGTTTCGACGCGGAAGCTTTTCGCGATCGCAATATGTCACTTCACAGTGGACTAACCTTCATCCTGGTCGCACGCCACGATACGTGTGTGGAAAACCGACGACCTCCGTTTGTAAACGGTTCTCTCGGATTTAAATTCCTCATCGAGATTCGTCGTAGCATTAGCCGTAGTCATTATCGAACGATTTTTTGCAGCGAAATAACATATCTCTCGTAAATGCTCATCGCTGCGCGTACAACATGGCGGAAGAACTTTCAAACCATTTCAAACTAAGGATGGGCGATATCGTGTCGATTATTTTGACATCGATTATTTTTCTTTTACATATCGATTATTCAACGATGTTTTCTCAACTCAATTATTCCCTAAACGATAGTTTTTCTCGTTCGATGTCACTAGAATCGTCACTAGCATTCGCGAACTAGTATCGAAATATAAATGATTCTCAAACTGATATGCTCTATCAATTAGTGTAATAATTAAAACTATATACTAAATATATATTATTCGATTGTTTGGGAGAGTTATTTAACATGCCATCAATCGATATTTCTATCTTTAATTATTTGACATACTCTTACTCTGTTTTCTAATTTATTTTATTTCCCTTTTTTAAAGGTTTTCTTTTTCTTAACTTAACTCACGCAGAATCCCAAATATACCTTTATTAATTAGTCAATTATATTATAGGAGCTTAAATTCTTCTTCTTCTAAAAATTTGCTGCTAAGAGCTTGAAGTCGAAGTTAAATGCACGTGTGAATTATATGTGAATTTACTTACTGCCAATGACCAATCTGCCATTCGGCGTTCGGTGACCTTCGGCAACACTCAGCCGCGCTCGGCAGCGGTAGGCGGCTTGGCGGCCTTGGCGCGCCCGGCGTGCTGCAGACTCGGCAATTCAACAATTTTGCAGTGCTTCCGCGACTGTGTCTTCAAGATTTTCGTATGTCCATCTATTCATTCCCGTTATAAGTTATAATGCAAGATAATGATCGCGTTCGGCGCGTACTGTGATGTTACGTTTTAATACGTGCATGCAAAAATTAAAAGAATTATTGTTATTATTTTGTAATTTCAAAGTGCAAAAAGATGTTGGAGTGAAAGTAAAAATGTGTTTTACATATATGAATTAATATAATGATTCAGAATATAGAGCTAACGAACCACGCTAGTTGTTAATGCTTCTTTCAATACTTAATATAAAATTAACATTTAGGGTACATTCGGGGAGCTCGTTATCACGCTACCAACGCTAACACTACAAACTCCGTTCGCAGAGCAAAGATAGCGTTTGCGAATGCAAGCTCTATGAACAGCAATAGCGTCGCGTTTGATCTAACCTAACTTCAAATATTAACCTAAACCATGGAGCAAGCTATGGAGCAAGGGGAGCAAATCATCACGCATTATAACAACGGTAATCGCGAAATTTTAACGACTGCCGTTGTTATAATACGTGAAATACTAGATATATTGTTATATTGTTCTTGTGATTCTGGGTCGTATAAATTTATCTCTGTATCCATATTAGCAATAGTATCTTCTTCTTCTTCTTTACTTTTCTTGGCGTGATCTCTACCTGATGATCTCTACCTATTTCGCTTTACTATTGCACTGTTCATACTGTTCACAGAGCTTGCAAACGCTATTAAACGCTATCGCTACCTATGCACCACCTCGGAAGGAGTAGCATGGGTAGCGCGCGGTTATGACGTCAAACGCTACCCATAGTGACGTCATCATAACTTTGGCTAGCGCTACCCAGCGTCTCCACGAACAGCGGTAGTGCTACATAGCGCTAATAGCGAGCTCCCCGAACGCACCCTTACTAAACGCAAACGTTTCGACCCTCAAATGGGGTCAACTTCAGTGTGACACAAAATATAAACTTATAATCTATTTTAATATTTCCGCTGATTATCTTACATCTACCGCAAAAAACGCTGTTATACGTTGTCGTATTATCATATCCGAAAGTTACCGGTTATATATACCGGTTATATAAAACAAACACTCCTATTGGATATCGTTAGTTAAACTCCGGTTAAAGTAATTTGTGGAATTGGCCCTAAAGGCCAATTCTACAATTTACTTTAATCGGATATATTGGATATTGTTAGTTTTAATCCGATTAAAATAAATTGTGGAATTGGAATCCTTAAGATGATCTTAAATATAAGAACTGATTATGAATACCGGTCTCTGAAATTCAGAGGTTATCTTTCTCCTTCCAATATGATCATCGACTGATTTCTTCTTACTTCTTATTTTTCATCCCCTTCGTCAAGAAAAGTATCTTATGATCCCTTCTGATATTCCTACCACCATGGTCGCCGATTTTTTAGCCCGGATCTACAATAGGTATAGTAAACTTTAAGCTCTAAGCAATTGACCAATGACAATCAATTATTCTCCTTGTCTTGCCTGTGATTGGTCAATTTTTTTAAGGCTTAAAGCTTACTACACCTATTGTAAATCCGGGTTTATACTTCATGGGGCACAAGAGATTCGCTGTGTTTATCACGTGGTCCGTGCTTAGTTCGCTACTTCCGGAGGAGCCAAGGTGGCGCTGAAAATCTCCCCCCCCCCGTGTTTCAGGAGGGGTGTCTGTACCCCCTGCTGCCAAAAAGGGGCAGCAGCGCGTGAGAGAGAGTGATGCGAAAATTGTTAAATATCGGGCGCATGACGGCGGTACGACGAGCCCGGTGAGCCTTGGCTTTGGTGGTGTTGTGGCGTACGTAGAAAAACAAACTAAAAAAAAGAAATTTTAAGGAAACAAAAGATACCAAAACAAAACAAACACGTAGCCGCGTTAGCAGCGCCGAGGAGTCACGACGTGCAGGCGCGATGTCGAGCACCCTGGAGAAAAAGATCATGAACCTGGAGGAGCGGCTGCGGGCGGAGAACGAGTCGCGGGACCGGGACAGGCAGGTTGGCGGCGAGGTTGGTGCCTCGGGCATGGGCTTGCACTCTTCATCGTCGTCGTCGTCGTCGGCGACGGCGGCGGCGGGGGCCCCCGCGTCCAGCCCCGCGCTCCGCAGACCCCGGCAACGTAAGCAGTCCGCACTAATGCGCGCCAACATCCACCCTGGATCCTTTTCTTCCCGGATCGATACGATCCACTTCCCTCCCGTGGTGATGCGTTCGCGCGCGCGTACAGGTTATGTTGACCTGTCGCGCTGTTGACTGATCTTCCGACTGTTGATCTCGCGATTCGAGGACTCGTCGAAGTCTGATGGGATTCTCTTTTCCTTAGTTTTGTCGTCTGTATTTAGTTAACGAGCGTAGCTCGCTCGCTGTTTGATTTACTCATTTTGCTGAACCACTTTTAGATCGTAAACCATTTATTATTGTAACTGAATTCTGATACCAAATCGAAAAATTCAGAGATTACTGGTAAGTGGAGCAGTACAATAAATGCCATAATAGTTTTTAGAAGAGGATATAACATTAATATAGCTCGATTCTAAATTAGAAAGCTATTCAATATATGAATTTCATAACTAAATATGTAAGTTTCATGTTAAATTTTTGGAGAAATTAGCTGAAATATTTTTCAACATAACAAGATTAAGATTATTTCTGATTATTAAAGCACATATAGACTTATTTAAGCATGCCAAATTAGGAAGTTATGTTTAATTATGAAGAAATAAATATATGATGGAAAGAACAGTTGTATTAAAATGCTACACATTTTTTGATAGTTGGGGATATGGGCACCCCGACACGACCTAGAAGACAGCTAGATCTGCCAGTGTCACAGATAACGCCGCCAAAGATGCACGACAGCGAAGTCGAGTCAAAGCTGCAGGAAATCATGAAAATGAATGGCATCCTAAACATCAATGGCCAAAGATATCAAACGGAGATGAAAGATCTGGAGCATCTGGGCGAACTCGGTAATGGCACCTGCGGGCATGTTGTCAAAATGAGGCATAAACCGAGTGGCGTGGTGATCGCCGTGAAGCAGATGCGACGTTCTGGGAACGCGGAAGAGAACAAGAGGATAATCATGGATCTTGACGTTGTGCTCAAGTCACATGATTGTCCATATATTGTGCAGTGCCTGGGTTGTTTCATCACCGAATCCGACGTTTGGATTTGCATGGAACTGATGGCGACGTGCCTAGATAAACTGTTGAAGCGTAGCAGGCAAGCGATACCGGAGGATTTTTTAGGGAAAGTTACAGTAGCAGTAAGTTTTTTTATGTTTCATTTGTAAAATGCTTTATCCCGAGTTTCAAAATTGCTTCAAAGTCTTGGAAAAATTATAATAAAAGAGAAGCTGTATATCCAAAGAGAAGAGATTTTACCATATCATTATTTTCAAAGTTAAGATGATTCTCTGCATCAATTTTTTTTCTTAAAATTTGAAATGTAATATCTTAAATCGTCGTCATGATAATTTTGAAATTATTGAAAAGATGAATTTACATAATTACATATTCTTTCTCTTTAGACAGTAAAAGCATTGTCGTACCTGAAAGAGAAGCATGGTGTAATTCATAGAGATGTGAAACCTAGTAATATATTACTGGACGAGACGGGAGGGGTGAAACTTTGCGATTTCGGGATTTCTGGCAGACTGGTCGACAGCAAAGCGAAGACGAGAAGCGCGGGATGCGCGGCGTACATGGCTGTGAGTAGATGTATATTGTATATACATCTAGTAATAGATGTATATTGTAGTACATGAGAATGTTTAGATTTCTTGAATAATGGAATAATTATGCGTTCTTTGTAGCCTGAAAGAATAGATCCACCGGATCCTACTAAACCAGATTATGATATAAGGGCAGATGTATGGAGTTTGGGCATTACTCTAGTGGAACTAGCTACAGGAGTATTTCCTTATCGAGATTGCAAGACTGATTTTGAGGTAAAATTTCTATTAAAAATTTGTTTTAGTCTCTCTCTCTCTCTCTCTCTCTCTCTCTCTCTCAGTAATTTTTTTATTTTTTATGTTTATTACGAAATATACTAAATATGTGTAGTATATTGAAATAAACTGCATATTGGAAAGAGCAGTTCTTTTATTCTTAGTTCAGTGTTGAATTTTATTTTTAATATAGTTATCTTCTCTTAAGAAAACTATATTTTGGAGTTGTTTAGTGTCCTGTAACCAGATGTATTTATATATATATAATTTTTGTATTCATTATTTTTATTCATTACAGGTACTGAGCAGAGTAGTACAAGACGATCCTCCATCTCTTCCATCGGATGCGCTCTTCTCCAAGGAGTTTAGGAGTTTCGTCAGCTGCTGCCTCACGAAAAATTACAAGCATCGGCCAAAGTACCACAAGCTCATGGAACATGCCTTTATTCGCAAGTACGACGTTCTACAGGACGGCGAGATAAATTCCGCTCTAACAAACTCCGGCTATCAATGGTTCGGCAAGGTCATGCGGCAGCTAGAACCAAGGTGGGAACCATGGTCTACTATTTGCAGTTCGCTTTTTTTTAGATTAGACGTAATATTTAGGATGTTTAATATTGTAATAGGAAGAGCAAGATAATGATATAATTATTAAAAACGTTAGCGTGTTAGCGAGATCGCGAACTTTTAAACATGGCATGAAATTCCTGACTAATAAAGATATTGCTCTCTGGTTTGGTTATCTATTTTTTTTATCTTTTGGCAATAACCAGTTTTAATTGCGTTTTATGATTTTTATAAAGACTTTATGCACTTAATATGTTTACGGTTAGTGAGTTTTGGATCGAAGCGTTTTGTCTAAGTGGCTTGTTGAGGTGTCCCAGAATTATGGCATCTTTAATCAGAAGAAGATTCCCTCTCGTTGATTACTCGTCAACTTTTGAAATTGAAGAAAGATCGATTTGAAAATTTGTTAAAAAATTTACGATTGAAGAGAGACGCGATATACTCCTGGAACATTTGGTATATATTTACCTCTGATACTGTGCTTTAAAAAAAAAACTGACATTTACAATTCCTTCTTTCAAATTAAAAGTTTGCGTGCGTGTTGAATTGTGTTGCAGCGTTGAGCTTGAGGGAGGCAGCGCGGCGTAGTATCCTCCCTCTCCCTTGTTCCTTTCTCCTTTCCTATTTCCGCTCTATCCTGGATAAATCGTCTGAATATCCCCGAGATTTAAAAAAAAAAGAGAAAAAAAAGATAGACAATCCCGTTACTCAGAGTATCCAAAAATCTGCCCGATTTTCATTTCGAGTTGTTTGGTTTGTGCACGTGCCTGTTACACACCCCACCCTTCAACCCCTACTCACGGTAAGCATTGTTTTTTTATTTCAATATATTTTCGTTTCTCTCTTTTCGCCTACTTTTGTTGCGTTTAGCGTAACGACTCGCCCACTCCGTCGCAATGCACGCATAATTTTTCCCTGTGCACATGCCATTTTTCTTTTCTTTTTTTGCAAATTGTTTCCATGAAATGAACTTTCAAATCTGCTATTGCAGATCGGGGACGAAATTGCTGCAGCGAAATTAATGTAAGCCTGATAAATAGGATTAGAGAAGCTGGATCGTGTGGATATATAATGTTAATCACATCGTTTCTCGTTCCTTTTTCAAGTTTGTCAACAAAAATTTTTACAGATCCTAAGATTTTTCGTCATTTTGATGCAAAGAGTTTTCGCCGTGAGCAGCTCGTTCCATGACTTACACGATGACGCGAAAGACTCGCATGATCCTTTAGAAATTTCCGGCACGGAAACTTTGAATTTCGGCAGAGAAAATCTGATATATCTCTCTTAACAAAAAAAAAAACTTGTTTTCATCTGCGTTTTGCATGCTAACAATTAATGATTAACGTTCTGCTCTAACTTTCATTAACTATTCTAAACTGAGGTTTTTACAGAGTCATCATAATACGATTATGGGATAATACATATATACATATCAGATCGTATTTTCGTGTGTTGAAGGGAAATCAATCGGGGGGGTGTTGAAGGGAAATCAATATTCATGAATTTATCCTTAAGGAAATTTCATTCGGATGACAATTTAGTTCCAGATTACCAGGAGGTCAGCAGCAGCGAGTTTCGGGTCATGTGTCCCTAAAGCAGACGGCCCATCTTCGGGCGCAATCCGAAGTGCCAGCCTTCTTAAGAAGCAACATCAACAGCAGCATCAGAGAACCACCGAATTCCTTTCTGCCGTTTCATCAGCGTTCCAATAGCGAGAACGGTGCGAACCCGTGCGGCTATGTGCCCTACAGTCCGTACGCTCTTCGTCGGAAGGAGATCGCTCGACCGTTCTCGCCACCAGTGTCCAAGGACGCAGTGGATCAGTCAGAGTCGTACCTGCCACCGCGACCTTTCTCACCCTACCGACAGCAGAGCATCACCAGGCACGATTACAATTCTTCGAATCGCTGCTCGACAACGAATGGTCAAGATAGACAAGAGACGACAACGACCACGACTATGACGACGATGATGACAGCGACAACAACAACGACAACAACAACGGCGAGACCATGCTCTCCTTACAGGACTCAGGATGCCAGTTTTGATAGCAATGGTCGACCATATTCTCCCTATCGCAGTAGCCGTTGCGAGGAACGCGAGAGTGGCAACAAGGCGGACCGATGGCAGGGAGGCGTCTCGAGATCTCTAAGTCCCTTCACCAGAGACTATTCGCCCTGGCGGCGAGAGAATGTCGATCCGCCTGTCATTCAACCGCCACCTGCTACGTATGACAACAGCGGTCGGTATTCACCGTTTCTGCAGCAACGATTTACGCAACCACCGTCACAGCAGCCCGCGGTACTCCAAACCTACCCACAAACACAGAACATCTATGGTAGCCCAATGATTAGCCGCAAGAGGTAAGATTTGCATTGGTTCACCTATTAAAATGCATTGTCGGAATTATTTTTTGAGACGTCATTTTAAAAATTTACCGAAGAATAATTGTGTACTTTACATTTTTTTTCACTTGTAAAGATATTTGGTGATTGATCATATTTACATATATTGAATACTGTATTCTTGTTCTTACATCCTGTGTTCCTTCTTTTATATATTTACTACTTAATTTTAGTCTAACTAATTGTCTTTTTTTATCTTTTAATGCAAAAGTTCATCTTTCAATATCAACTTTAGTTTGTTTTATAATTTAGTACATATATATATATATATATATATATATATACATATAACTTATACTGTATTAAACAAGAAATATTGTATATATTTATTTTCTTTTTCACAATGCTTAAAAAGTTTTATATCATAAAACATAATAAATATTCCTACTTATTTTGTGTGTACATCAGGTTTCCTTCAGAGCCACCGCCACAGGGATCCCACGGCTCTACTAGTCCACAGTTGTTAATCTCCCGTTTCGCGCATCAACTGAAACAAGAGTCGCCGCCGTCGTCGTTAACGATGTCACCGCAACAGATCGTTGGCTCGAAGGAATCAGCGAAGAAGCGATTCGCGTCCTACGTACGCCTCAGGCTGGGCAGTGAGCGCGCTCCTTCACCGGAACCACCGCCGAGACTGAGTCGCGGCGAGTCTCCGCTTGCCCTTAGGAGAAATTTAATTGAACAGGCGTCTCCTTCCTTTCCACGAAGGTGCGCGTCTCTGTTTGCCTTTTGCTTGCTAAGAAAAAAATTTCTTGTATAATTATGAATTATCATCAATCGTTTATCAATCGAGGAAATCAAAAGTGAATAAAAAGAGAATACGTATGTGTGACATATTATTGGGCTTCTTCTAGGTACGTCTCGCCTTCTCCGCCTCAACCGCCGCCTAGGAGATTGTCGGAAAGCAATTCCGTGCCTGGTAGCCCGCAGCACGTGCGAGCTCGTCTACGCTATACGCCCGAACCACAGAGGAGACCTCCGCCACCATAACCCACCGCTACAATCATTAAGCCTTATTATTATTCCTTGTTGGTGCCATATGCGACTACGGACACCCGGATCACATGCACCGTGTAGTAATGAGGTGCATCGTTATTCGGCAACGGTTGCGCGCACAGAGCGAGTCACAGAACGTGTAGACGTAGACGTATACACGACGTGTTCTCGAATGTTACAAACCAAATGGAAAAAAACATAAAGAGGGAAACAGAGAAGCGTGTTCTTAATACTCGAGCCGTCGCGAACTCGGAGTTGTACGCGAGTCGAAGACTTGTACGGGAACGTCGGATTTAGCGTGCGAAACGGCTGAAATCGCCGGAAAAACATTTCACCTTGATTTGACATTTTCACGCATTTAGATTCGCGGACACTTCGAACGCGAGAATTGCCTTAAGAGACACGAGGATTTATACTAGCTAGTGTGATGAATATTTCAGATCTCTGAAAGATTTCCGAGTACTTCAGGTTTCTGATCGAAGAATATTTTCTGAATTCCTTATTGATGTTAGGATATAGGGGAGAGTGAAACATCTTTTTCGAGTTTAAAGCGCTTCACACGCTAAAGTCGTTGTAAACGTAAACTTCTGCACGGTCGAGTAGCTTTTAGCTAAGTCGCGCCGACTGCCTCGGTTTGATTGATCCTGGTGCGCTTGGAATTAATTATTTTCTACAAGATACCGTAGGAAGAAAAGTAAAAAATTGCGTACATCAATCCTTAAAAAAAGAAAAATACGATTAAATAGTTTCGGTACAAATTCTCGCCGAGCTCTTTTGCCTTGACTGTTTTTCTAAATGGGAGGAAACAATTGATTAAGACTAGGATTAATATTATAACCGAGAGTGCGATCGACACCCCGAGGCTCGCGTGCACACGTTTTACGTACGCGAGGGAGTTGTTTCGCTCCGCGAAATGGTCCCCGCTGACGTTTGCACGGCTTCTCTTCGCCGCCGCGAGATGCGAATCGATCTATCTTCGTCAATAAATTATAAATTCTCTTCTCGATATGTATTTACCGATAGTACGCGACGAGAAATATGATGCTCAACTTTTTATATCGTTTGCGTAATAAAAAGAAAGAAGGTACAGCGAGACGGAAAAGTGCAGCATTAATCGCGATGCACCGCGATGTTTTTTCTAATCAGCCTCGACAACAACACTATACATGCATACATACATACATACATACATACATACATACATACATACATACATACATACATACATAAGAGAAGTATATATGGTATCGTGCCGTACATGAAAAATGCGTAAACCGTTCCTATCGCTCTTCGTTTACGCTTCTTTCTGTCAATCTTGAGAATTTTGTCAGGAGAAGGAGAGACACAATAAACGCAACGAAACTCGCTTTCTTCTCTCGGACGGCCTTGCGGTACCTCTGCGACTCGAATTGTAGTCTCACAGTGACTTCTTTTCCACGTTTTACTATTAATATTAATGACTATTACTAAAGCAATGTTACGAGAGCGAGTCGTAAGTTCACGAGTGCGTAATTCTGTATCGATAGTCCAACCGAGAGGGATATTATCGTCCACACACCATACACACATACACACATACATACACTTGACTTTTCTTTGCAATAAGAAAAGGGGGAAAAATAAGAAAGCACAATAATGTGGTATGTATATTACTCAATAAGCAGGGCGTGCACGGCGTTACTCACATATACATATACACACCAACATACATTATACACATACACACGTTTTAGAATGTTGTAATTATTATTTTTAATTAACATTTAATCCCTAACTACGTTCAAGTCTACACTCGTAATCACCTTTGTCGTTCATTTGACAAAAGGATCTGTTGCAATGTAAATAAACTTATATTTATACGAATCATTGTATCTCTTTCCATTTCTTTCTTTGCCACTCTGCAGCTTCCTCTGACGTTTTAAAAGGTATATCGCTACTATTTTCAGGTCGCTTTTGTCATTTCAACCGATATGTTCTATTCGTTGTTCAGAATAACATAAAGAATTGCAAGTCATTCAAGCAGTCTCTTTGCTGATTATGATGAAACGTATAAAAGTACGATCTTTGACCTTTCGGCGTTTTTATTTATGTTAATCAATTAGAAAATATCGGAAGATATTGAAAGAAACTGATATTTCATCTCAATTTTTATTTTGTAGGCTATTTATTTATTGTAGTTTATTTATGCAGAAAGTAAATAGCTTATAATAATAATTTGTAATTTGTATTGAATTATTGACGCTATTTTTATAACTAACCATGTTTGTCTCTCAAAGCCGATTTTTCTTATTATTTGTTAAATAAATAATTATCATGTGCTAATTATTATAAGAGGAAGTAGATAAAAATTACATTATGGTATAGTTTAATTCTTATCAAAGCATGGAATTGAATTTCGAAGATAAGACACGTCGTTTCGAGGTTAATTTTTTTTTCAGCACGTGATTTATTATCGTGCGTGGTTGCAGCCTAATCCGTATTTTGCCATAATAGAAATCTTTGCCATAATTGAAAAATATCAAGCCTTTTTTAGATCTCATTTAAAGCAAAAAATAATTTTCCCTAAATTAAATTTTTAATAGACTCCATTACATATCATTGTCACGCTCTGATTATCGAACACGTAGATAAGAATTCACCGTGACATACTTTCTTATCAACAAATTAAATTATTTCTTCCTTCTTTTAGAGAAATCAATAAAATAAATGCAAAAAAATATAGAGAGATAAATTTAGAAATATTTATATTTCCATTTTGCGTTGAAAGTAAAATATCCTTAACTTTACGAAATCTCTGTCTTGATTTTCTTATGAAATATATAATTATATAACATATATAGTTTAACATGATATGTAATATAAGACAATTTTATCAAAATTTATAATTATTTATGTATCTAATAACTCTATAGTGTATATATACATGTCTATTTTTCTAAAAATAATCCAAGATTTCTGAATCAGATAATTTGTCCGTAAGCTATTTAGTAATATCTAGCATTTTAATTTACGGTTCAATAACAGCAGTATAAATCTTTGTTTTTTTTTCCTAAGGTTTTAATTTTCCCGATATAAACCCTTTTAAGAGAGAGAGAGAGAGAGAAAGGCCCTTTCTCGGGAGATGCCATATTCTTCCTCCTTCGCTCTACAATATGAACGGTATTCCCACGCGTCAGCACCGGGTATTCAGTTCGGAGCGTATATTTTTATCGTATCATGCCACGTAATCTCTAAGCAAGTCTTTTTTTGCTGACGGCTCATGCGCATTGAAGCGCCGATGGATTTTCCAGCTTTACGCTCCGCCATATTAAGATCGCGCTAATTTGCATTCTTCTGCAAGAGAACCGATCGAACTTTGCGTTGGCTGTTCCACGGCCGAACTTTGTTGACGCCACGTTACACCGTTATGCACGAACGCCTTATCGCGCGCGAGTATTCCTCGAGAAAAGTCGTCGCTCGCCTATTAACAGGCAACCGTAGCAACAGAGAGACATTGATGTAATATATATAACTAAAATTCTCTCGATCTCGAGAATGAAAGAATTCAGGATCTTTTCTCTAAAAATTATACATCTGCGTGTCCCCTCGTGAAATAAAGAAGTTGTAAATAAAGATAATTCATGCTCGGCGGCGCGACGGATTTTTATTTATGAGCGAAGTCGGCTGCAACAGGAGACGCTGATAAGTTCAACAATTCGTCACCCATTTTTGGACTGGATCGTGTTGACTTATGATGCGGAGGTAAAGAGAGGGGAAGAATTCATGTCAAAGCTAACTGCTCATATTCCACGTAACGATTGTTTGCCTAAGGCATAAATTTAGGCGTTTTTCCGGGCGTACGCGCGTTTCCTACATATCGAAGGTTTCCAAAGGTCGCCTGAATTTACGCGCTAAGGCATTAACGTGTGCATCAGACGAACTTTGACAAAGTTTCGACGAAGTGATTTGGACTGGTATTGTTAATACCAGTTAATAGCCTTGTTCTCTCTTTCTCTTTCCTTCCCCCCACCCCCCTCCCCCGTGCCATGCTCCCTCTCTTGCCGATTATTCTCGAAGATTACTTCTCTCGAGAAACCATATGAATCAAGATTGAATTAAACGTCGTTGAAGGTTAATTTAACCTGACGCCGCGCGGCCGTCAGCGTGGATACAGCGGGCCGTAGGATGGCGGAAAGAAAACAATTCCGTCGCCGTCCCTGAACAATCAATATGGCTACCAGTCGTTGCCCGCTTCGTAAGCGCGGCCATCTTTCTTTCTCTCTCCCTCTTCCGCTCTTTCACAGGGAACTTCAGCGCGGTTGGTTCGGGCTGCTTCGGGATCGCCGATCCGATTAGTCGAGCGGCCTCGGGTCGGGAATCCTCGACTCGCCGCTCGCCGCCGCGACCGAGCCGAGACGAGAGCAGCTCGGAGTAGTCGAAGTAGCTAGCTAGAGGTAGTCGATGGAAGCAACGAGGCACGCGTGCGTGCGGTACGTCTTTCATTCTGTGGCATAGTGAGTGAAGGAAAGAAAGAGAGAGAGGGAGGGAGCAGGGTAGCGGGAAGAGAGGCGCGAGGCGCGAGAGCGGCGTCCCGCCATCGGTGGCGAAGGAGGAATCGAGGGATCGACGGGTCCGCGTCGTCGATAAGCGTCGCCGATAAGCGCGTCGGGGTGAGATCGATCGCCGCGCCGGATAGCGGCGCGTTGGTGTCCGGCAGGTAGGTAGGACGAAGGGCGGAAGGAAACAGGTCGAAAGAGGGAAGCGAAATAGGAAAAAGGAAGAGACTCGCGGAAAGAAGAAGTGAAGAGAAAGAGAAAGAAAGGGCGAGTAATTCGAAGGATACGCGGAGAAGGAGAATGTACCGGTAGCCGGAGAGCAAAGGCGACAGCATGAAGTACGTCTGCGGAGAGACGCGTTGTCGTTCGTTGGAGCAGCAGGTCTGCTGCACGTAGCGATAGCTAGCCGCGCGCACCAGGCATGGCCGACGTAGCGTCGCCGGACGGCGACAGCGGGCTCGTCGCCGCGACGCCCGAAGGGTGTCGGGCGCCACTGGTGACGGAGACTGGCGGTGCCGACGGCGGAGAGGGGGATATGGCCGCCACTGACAACAGAGTTGTCGACGACAAGGTCAGTATTCATGAAATCCTCGAGGGGATGACGAACGAGTTTAACAAGGGTATGAGCCCGACGAAGACTAACGATAACAGTGATAAAATGGGAATGGAGGAGATGGTGACATTGCCATTGCCGTCGAGTACCGTCGACGACGCGTCCAAGGGGGAACGAGAGCTCGACAGTGTCGGCGAGGAAGTTGCTGAGACTCCGGAGAACACGGACACTTCAGAGACTCCGGAAGAAAATCACAGGAGCGAAGAGGAGAGTTCGTCGGGCAAACAGGAGGCTCTCAAGAAGGACAACAGCATACCCAGGATCGTCTTGACGTTTAGAACTATCGATGAAAATACGGATCACGGCAAAAAGACCAAGATATCCAGTTGTTCCTCTAATCTCACTTTAGTTCCTGACGAGTTGGCCCACTGTGATCAAATTAGTGGCGTCTCGGTAAAGATAGAGAACTCTGATGAAAATTCCGATGTAGTGGAAGAGTCCCAAGCTGAAGAGTCCCAAGCGGAAGAATCTCAGGCTGAGGAATCCCAAGCGGAAGAGTCTCAATTAGAGAAGTCTCAGTTAGAAAAGTCTCAAGTAGACGAGACTGAGAAGAAGGAATCTGCAAAAGTGACAGAAACAAAAATTATGGATGAAAATAAAGTTGAAACTGAAACAGAAGAAAAGCACAATAGCGACACACAACTCTCTGTCCAGAAGAAACCCGAGAATAACTCCACGGAGAATAATGCTGAAGACAGCAGCGTGAAGACGACGCACGCAGAAGATGCTGCGCAACAAGAAACTACTGCGCCAGTTACCAGGAAGAGAAGAATTGGACGACCTAGATTACGAGCACTTAGGTTTTGTATTTTCTTTTTACTTCCTATTTTTGAATATTTAGGTGTGTGATATTTGTAAACCTGTTTCCTTCATTTTTAGTGATTCAATCCCTCAGGATGAGGAACCTCCTGGTCCCAAGCGTTCTGCTAGAAGGCTCTGTAAAGAATCTGTAAAGAGTACTGTACTAGAAAGCGCTATGGCACGTAAGGAGAAATCCAATTATACAGAAGAGTTCAAGAAAAGGAAGTACAACAAACCGGGTCGACCCAAGAAGATTGTTCCAGGCAAAGATCAGACGAAACAGACACAATTAAAGGATGTTCGTCAGGAGATGGAGTCGTCGTTAACGACTGACGGTATTAGCACGGCTGAGAACTCGATATTAGAAGCTTCGCGCAACACCTCGATATCGGAAAACAACATGAACGACAGTGCTTTGGAAGATTCTCAGTCGTTTTCATCCGAATTCGAAGGAATGCCGAAGCTATCGCCGATGACGAGAGGCTCGGAATCACAGATCAAATTGGGCAATTCCATTAGCAGTTCTAGCAGCGACGAAATACCTTTGGCAGATATTCAGAAGCCTTTTCTGAAACCTGCTACGCAACCCGCCATTCGACCCAAAAGAGAGAGAGGACGTCCTCGCGGAAGTACTCAAGCAGCGCGAAAGATAGCAAAGACGGATCTGTACGAAGGTAAGATAATGTCTGCATAAACAGTAACTTCTTTCAGTCACAGTTGTTATAATAAAAATCAGTCATATAATAAAAATAATCAAAATCAAAATTATGTTGCAGATGGTTCTCCGTCCGTTGCAGAAGCGGGGAAAAATAATGATTATCCTGAAGGTAAAACTTTAATTTTTAATATAAAACTTAATGGATATAAAATTTGCCTTTTAAATTTGAATGAAAAATTTGCGTGGAAGTATATTATTTTACACATTTTTCTTTTCTATTTTTTATTATAAATACGTTGTTATGTATATTCGAGTTTCGCGCGCACGTTAAGCAACTACCGAAAGTAGAGGAACACCCTACAGCGTTGTTTTTTTTTTTGTAATTGTAATTGTCTCGACTGTTATTATTTACGCGGACTCGTGCCCGAACGATGAGAAGTAGGAAAACATCGAACCGAGACACATCTCACGGATAGTTCTCGGTAGCGTGACTCTCCAGGCAAATTATAATGGAAATTTAGAGTTTCTCTTCCAATAACACGAAGCTTTATTTCTATCTGCTGGTTCTCTATCGTTCTCCAAATAAAGAATACACAACATACGTAATGTAGTATTTTATTAATGTTTTATATCAATTTTAATACAGAGATCCCAGTCAAACGCACTCGCCGAAGTATGGTGCCGAGCCCAAGTCCCGCGGAAGGACAGGCATCAAAACCGGAATCGACGGCGATTATGAGTGAAGTTAGTATTGTCATCTAAGTTGTTCAATTTAATATTAGTGTAGTACATATAGATTACAAATTTTTACATATATAAAAGATTTTATTAGTATATTCATTTAAATAATTATCTTAACTTTAATATATATTTCGGCATATTGATAATATTGCTAAACCATTACACCTACATACAGTACTCTCTGTCTCTCTCTTTTACTTAGTAAGAAAAAAGCAACTTTGATTAAGATTCTTATCCTTTTTTATGCATTTTAGACGTACGTTCAATCCATGCTGTGCCTATGTCAAGTGCGATCTCAATTATACGTGACGATAACCGGGTCCGGAGGACCACTTTATTGTACGGCTATCGACTCGATCGACAACCGGGTAGTAGGCTGCTGTAACGAAGTGGACGCCAACGATGTGGCAATGCGGAGGCCTAGTACTCGCGTGCCTTTCATTATCCTCTGTCGCATGCATAAGGAACGACTGCTGCGTCACAACTGCTGTCCCTCCTGCGGCATGTTCTGCTCCCAAGGCAGATTCGTGCAGTGTACCAATGGTCATCAGTACCATCGTGAATGTGAGATCTATCCAAGTAAGAAAGGCGTTTGTCCGCATTGCGGTAGTGAGACAGCAGCTTATGATGTGCTGGTGACAATGAATGGCATGCGGCGGCCAGTCTTCATTCCCACACGTAAAAAATTTTCCAAATTGCCGTCTGCAAAAATGAGTCTACCTGGGAAAGGTGACAATACAAAATTGGCTGAGCGTCCGCCTAGCCCGTTGATCAAGCCCGACATTATCAAGATACCCGAACCGTCGATTAATACTGAGAGGCCAGAACGTTACACCATTATGAGTCTCTATACGTCCGTGAAGAATGGGGATCTTGAAAAGTTAGTGAATGTATTAGGTGGGTGGAGGTTTTTACTTATTGAGAAATAGGAAAATTAAAATAAATTGATAATAATTGAGTTTGTAAAGTTGGAAAAATTCCCAAGCATAAATCATATTCATTTATATTCTTTTCTATTTTTATTTATACATCTTAAATCTTTTATTAAATAATTTTTTATTTAAAACCAAGATAAGTTAAACGGAAATTTATCATTTAAAGTTCTCTGATTTAGATTACATATAAGTTATACTTTTATGAATGATGAAAATGTTATTTATTGCGATAGCTTAATTATCATATCGCTATAAAGTATGATTTATGGTTTTCAGCATGTGGTTATAATGCAAATCACACATTCCGGGATTATGCTCACCGGACCGGTCTGCACATTGCGGCAGATAAAGGACATTTGTCGTGTGTACATGTTCTGGTTCAAGCTGGTGCTCAAGTAGATGTAATGGATAGGAATCAATTGACGCCGCTAATGCTAGCTGCAATTAAGGGTAATGCCGCCGTGGTGAAATACCTAGTCAGGATAGGCGCCGATGTAACACTGAAGGGCGAGGACGGTATGACCGCTCTGCACATGGCTGCCAAGTCCGGTCACCTAGAAGTCTGCAAAATCATTCTGACTGAGTGTAAAGTGCCGAGAACATTAGTAGGTAATGTGTATTGTGCTGAGTTTGTCTCTAAATATGAACGTTCTTTTGCTTTTTTGATTTAATATGTTATATTTTTTCACATATTTATTTACAGACTGTGTGGACGATGGCGGTTGGACGAGTTTAATTTGGGCGTGTGAGTTTTGCCATTCCGATGTTGCACGATATTTGTTGGATAAGAAGTGCGATCCGCTTATCCGTGATGCCGAGCAAAACATAGCGTTGCATTGGAGTGCCTTCAGCGGCAGTTCTGAAATCACGGAAATGCTTCTCAACGAGGGATGCGATGTGAACGCTGTCAATGTTCACGGTGATACTCCCTTGTATGTTTCATTCTTTTGTACATTATGTTTATTAAAAATTTTATTTTATTTTTATTTTTTCGTATCACGTAAATATGGCAGAAATATGTATCTTGTGTCAGTATTCTGAATAAGCTGAAGTTTTGAAATAATTTTCTCTTTAATTATAAAACATTTAATTTCTTCTTTTAGACACATAGCAGCTAGACAGGATCAATATGCAGTTAGTGTTTTACTGCTAGCTCGTGGTGCTAAAATAGGAGAGGTGAATGCTGCCGGTGAAACCGCGGTGAACTGTTGCGCCTCAGACGGCGATACTATGGCTGCTTTAAGATTGAATGCGAAAGTCAACGAATTGTCCGAGCATATGTGGGAGAAAACAGTTAAAATATTGACAAAGTAAGTATGGAGTTTTAATTAAATACAGCACGATTATCTGTATAAGAAAATATAAAAAATATATATATATATTTATATATATATGCTGTAATTTTATTAAAATTAAATTGCCTTAATGATTATTAGATACATTAAGAATTTTATTATGCTATTTCTGTCGAGAATATTAATAATTCAGATACAGCATCAAAGATTGTGTATAATAAATAAAAAATAGTTCTTTTGATCTTTTATTCTTCCAATAATAATCCTCTTTATCTGTTTTTTGTACAGTGATATTTCACGCGGAAAAGAAACAAATCCTATACAATGTGTCAATGGATATGATTCCGAGGACAAACCGACGGATTTTCTTTACGTAACGGAGAATTGTTTCACGAGCAACATCAATGTGGACCGTACAATTACATCGTTGCAGTCTTGTCGATGTGAGGATAATTGTAGTTCCGAAAAGTGCTTGTGCGGAAATATAAGTCTGCGATGTTGGTACGACGAGGAGGGAAAGCTTATACCAGAATTTAACTATGCAGGTACTCCTATTTAAATGCCAATGTTGAAAAAAATTTTATTTGTAAAAGTTGCATACAGTAAGAGCCTTTTATAATAAGTCCATAAACGCATTAATGGAATCAATGGCAAAAGCATTTATTCTATAAAAATGATTTTATTTACAGATCCACCAATGTTGTTTGAATGCAATCCGGCTTGTGACTGTAACCGAATTACGTGTAACAATCGAGTGATTCAGCATGGACCAACGCAACGGTTTCAATTGTTCCGCACAAAGGGCAAGGGTTGGGGTCTTCGAACTCTTCGGCATATTCCTAAAGGCACCTATGTTTGTGAATATGTTGGCGAAATAATATCAGATTCCGAGGCTGATCATCGCGAAGATGACTCCTATTTGTTCGATTTGGACAATAGAGTAAGTTACATAATTTTTTATTTAGAGAGAAAAAAAAGTGGGTTTGCTTCCAGTATTTATGCATATATTGTTTCTGCATAATTTTCTTCTTAGAAAATACTTTTTCTCTTGTCTTTTGCCTTGTTTAAGAAGTCTACTATAATTATGCAATTATGCTGAGATCTGTTTTTGTTTTTTGTATTTGTCGTAGGATGACTTTTTTTATTCAACATTTTTTTATATGCAGAGAATCAAAAACGAGTTTTCTTTTCTAAGACAATAAATTATCTGATGCATTTCCATTTTCTGTAATCATTTTTATATAAATTTTAAAATCTTATTTAGATATATACATAATATGAGATGTAAAGAAGCTATTCTGGAGATTTTAAATATTTCTTTCTGAAAACAAAAAAATATTTCGAATTTTCTACATTCACATCATTTTCTACGTTTGATTTTTTTATAATTGTTTTTCGTTGAAGTTACACAGCTTATTAAATCTAGTCATTTTATTCTAGAGTATGGACAAAAAAATTTTACTTTATGTACAGGACGGCGAAACGTATTGTATAGACGCAAGACGTTACGGGAATATTGCTCGGTTCATTAATCATTCGTGCGCGCCGAATCTGTTGCCAGTGCGAGTATTCGTCGAACATCAGGATCTGCATTTTCCAAGGATAGCGTTCTTTGCTAATCGCGACATCGAGGCAGATGAAGAGCTCGGGTATGTTAAAAAGCGGTTGAAGTCATTGAGATGCCGAAAATCACTGAGATATTCACTGAGTTTCTAAATTAACTAACAGGAACACATTGTTGCACACCAATTTCCGTTAATAAATTATTTAACATTTCGTTTTTCGTTTAATCAACGACATATAATTGTAATTTTTTTTCACCTTTATTATTTCATATTTCATCTCTTAATTCTGTGTCGTGACTTAAATATATATTTTTATAACAAAGTAATCGATTTTGTTTATTTTTTGTTAAATATAGACTAACAAAATGTTCATCTAATAAAGATATTTGATAATATTTACACAAACCTTATAATCTTTCAACAGATTATATTTTTATTCATTTTTTTCATTATATATTTTTCCAGAGAGCTGAAACAGTCACGAGAAATTATCTTCTCATTTTTTTTTTTTACATAATTTTTCAAGTTTTTAAGCTTTGATCTTTCTCTTTATTTAATGAGTATATACAACTTATCATACTACGTATTAACGCACATGGTTTAAGGTAACGGTGCTCTTAAGAATATTCACTCTATTTTTTATTCTTATTATTTTAACATTCATTCTATTTTTTACGTCACGTACTTTTGGTTAACACCGCACGATAGACCAATATGGATCTGTTTGCCCTTAGCTTCGATTATGGCGAGAAATTCTGGATAATAAAGTGCAAGTCCTTCACATGTACCTGTGGTGCCGAAAACTGCCGTTACTCTGAGAAGACTATACAAGTTACGCTGGATAACTATCGGAGAAAGATACAGCAGGAGGAAATGCTGGCAGCTCAAACTTCGTCGTAACCCTAATGCGATTTAGTTTAATTCTTTAGGTGTTTACGATTTTTCGCGAACGGGCAACGATGACGGTGATAACGACGACAACGATCGTCTCATCGATCATAGTTTTCCGCGTTGGTTCGCCATGAAATTGATTGCCGCAACGCACGCGCGGGATCGTCAAAGTACAAATGCAAAACGGTGGTGGGATGATAAGCGTTCGATTAGGTTCTTTCACCGATGTTTTCTTACGCTGTAATATACCAATCGGCTTCGTTGCGATTGCAGCAGTCACGTTCGGTTACGTTATTGTTTTTAGCCGAACACCAAACGTTTGTGCATATGAAGTGCCGGTAAAATAAATTGACAGCCGGTCTATCAAGTTTATCGCTCATTTTTTTAATATAAATAAATTTTAATAGCAATTTGAAAAATAATTTTTAAAAGTAAATGTGTCTTGCGAGAATATGTATATCAAAAAAAGAGATAAGTAAGACAATAGTCAATTTATCAAAAAGATTTCTGATAAATATTTATGATTTTTGCGAAGGATGATTTTTTTGAAAGTGTCTCCCATTTTTCTTGGCAGACCGGTGGTTAATGACAATTTGTATTTTATATATGGATCTTCGATTTGGTTTAACGAGCTTACGAAGGATGTAATTGTAATACGTTTTGCAAGATATCCTTATCACATTTTTTCCTAATATTCTTTTAAATCAGACTAGGAGATTTCAACGTCAACTCATCCGTATTTTCTCTCAGGCTTGCTCGTACTTGTTTCCTATATTTGTCGATCTTTTTCGCGAGAATGCAACGACTCTACGAGAAAGTGCCACGTTGATCTATTCCTTTCCCCCCCTTTTTTAGCGAGATAACGATACGCATAATATATATGTATATATATATTATATATATATATATGTATAATATATAAAATTTATATATTTTATATATATGTATATATAATAATATGTATGAGACGATTATTAGTTAGTTTGCGTGTGTGAGATGCGAAGGTAGTAAATTGTGTGTTGAAACTATTGTTATGGTCCTGCTTGGACAGAGCATGTGATTGCAGGACACATAGGTATGTGAAACTACCATCGCTTTTAAGTGAATCGATGTTGGAATGATGCCGCGTGTTCGTGTGTTCCTTATTATAAAACGTCACGCTATTTTATTCCAATTAGCCGCTCACATCATCCCAGAATAAAACGTTTTAACGTTGGGTTCACTACAAGCGATGTAATATATAAGAATACACCTTTTTGTACAAACAATCGATTTTTTGTATAATAAAAGTTGTCCTTTTTAATACGCGAGTTCTCATTTTGTACCAATCTAATTAAAATGTAGAATGACAGAGAAAGGCAATTTGAAATTTTACAAAGAAATTGAATGAGATTAAAATTTTCAACTTTATATCTTTTATGTACTTCAAATAAACTTTTTGTAGTAATTGAATAAATATATCTCCGTCTTTTCTGGTAATGTCTAAAGAAAGTTGAATATGATTTAACAGATGGCGCTAAAAGTATGTTTTATTTCTAATTTTATATTGTAATCAATAGGCTGTGTATATACCTACGTTTTTATATATAGTATATGTATTCCTTTACATAAAGAAAAAGAATTTGAATAACTACATGAGAAAGTTAATCTCAGAGGAATATATTTAAATTTAATAAAATTAATTCAAATAATTAAAAAATTAAATTAATTTGCAAAGTAATATCTAGAATTAGTTTATAACGGAAGTGATTTTGTCTTGACTTATTCTATAATTTATTTTTTTTTAATTCTTTAAAATAAATATCTTATTTTTGTTCCTCGGATTTCTGTAAAAAGTGTAGTTTCGAATCGATTGTCACAGTCGAATAATAAACTTATATATTAATATCTATTGCATTAGATGTCTTTTGGACATCTCTCTCTATTTCTTTTATTTCGACATTTTTTTCTTGTCATTTATTTTAATATGATAGAAAATTAGAAAACACTATCGTTTAAAGTGAAATTTATTTTTGTCTTATAATTTAATTTCAAAATAAATTCGTCATAAAATTAAGTCTTACAGAAATTTTGGAATTTTTATAAAAAAATTATGTAAAAAATTTTAAAATCATTTCTCTGAGGATGTAATTACTAAAATAGTATATTAATACAGCGCGAAATAAGATTTGGTTGAAAAATTGAGCTGACGTCAGCATGTGAATTTTGAGAAAATATGCCGCATTTTTTTATATCTTAAAAATAATTTTCACACGATTTTTCCGGTTTGCGCCAATGGGAAATGATTGGTCAAATCAATGTCGAATCGGTATCGATTCGATGTCTTTTGCGTCGAAAAAGGCATCGAAAAATCACGTCGACATCGCGTCGGTCTTTCGATCAATTCTCACTGGGGCATTTACAGTCAGAGTATACTAATGAGTGACACTTAGTGAATAGCAAAAAAAAAAATTAAAAGTATTATTATCCTAAGTAGAACAGAAAATCATAGATAATGTCAAATTAGTGACGTCAAAATGACGATAATATGATTACAAAATTCACCTTTCAATCATAATTTAATCAATTTTTTGTCATTTTGACATAATTTTAGATCACTTTGACATTATAATGAACTTTCTATTTTACCTGGGATCGCATTTGATAAAAAAATCTCATATATTTAACAGAATGTAGGCTGTGTTTTAAAATTGCTGCCAATACTGAAAATAGTTCACGTCACGTAAACTATTATTAATTTTTCGGTACTGGCAGCAATTTTGAAATACAGCCGAAGCGGCCCCGCTGGCGGCAGGCAACAGGCACACCTGCGCAGTGGACGCGTAACGGGTGGTGGCGCGCACGCGTGGACGGCGGCGCGCCGGCCGCTGATTGGCCGGCGCGCGCGCGCTGGCTCGAAAATTCAAGTAGTCTCGCGGCAGTTAGTGTAGCGACCGTGGAGCGAGCGCGCTTCAAGGCGCGACGCCGTGTAGCCGCGTAGAATTATATTTCGTAGGTACCCCTTTTTTTCACCCATCGGAACGCGCGCGCGCGTTCCTTTTTTTCCTTAATAATTACGATTAGGTACGCGTCGTTAATATTATCATTCCGCGCGCGTGTACATACTCGTGCTCGTGTATCCGCTCGCGCTTTCAGCGAGCCGTCCCGCGACTTCGTTCTTACCGTTTCGCGAGCGAGCGAGCGAGCGAGCGCGCGCGCGCGCGCGCGTTTCTCTTCTCGCCGGTAAGATTCTCTTTCCTTTTTCCAAAGGGGAGAGGATACACGAGAAGAGAGAGTACGAGAGGATGTGCCGATCGCCGACGGTGACATGTCGCGACGCGCGGTCGAGTCAGTGAGTGTGCGACGGTGTTGATCACGGTGCTGGCGGCGATCGTCGACGGGCGTTTAGTATGATGACCAGCTGACGGATGTATCTCTTCTCTATCTCCTCACGGCGGGGCTGACGATCGAGCGGACAGTGGAAGGTAAGTGAGAACGCTGACGGGGAGGTTCGGTAGCACCGGTGTGCTCCATTTTGCGACGCTTGCCGTTCTGTCGATCATCGCGTTCCTACGATACAAGGAGTTTGACGCGGTAAAGCAAAGTGCCCAATATTAGACTACGCTTTACGTAGTTTGGCGCGTGAAAGCTTCCGAAAGGCTTTTCAATCGACTACAGGCGACTTCCGGCCGCCTCGTTGCTCGCGCGATTGATCTCTCATGATGGAAGAGGGTTCCTTCGTGAAATTAAGGCTGCCAGCTGCGAAAGCTGGCATCAATCGCGAACGGGGCTAATATCCCGCTGCTTCTCGTTTTCCTCCTTTCCATATTTCGTTCCATTAATAGTCAAGTCTTTAAACTCAGAACGTGTAACAAAAGCAATATTGTTGATGAGAATCTATAATTTCTTATCTTTTTAATAGGTGGATTAAAAAATAGTAAGGAAGAAAGGTTATATTTAAGTGCTTAATTTAAGATAACAATTTTCACATTCTTTAATGGACGTTTCGATCTTCGATTCTTAATTATCCGAAGATTAAAGAATTTCGATGACGCATTAATAGATAGTGTATATTTTCCGATAGAAGCAATAAAGACTTTTATTAGTTTTATTAATAAGCAAAAATAAATCAATTTATTTTATTGACAAGTGAATTTTCTTTTCTCCTCTGCGAGTATTTTTCTCTATATTTATAAATTAAATGTGTTGACGTTGTATAGAAACATTTTATTGGATTTCTGATTCTTATTTTTGATTGCAAAAGTTGTGCGCTGTTTTTCTTTCGAGGCAAGTGGATATTCTAAGTATATCCACATTTAAGATTATAATTGTGTGTATAACTAATATAGTGGCGAAATAAATTATTCCTTGCAAGTTTTCTACAAAACTGTGGCTTGAAGGGTTTGATATTTTCCATATCTTTCCATATAGAATCACTCAGCTCCATATTCAATCGGAGTGAAGCTTTTCAAATTTATTTCTTCGATATTTTATTTTTTTCTTCATCGAATATCATTGTATTTGTTGCGGAGTAATAGACTCCGATTTTTTCTCCTGGAAAGTCGTGTCCCCTTCCGCCTTTCGACTATTCTTATCTCCCAGGAAGTCCCAGGTAATTACAAAGCTGAGTATTAGTTCGAAAGCAGCTTTTGTTGATTCCCACGTACAATTTATGAGTTTCCGCGGGAGTCGATTTTGAGAACTTATGCCGGAGCGTGGAAGAGAAATTTCGAAACACATATGGAACGTTCCGATTTAAAAGTTATTGCTTTGAAAAATTTAAAGAATTTAACCCAGCGATGTTCGAAATGGCATGCAGCCGTAATCATCACAAACATCTCGTTTTGAATTAAGGTTTTGATGTTTCAAATTATTTTGATTACTCATTATATCTTTTCATTATCTTTCCGAATATTATTCAGATATAATAAATAATAATATTTCGCTGTTTTGATAATTAATCTTTTAACAGGTGAAATTAGTATTACAAAATATGAATGTTCACAAAATTGATATGGCATTTGATTGTTCACATTTGTCCATAAATAATTATTTTTTGTCCATCTTGCAAAAAAAATTAAAAATAAACAAAAAATTTTATCATCAACAAATTTAATGTGTTTTTTAATCATTTATGGATTTCAATTGTCTATATTATTTGTCCGTAATAAATAATCGAAATCCATATATATATATATATATATGTATGTATAAAAATGTAAAAATATGAAATTTTTTAAATTATATATT
>JAJVSH010000081.1:772469-792563 GCA_021460005.1 Tetramorium alpestre | reverse complement strand
AGAGGAGTTTTCGACTCAGTTTGGTCCACTCTACCTGCTCACGAAAATTGGCGCGACAATTCTGGGACACCCTGTATATATATATATATATATAATTTTAAAAAATTTCATATTTTTGACAGTTGACTTTAAAAATTCATTTTAGGATGCCAATTTCACAGATCTTTTTTTAACGAAAAATTATAATTATTTTTTTCTCAGAAAAATTCTGCAAAAAGATATTTTGATAATTAAATTTTAACTCAAAGGAAAATTACATCAGGAATATTTTATATGTATACTATGCAATAATTTTGTTAAAAAATAAAAAGAATATTTTTGAATATTCACACACACATATTTAAGTATTTTATAAATATTACCAATCGATTCGCTCAAGTGCGAAATAATTTTTTTCGATCGCATATATATTATTTTTTTTCTATTGTCTGTATTTTAATTCTTTTGTAAATTTCATATGAGATGAAACTCTTTGACTTTTGCTCTGGCTACGATGATATACTATATTTTTTAATTAGAGCGATTTATTTTTCGGAAGAAGATGATTATGTGAACTTTTAATTTGATGTAATTTGCAAAGGAATTTAATAATCACTTTGAAAAAAATTCATATATATTTTAAAGATTAAATATATAAGTGCGAAGCACAAGAGAGAGTACAAGCACATTCTTTAAAAAAATATTGTGTAGTTGAAAAGATATATATTACGCTATGCATTCCAAATACTTTCGTATTTTACTACGGAATTTAATTAGGGAATCGCTAATTATACCCAGATCGAAATTGCCGACTCCTCGATATATTCCGGCGTAAATGAATTGGTTGTTGAAAGTGCAGTTTTTCACGAGCTGTTTTGCTTCCCCGCTGCACGTTCAAATATCACAGAAACTTTTCAACGCCTTTTGAAAATAATTATCCTTAAGAATCATAATTTATATCAACGTCTTTTTAAGTCAAACTTTAAGTAAAGCTTTATTCTTCGAACTACCTTCGATTTTCCTTAATTAACTCTGCGGTTAAACAGCTTTATTCTTTTTATATACTTCGTTAATCAATTTTTGAATAAAATCTCATTTTAAGCTGCTATACGATAAATATTTTGTATTATATTGGCTTGATTTACTCATCACGATCTATTAAGCGCAAGAAATGTATTTTAACAAGCCGATTTGCTACACGGTGAATTGCAATCGACAGATTTTGTTTAATTGGCCTTCCGCCGCATACAAAATTGTTCTTCCTACTATAATTCTCACGATTGGCATTATCACTCATTGTTCGCGACGGCCTTATTTCGATGCTTCTTGTTATTGACCGTTCCGCTACTCCTTATTTTCTAAGTAGAGATCCTGTTCGTTTATTTCGGGCGAACTATTAAGTAGAAACTATAGGAGCTTAGTTATCAGAAATCTCTTTCGCAAAACAAGGGACAATTTGCAGTCTTCGTAAAATCTGCCGCCTTAATGTAATATGACGAGATACATGAAGATGTAAATTGCTTTTTAATGAAGATTGCTTAATTAAGTATTTTCATGAGAATTTGACTTGCTGAATTTTGTCGAGAGTACATAGATTCAATTGTCAACCTTGCATAAATTATAAAATAATTTTTCTTTTTCTTGGTACTTCAAGCAAGTTACAATTTTTAATTTCTCTCCCTATCTTTCTCTCTCTCTTTTTTTTTCTAACATGTTGGATAATTAATTAATTGAATATATCTTTTTGGATATGATATCTATATAAAATCTCTATATAAAATTCCTTTCATAAATATATCTAATTTCTTTTTCTTTGTAGTTAAATTAATATTATATTATATACAATTTTTATGAAATGATATAGATACGCAATATTAAATTCTATATTAAATACTAATTTTAATACAAATTTTATATAATTGTTGCAGACATTCTCACAATATCGGCTCTAAAATATTGAAAATTCAAATATTGAATAATACCCAAAATACGTATCGACATGAAAACACGTCACAATAATGTATAATGCGTTTGAGACTATTAAAAGAATGATATTAACTTATTTATGAACAATTTATCGCTATTTCAGAGCAAATTTTCTAAATTGAATGTTCAACGAATCGTAAACTTCGCAAAACTTGATTATAATCATTCTTCATAACGAGTCTATTGATATAATAAAATTATCATAATGCGGAAAATATCGCTCATAAAATAAAATGTAGTTTTTACATGCTGCAACTTTATATGTAATAAAAATCCTCTTTTTTATGTATTAACCCGGTAAAAAAATTATCCCTATTTTGTTTTTAACAAAATACTTTTAAACACTTTTAACAAAAGAAAGATTTTAAAGGAAAAAAAAATAGGATTAAAAAGATAAATTTGTGCATCATGACCTGTCACGTACAGATATGATCTCCTGTCACTGCACTTGTATATTGATTACTGTTTACAAAAATAGGTCTTCCCACATCTAGCGATTATCTGCGATTATGTACCACGATTCGTTACATGGTTTCATCGAGCTAGGCGTCGCGAAAGAGAGAATCGATCTGTTAGTTTTCAATGCGAGCCGCGCACGCCATTGCTACACTCTTTGTCTGATCTGTCATTTTCGATATACAATTAAATAGCGCTGACACGCGCGATACTCACGGAAAAAAATTCGGTGGTCCTTGGATGCGAGATATTTGAAAGCTCGCACAAAATATGGGGTACGCACAAATTGAAACGCTTTCAAATATATAATTATTACGGAATAATTGCGCGTTTATCGTTTGTCTTGTTATCATCATCTCGAAACATAAACTGATGGACTAATTAGACTAATTAAAACTATACATAAATGTGTATTTTAGCCGGAACAATATTCACAGACAGATTATTTGCAAATATTTGATACACGTATATTTTCGTCTGGTAAAATTATCACAGTATGTAATATCCTATATTTTGCCTTAAGGAACGAATGCGTTCTGAGTCAGTGATGACCTAAATACACAGTCTGCAGTCTACTGTATAAACTGAGAAACGATTAACAACGAAATGCCCAACATTACTCAACATTGAGAAACAAATATAATGAGTTTTAAATACGCGTTTCCTATAGAATTCGGAACTCGACGAGATAGAGTTGATGGAGCATCACTCGCGCGACGTCATCACTATCGCGAAGTCAATGGATTTTCGTGTTTATCTCTCTGTCGTTTGCGGAAGCTTTAGAAATGTACACGCTCGTATACACGTCCAAACCAACGATGGTAAACGTACGTTTGCACGCGAAAGTTGCAGGGCTGTTTCAGCGGGATGTGTTAACCACTAGAGTCCTAGTATATGGAACTAGATAGCCATTGAACTTTCTAAAATTTATTTTAAGGAAATTATAATTTGCATATGAAACTTTTTTTTCTAAATTAGTACTCAAAGATGTTAATTTGATATTTTTGCTTTCTAAAAAATTGAAGCACGAGATGAATCTAAGGGAGAATGTTTCTATTGTTTGTTTCTTTGATATTTTGTGAATTACCTTGGACGTAAAACTTTAGTTTTAAAAGATGTTCGAGAAGAGTGAATATAAGATTGGGTTTGAAAAAAATTAAATTTTAAAGAGAATTTCATGTTTATTAATTATCACGTATATGATTTGTTTTTTTGAAAACTTTATATATTAATACAATATTGCATATAAAAAAGCTAATTCTAGTTTTTTATTTTATTTTACGTTATTTTAACGTTTTTTTATTGAAATACAATAGAATGAAAAATTTGAAATTAATCCCTTCAACAGTATTGATCGTAGAAATAAAGCAAAAGTATAATTATCAAAATTAATAAGTAAAAAGCTTGATATCGATCTTCCCTTTTTCCTCACAAGTCCGTAGTCGAAGAACACCTTGTTCGTTCACGTTTCTAAAGCTTTCTAGGTTTCCGGTAACGCCTTAAGAATACGGCACTAGAGCTTAGAGTTGTTTCCTTGCTGATTTGAATCTCCACTTCCTTCGTGGCCTAGAGTTCTTCGAACATGCCCGCGTAATTTCTCTTGATCACCCGGTAACTCTAGAAGGGTGCCATCGCACGCAGATTTCCATTCGCAGATAGCGATCTCATCGTCGATCCGGTGTCCACTCGGATGATTATATCTGAACGCGAGGCGAATATAAAATCACGCGATAGCGACAATTTGTGGATATGTACGATACGATCGGAATGGGTCATTCCTGTGGCCTCAATGAGGATTAAGAGCTCTTAAAGAAAAACGAAAAGAACACGGTATTCTAGATAAAAAAAAAAATCTTAAAATATCAACGTTAATTTATAAAATCATCGCGTGCAATCTAAATCTTCACGTTATGTTAATATTTAAAAAGTACACAAATTAAACAACAATTTGGATTAAAGAGCATTGATATCGAATGTAGAAATGTGGTTAATGTATAGTAATATTATTCAATTTCTTACAATTAAATTATAAATATACAATAATATTAAATGATAAATGAACAATGTTAAAATCATGATGACATACTAATTTTTGACGTGTCTTCCTTTGGATTAATTTATTACGTTATTCTATAACATATTGTTTCTATAACATATAATTTCTATAACATATTGTTTTATATTAAACTTAATATTTAATATTGCACATTGTCTTCGTGATTTGGCATGCAAATCGATTGCATACAACGTTATTCCGCGTTACGTGTTGATAACGGACACAATAGGGAATCGCATTCGCGCTTGTAACATTCATTAGATATCTTCTCTATTATCGAAGAGAAGTGATAATAGTTTCGAAACACTCCATACGTGGGATCTTATTACTTTCGTCGAAAGTCAAAAAGCTCCAGTTATATGGAACATTAGTTTGCCTTTGGTAACCCAATCGTTTTCTCGCTTTTATCTCGTTAAAATACCTGATTATGTTATTTTTCGCGTTCGAAAGCCGGTTATTTCGTAGATATAACTTAAATGTGTCGACAAATCTTTGACAATCGTCATGAGTTATATGCGTTGAGTGTTATTGAGAAGCAATTAACGTGAAAATCGTTGTTGATCTTGTGAATGGGTTAATACTTGTTTCGTGCGATACGTTAACTTGATTAAATTGACGTGCGCATTTTTGCGAGACACAGAAATTAAAAAACATTCCGACTTTTACATGCTCTTCTGTTATTCATGTCGATATTTGCGTCTTCGATATGTACGTGATTGTCGCCACATGTGGCGCTTATACATAAATACACATATATGTATGTACATACGCACCTATGCGGCGCCGTAGTTTCACGAGTGGTTGACCACACACCTCTTTTCCTATTTTCTCGGTCTTTCCGACTGCTTTAGATGGAATATACTTGAATAAACACGTCATACGTGTAAAGATGAGAGTGACGCATTACGATCTGTCGAATAGATCGAATTTATAAAAAGATACTTTCTTATTATCAAAATTTCAGTGTAACAAACAAAACTGATAACTAATAACAATTGGCACAAAGAATCTTAGAAAGTTCCTAATACGATTAAAAAAGAATTTATTAACAAATCAAAAATAAAATATAGATTTTGTTTTTATGCAAAGATAATAATTTCTTAAACCGCAGAATTACTAATTTTATACAATTAATTATCTCATAAATAGTAAACATATCAGTATAAACATAGCAAAATATTATCTATTGTTCTTAAAAGAAACTGATAATCGTATTTAACAAACTTGAAGTAGCTTGGGGTTATTCTTAAAAGTTGTAAATACTTCTTTTTTGCTTTATAAATAATTTTCAATAAATTAAAAATTTATTTCACAAAATTACGTACACGTACGTTTTATTGTATCTACTTCAACTTTGATGTATTATACATTGATAAAAAAAGAAGAGGAGAAAATTATACTCTTCGGCAACTTACAAGTGTGTGTGTGTGTGTGTGTTTGCTCAACAAGCGGTGGCAGGGAACATCGTTGTAAAGGCAGAAATGTTATATTGACGCGTACCCGATTACGAGCCTAACATCTCGATCAATCCTTTGATGTAGGGAACTATGCTAATTTCACGTGGCTGTGAAATTAGTGAACGTAGGCAACTAGATTTGCGGACGTTCGCCATGGTTAGAAATATTAGGTTCTCTGTTTGGCACTGCCGTCAATTTATCGATCAAATTATCCTTCACATCGATTGACATCAATACTCGCTTTCTAGCAAATAGGATATCTCGCGTTTAACCGCATAAGAACGAATTTATTTTATATTTACTTCTATATAAGGATATATATATATATTTGTGAATATTCATAAATTAATATAACTATAATATTGAGTATATTATATAATAAACAGAATATATAGCATATTAATTAATTATATAACGTTTGTTATCTCTTTAATATGTATTTTATATTAATTTACTTCACAAGTATCTCTTGCATGAAATGATTAAATATAATTAATTAAACATATTTAAATATATACCAAGTTTTTAGAGTGGGAAAATTGAGGAGTAGTTGTTTTATATATAATATAAACATATAAGTATGTAAACATAAGTATAAAGTTTGTTTTGCGTAAAAATTTCCTTCTACTTTCAAATTCTATGCTAGCGCAATTATCTACGTTAACCTACGTTAACTTTTATAGGGGAGAACCAACTGACAAAACTTTGCTCGAAAAACTTCTCCGGAAGTAATTAAGAATTTTTCTTTGCTCTTCGTTAAAGAGTTGGACGTAGGGGTAATCTTGGGGTACTGTGTTTTGACGTGTCTCGAATGTACACGTGCGAGAAGAAGGTAGGCTTAGCTCTGAATCCGGTTTCCAGGCAATCATAATGGATTTTACCCGGGAGATTCAGCGGTGTGGCATACTAATTAGTGTCTCGGTCGCACTATCTCGAGCAGCGGTGCTCGTCTCGGAAGGGTCTCGGAAGCCGCGACACAGCGAGTCTAATGATCCGGGAAATCGACATCGAATCGAGCGCAACAGCATCGTCGTTTCATCGCGCATGAATAACGCCATTTGAGACAACGAATTTACTAACATTGTTCATTTAATGCGCCGCGAATAATTCAACGTCATCGATTGCGGATTTGCCGTTATTTCCGCCGTGTTGTCAATATATTTGCCGAAATATTTATATTATTGCGAGACTATTTATACATCGAAACATTCAGGATGTTTTCGTCGATGCAGATTTCAGAGTAAAATGAAGCCGCGATATAAATTAAAGAATAAATACAGCGTTTAAATCTGTGAATAAATCAGTGAATAAATACCGTGTTTATTTTTATAGAAGGAATTACATTTGAATTAATTTGAAATAAACAGCTTTTCTCGCTGATTTTATTCCAATGTCTGTCTACAAGAGAAATTTGATGAAATCATTAATTTTTAATTTCACCATTTCGTATTTTGACGAAAGAATATTTACATGGTTAATGTAGGGGTAATATAAAATTATTTTTGTCGAATATCTTAATTTCTCGAGAGAAAATAAATGATGTTTCACTTCAACACCTCCGGACGTACGTTTACAACACGCCCCTGTTGCATCTGACCCGGTCTCACGCTGTTGCTCTTTTCCGTGCAAAACGCGTGCGCGAGGCGGCCGATGGATTTGCGTTGCATCACGAAGTAACGTCTGTTCAGGTTACCATGATATATTCCAGGCCATCGGATGAATGAAAAAGCACCGCTTTGAAATTTTCGCATCCGTCGCCGGTTATTGTCAGCACTTCCCGTACGCATCCTTCTAGCACGGTATATAAAGCGCATCAAAAGTTTCGCGCTATTATCCACATCGATCTTTATCAATTGAAATTTTATAGGATAGCTATATCTTCCGAGGATCCTTTAACACGTTATATTAAATATTTCACCGTAGATTCGCAAATTGAAATACCCCTCAAGTTCTTCAAAAATACAAATTAGGAATAGGATTTTCTTTTTAATTTTACTTCGTCAAACGCTCTTTGCGTACAATTGCTTGCGGAGAATATTGCCACTCCAAGATTTTTGTTGTGGAAGAATCGATCATTTTAGAATATGCCGCGCAACACATGGGTTCAAATCCAGATCTATCCTATCGCGTCACGTCAACCGATGACGGCTTTGATGAAAATCGGGAATGAAAGTCGTTTCGGAGTGCGACATTGAAGCATTCATTTCACGCCGGAAGGGGGAGGAGGGAGGGGGAGAGAGAGAATGCGAGGGACAATAAAGAGAGTTTTCTCTATAGAGATCGGTATATGTTTAATAAAATAGGTCAAATAAAATATCTGGAAAAATATCGTCTCGGGGCGGCGAATAGGCTCGGATATTAACGTGGCATTAACGTGGATTCCATTCGCGCTGCCGGCGGATTGGCCCGGACTTTTGCTGAGTTCCGCCGTGAAACAAAGCTGAAACGGGCATCAATTATATAGTAGCAATTTTCACGAGTTTGTGAGCCATTCGGTGCGAGCCGCGTGTGCCGAGGGTGTAAACGCAAATGTGATTTCGCGAATTCGGATTTAAGATGCCGTTGTAAAGGACGCGAGACGTATTTTATTTTCATCAAAAAATATAATTCTGAAAATATAAATGGGATAATAAGCGTAAAACTTTTGTCAAACATGTGTAATAGCGTTAATGTATTATCCATTTTCATTTCTCCGCTTTAGTAACGAATTGGAAATGGCGTTGATATCTTTGTCATTTTGGCTTTTGGCGTGATAATTGCATCACGTCGAGAGTGTTTGCAGATAATTATCAGTTATATTAATTACCATTGGAGCAGTAACTAAAGTGGCAATTGTAATTTCGCATCGTTACGCGCGGTTATTTTGTATTATATTTATTTTATGTTTTATCATGTATTCTCTCTTTCTCGGAGCGTAATGTTTCAAAATTATAAGAAAACATAGTTGCCGACTCCCTGTGCTCCTTCTACCGAAATACTTAGATCCCCGTTTTTCCCTCTGGCACATTAACGGATTAACTCGTTACCTTCCACGAGTTGATTTTTCCCGTCAGCATAATTTATTGCGATTGAATAATCTCCTCCTGCGTTATGGGAATACGTAATGTTGAAAAAATTATCAGCGATAATTCTAGATTGTCATAATGCCGATATACAATATTTAAACGCAAACTTAAATATTAATTTTTTTATAAATTAAAAATCTTATAAGTAAAAAATCTGAAAAATCTTTGCTGCCTTTAAAAACGAACTTTGTTTCAAATATCGAATATATTAAACATTTTCAAAAACTGTGTGTATTTAATGTATTAAACATAAATTTATTTTCAATCTTTTAATTAACGTCAGCTCAAAAGATTTAAACCCTATTGCTTCCACAATGATGACGGCGAGGCGAGCGAGTATCGTGATAATATCATGGAAATGGGTCTTTGTTCGTGTAAGGATAACGTTTTCACGAGGTGCGTCAGGTGCTATGCCCGCGGGAGAACCTGTAGCACACAGAAGGTCGGTCGACCGAACTGAGGGGGTAAGGATGAGGCCGCGAAGGGAGCGAACGAACGAGCGAGGTGGCCGCCGCCGGCGGGCTCGATGATGCAGCCTAGGCAGGAAGACAGGGAGAGAGAGCAGGGGTGGCTATATATAGCAGCGCGCCCCGGGCATCGATCGTCGGATGCCCTGGGAGTCCGGATTCGGCACTGTTCACTGGCTCACTGGCTCAGCCTCGACGCCTCAGCCCGCGAACCGCGCGAGAGTACTTCCGGTGCTCCGTACTACTACGTGCTATCACAACGTTCGATCGAAAGTATTATATTGTTGGGCAACATTGATTTTTTTTTTCTTTATTTAAATTTCATATTTGTGCGCGCGCATACGCGCATACACGCACATATACACAAAAATGATACGTAAATATACATATACATATAGGTATATACGTTTTGTATTATTACATATGCTTGCACCGGTGAAAAATGTATTATAATTGCAAGATTATAATTTTTTAAAAGAGCTTTTTTTATCATTTATGCAACAGCAAATAAAAAATAAGATATAAATGTAAAATTATATATGTGTGGATCATAGTTACAACACTTTTTCCAAGCATTATTATTAATTAAATGGCAGTGGAAGTGAATAAAACTACCTATGGAAAAAAAATGCATATAATTATAATATTTTTCGCTAGTGCAGTCAACATTAAATTATATTATTCATCGTGCATACATTATTCATGAATTAATTATACATTTCTCATTTAATTATATCATATATTTACTTATTTATCTATCTATCTATGTATATTTGTTATTTCCAAAATGATAAAAAAAGATATACATATATACATTTTTTTTCTAGTGTGTATATATATATATATATATATATACAATATATATATATATATATATATATATATACACACACACACACACACACACACACACACACACACACTAGAAAAAAATGAATGTATAGTATTAAATTAGGAGAATTAATGTTGCAGACATTTTTAATCAATTTTGCATTAATTCGTAAAACTTTGATTGTCTGTTCGTAATTTTCGATATAACACTCACTTTAATTTGAAAATAGCAGACTTTATAAGTGTGCTTTCAAGTGGTAGCAGTCCGTGAGTAATCAGACGACGCGCTGAACCGAAGCTTGTTGAGAATGGTGCTCTTAACATCAAATACGGAACAATTTCATGACTTTCGTATATCGTGAAACTTTCGCGGTATATACTTAGAATTATTAATTAAAAACATGCTGCGGTTCTCTTCAGATTACATTCTTCAATGGAATTTACCGAATATGAGTAATGGTGCACTCTATGAAAAGTTTGTACGATAATATGAATTAATTATTACATTTAATGGCGGTTTTAATGGCTGTCGAAATATATTTTTTAATACAACGTTATACGTAACGGGTGAGCGAAATCAATATTTGAAAGAAATATACAACTTTTAGTTACCGAAAGTTAATCACGATGATAATGAAATCTCAGCTAAGCGAGCGAATGTTAGCGAGCTTATGCAAATGTGATGAAATAAGCGGTAAGCAGGTCTGAATACAAGCACGGTTTTATCGAGATTTTCTGTTTCCCGTGCGTGACAGAATCTACCTTCGCAGTCACGTGCCGTTTATTAAAATTCCATCCGAGTACCTTTGTGCAGCTTTTTGAAACATCGTCAAACGCTTTATTCCATTCGAGAGAGAACTTAGAATTTTGAAAGCAAATACATAGCCTTGTCACTCAGTATTTCGGCGAGACACGAAGAATTATTGAACGACTTCAATTTAACTTCGCGTTATCACTATATTTTGATTCTTAAATTTTCTGCGTATAATTAAAAGGGAATATTTCATTAAAAAATATTGAAATATTTCTTTGATCTACATTGCGCGAATTCTATTCTAAATATTTATTAGTGTTTAATTAAAATGCCAATTTGATTGAAATATTGGGTTATTTCATCAACCCAAATATGCTGTGATTTGTTGATTTGAAATATTTATTGTGATTAGAATTAAAGGTATCAAAAAATTGTTCAAATTGATTTGTTTTTAAACGATGAATATAATAAATTGTTTTTTCGATTTAATCGGAATATTGATTTACGCGATTTTTTTATGTACAATTGTAACACGATTTTGTCTTCAAGTTATTTTTAAATATTTATAATAGTTAATATACTAAATAATAATTTTTAAAAATTTTATTAAAATATCAAATTATCTGAGTTTTTTTAAAATTACTTCTTGCTACTTTTAAACTAATAAATAAATCTTTGTGACTAATTTACAGTTCAATTTCGGTTAATATGATCAAATTTATGCTTATTCTTTTTTCCTTATATACAACGTAGGTTTTATCAAGCGAAGAAACAAAGAAATATGAGAGAATCTCGCGAACTTATTGCTCGTGTAGTACAATCGAGAGACATAGCACAGTACAGATTGCCTCCGGCAATTGGGTTTTACCGCGAACTCGCGACTTGTTGCACTTGTGAGGGATACAGTCGTATGGATGCTGCGGCGTCCATAGCTATCGCGCATCTGTTGCATCGGTTTCAAATATCGCTGTATAATGCCATCTTATTTCACAACTATCCTACAATATTAATTTCTGAAAATTAATTACAATTGTAAATATTATTAAATACTATCGAGATTAAAATAATTCTTTAAATTAACTTTTTAATTTATTACATCAAAGTTAATCAATAATGTCGCCAAAATTATTCAGTAATTGACATTTACTTGATCTATCATTGTCATCTATTTTTTATAACTCGAGAGATTTCTACTACTCTGTTAAAATTATAATCCTTTAAAATGGATTTTAAACAGTTAAATATTTCATATTTTCGCGACAACAAATCATATACACGACAAACACACCGATGCTCAACGTTTCTTTACGTAGAGTATAATATGTCGCGCACAAGATCACCGTGCTATCATTCACGCTGTACGGCTCGAGCGGCTAGCAGGTAGTGATATGAGTTGCTTCGCATTATTATTATTCTTCGAAACTATCAAAAGAGTACTAGAAGCACTAGAAGTGAAACGTGATCGTTCTCAATAAACAGAAATTGTTGGTCCGCGTGGCTAATTGATTTCTACGATTAGTTATCGTAAGCGTGTTAAAACAACGACTGTTTATTATAAATAAATATTTCGCGCAATTGATTCATTTATAGAAGAAAGCGAATGGGAGAATAGTAATTTACTTGTATTTACAATAACTATAGAATGCTTACTTCTTCAAGTGCAACACTACATCGCACTTTAAATTGTTCGCTGGTTTAAACAAAATATACTTATAATTTTCGAATTGAGCGCGCAAAATAACATGCAATGCTGAATTAGCGATTTGAGTAATGAAAAGACGTGAGATATGGTTAAAAATAAATTTGAATTTGTAAGAAACTGAATATCTAGCATGGGTTTATTTTGTCGCGAATTAAATATTTCGCGGTGACGATGATTCGATTGTGTTTTTTGGCGGCGAATAAAGTATTGTTTTGTAGGTGCGGTCATTTTGCTATTCTATCTACTCGGCGGAACTCGTGCCACCGTGGATTATCGTATTACTTTTCAAAATGCGATCGTGACAAGATGATTAACGTGCACGCGATCGTATTTTTACGATCGCGAGTGAGTGTAATGTAAGTATAAAATAAAAGAATAAGGAAACACGGAGAAAAGGCACTGAATAACTAGGCGGTGAGAAATTTTTTTTCTTTGTTTTTTTCCTTACAGAATAAATTGTTTATTATTATTTTATTATTTTGAATATTGCTATAATTTGATCTATGAAATATTTTATATTATATGTCACTTGACAAGTACATGTGATTTGCTTTCTCAAATAATAGTAATAAAATAAAATAATTATACCGTATTAAAAAAAAATATTAACATAAAATTAATACTAAAATTATTAATTATATGTGCGCCTTGTATTCGTACTAATGTAGAAAAAAAGAGTTCCTTAATAAAAATTAAAACTATAATTAAATAATCAAAGTGGCTAAGGTAAAATTAAATAATTAAATTATATCGACATTGATAAGCACATTATGAAATAGTCCCGCAATATTAATAAGAAACACCTTTACAAGTATTTAGAACAAGGATCAATACAAGCTCTGTCAAGGCAGTTTACCGCAATATTGCTTACTGCGCTCATAATTGCAGCCGCGGTTATATGTCGTATAGCCTAATTAGTAAGAACATGTCGATGCTTTAGATCGAGGAAATGCCAGGGTGCGCCGAGCTTTCAGCATATATACGCGTACACATATGCTCCGTTCACCTCCATTAGATTCAATGAATTTAGCTACGGACGTTTTAGCGAGACAACCGTTTCTCGCCTGCGTTGCTTTACATTCATGAAGATTTACGTACAAAATATACGTGAAATCTTTCAACATGCCATTACGGTGCTGTTTTTCTGCTGTGTTTCTGCTTGTTTTTCAAACGGTTTGCTTTTAAGAAATTTCCGCTTACATCCAGAAGAGCGGAGTAAAATAAATCAAAACGTTCTCATTGTACTTACTGTACGATTTACTTTACTTTGGTGCATTGAACTTTTATCGTAGATATTGACAATGTTTGTCTTAGAAAAATATAATAACTCCATTGTTACTTACCTGAATAAAGATACTTAAGGGGATACTTAAATGAAAATGTGTCGTATAGTGTCGTAATATAAGTATCTATCATAATTAATTATTCTAATTATACATTTAATATACTTGGAAGGGAGAAGGGAAGGGGACAATATTGCATATTCGCATTTGAGGATGTTTGTTTATCGAGTCTTTCATTTTATTCTATATTCATCGAATGATGTTATACAAATATCACGAAAGTATAATTATTATTATAAACTATATTATATATAATTTTTATGTAAGATAGAAACTGGATTATAGAATCAACATATATGTTAGAAGAAAGCATTTGATAGACTAGAGAATTATGCGATAATCCTTAGTTGCAGTATTCTCATCTTTCTCAGGGGAGCAAGCAATCTAATGTCCAAAGGTCTTTCATCAAGAGTATCTTTCACGTTTCATAAAGAGAAAAAGACGACATTAATTACGCGATGTTTGTAGAAAAAACTGTTTGCTTCCCGATTTGCGAGAGCTCTCTCTTTCTCTTTCTTTTTTTCTTAAATATATTGAGAGAGAGAGAGAGAGAGAGAGAGAGAGAGAGAGAGAAAAGAATCACATTTGAATTGAAATATGATTGTAATACATACTCGAGTCAATTATTTCTTTTTAGCAAATGGATCAATTATTTCTCTTATGCAAATGGATTTTTTATTTGCAAAGCAAAACATGTCATTTTCAAATTTTTCGAGATGATATTGTAAAAATATCACTCTAAAAAATTACTTTTCTTTTTATTTTTGTGTTCCTTATGAAAATACATATAATAGAGAAAATTATTATATTTACAATGAAATATTATCTTTTTATATATATTATTATATTATACAATATATTATCTTCAGAATAATTTTTGTTAATTTCAGAATAAGTTTTTTGAAACTGTTATCATTAAAATCTTGTATGAAATTATCATTTTTATATGGAAAAAGACATTTGTTGTAAATATTGTTTGAATTTAGATTCTTGTGACATTAAAATTTACTAATTATAAGATTCATTGTTCTCTATTATGACATTTTAATCCTTTAATTTTTCAAATTAAAAATTGTACATTATCAACAGATTGATTTAGTACTAACAAGCCATTGCCATGAAACTCGTGAAATTGCATCTTTGAAAGATAGATTATTTCAATATACCTCGTATTATCTGCGCACATAGTTAGAAATTATACATGTATGTACATATAAGGATACGTACGGAAGTCATGGGTTGGGTTTCTGTGCTAAGAAGATTGTGGTTCTGGTGTCAGATTAATTAAATTAATTCGCGCAACTAGGGCTCTAACGAGGTCGCGTTCTTCGTTGTCATAATACAACTTGCAATTACCTTGTAGAAAATTCAATCGCACGCTCGAATTTTATTTACTGCGCGCAGCTGGCTTTCGCACATATTTATATTCAGCATAAGGCGGAGTGAATTATTTTGAAAAATTTAAGCTGTATTAATGGGTAAACCTTGCTCTAAGATAATTTCAAGTTAATGCGAAGTTAATTACGAATTATTTTCTTATCGTTATTTTAAAATTAGTATGGAAATAACAGGATATTACTTTCGCTAGTAATTTAAAAATTAACTTAATATTGTTCGTATATCAATTTAAAATGTTGATATGCTAGATTGCATCGTTTTCATTCTCTCTATCTCTGATACTATCTCTTGCTGCTAATAAATTGTATTTTCACATTTCTCGTGTAATTATAGTTACGCTTCAGATCATTAGAGCTCGTTTTAATGGGAGATGTCTTTGTTCCATAAAGTAGATGGATCCTTGTGAACAGCCTTAGTGATACGCCTTTCGTCCTTTGTGCGCGAAACTGTATACACTTCCTGTACGAAGACATATCCTGATCTTTGAAGGTATAGTGTAGTTTAGCACGGGAACATATCTTGCACGGCCTCATCACATGCTCGGTAAAGTGGCCACCGGAATTTCCATAAACCCGAAAGCACACGTCACGCGTGCTTTACAAGGTCGAAAGCGATCGGGGCGATTCTCGACAGGTGCATCGTCGAGAGATAACACGTCCGTTCCTTCCGCGAAAAAATTCGTGAGAATCAATTAATCTCGCGTTCATAGCGTTTCCGATTTTATGATTTATGTCCCGCTATTTCCGTTTACGCCGACAAAAAGTGAATGAGTATTAGAGCGAAATGATTTGCATTTAAATGGCGCACCGGCACACATCGATCGAGCGAGCGCGTTGGACCTAAGTGGAACGTACGCCTACATAAATTCGGAGGATTAAACTCTTAGCAAAATGATAGAGACGTGAAGCACGTGAATATTTCACTGTTTTGTTTTTGCTGAAAAGGAGCTTTGTGAATTAAATAAACTATCAAGATAAACGGAATAACGAAATCTCTCGATTAAAAACTGGATAAAAAATAATCTGAAAAAAATATTTAATTCACCATATAAATTATTTGCTATAGGTTATAGATTGATTAATTACATGTGCATCAATACAAAACAAACATTTATTAATTTTTTTTCTGGATGAAAATTTTATTCAATCTATCGTGTTATTCACAAAAATTTGCATGAGGAAGTTATTCAGATTATTCAGAGACACTTCCCTCGATAAAATGTCGACCCTTCCATCTTTCCTTTTTGCTTTTTTTCTTGCCGGAGCAGTAGCGTAGTGTCTTAGTACGAGGTAAACGCTCGCGACATTACGGACACCCTCTCGGAAAGGAAAATTCGATACACTGTTCTTCTCGAAGGGGTTGATTGGAACCCGAGGTTGTTCTCAAGGGTGATTTTTCGCAGTTTCTTTCCGGAAGGATAGGAGCCAAGATTGAAGGTTGAAATGACGATAGTAGCGTTACAGACGACGTTGCCTTTGAGGGTACGTTTTGCTATCGATAACGTTGGTTTTGGTGTGCGTTGCTTATCGGAACCCCACCGGCGGCGATCAATATTTTATCAGTGTGCTTGTGGTCTGGGTACAGTCCCAATTACAATTTTGCGCATTATATCAATGTCATGTCATGAGATACCCGCCTCATCATATGATCTCAAATTGAAACTCCTATTACAACTCCTATTTAAAAGATGGAAAAGAAAATACTAAAGTTATTTTTAAAAGAAAAGAAATATAGAAAGTTTAGAATGTGAATTTTTAAATAAAATAAAATATATAGTTAATATATGTATACATAGTTAAAATATATAGTTATTCATTTTAGTTGATACATAAAAATAAGAAAATTGAATTTTCAAATTTTTTGCTTATGAAAATTGATGCGTTTTTAAAAACTCCTGAAAAATTTAAATTTTTTTCGAGCAACATAGGTTTGTACTACAAAATAATATATCGCAAAAATACTAAAAATATAATACGCATTATTCTTAATTCGAAGAAAATTTATTAATGAAACAATTATTTATAATTATTAGATAATAATGTCTGTTAGAAAATGTACATAGATGAAATATCTTAACTTAATTATTATGCTTAACTATCTAGCTCGCGATAAAGCAAATAAAATTAACTTACTAACATTCGAAATAGATGATGTTGTTTTACAAGCCATTAACGCATTAATGCACTAATGGTCCGTGTTGAAAAAATAAATAATGTTTTAGATATACATATATCCCATAGAAGCATACAAAATTCAGAATTTAGCCAATCCACTTTGCGCTGAACTCATCATAAGAATGTCCGTTTCGATTAGACTTGCATGATGCGAAAACGAAGTCCGTATACTTCAGAGATATTTACGTGCGGGAGCTAGCGGATAATTACTATTGATTTCCCGGGCCGCGTTATGTGTGCAAACCCCCGCGATGACCCCGCGGTCCACCTGTTGCTAGGCGCGGACTGTTGGCTTGTTACCTTTTACTATGCTTTGTGCTGCATCGAGAATCGAGATCGATGATGGATTCGAGATAGAGGAAATAAATTTAAGTGCCGGGATTTTTATATTATTGATGAGAAAGCGTGCTCGTAACAATTACGAATGAAAATGGATGTTGTATTAAAGATAAGATAAATCTATTGCATTTTATTGCAAAACTACGATAGAGCAAAGATACACATCTCGTATAAAAAAAGAGACAAGTTAAAATAAATTCTAAACAGTCTAGAATCTTACAAGATCTGGTTATTAAATAACCGGATTTGTGCTATAAATAGCACGATCTTTATTCTTTACTGAATATTTTAATATTTATTCCGTTTAAAATGTTTAAAATATTTTTTATCTACATAGTTTTTTTATCTACATTTATATTTGAATATTTCATTGTTTAAAATAATGTTTTGAATCGGTTTCTTTTAGATCTTTCAATAATATATAACGATTTTTATTTGACAGTTTTCACAATCTTAAAGCAGGTGTTCTCCAACATCCTCCAACATCCTCCAACAGCAGGTATCGTCCAACACACTTTTTGATTTTTGAGAATAAAAAAGAATCACATAGTGCCAAGTTCGGGGAGTAGAATGGGTGATGGATGGATTCTTCACTAGGACAATGCTTCAGTTCATACGGCAAGCAGTTTTTGGCTGATAACGGATAAAAAGTGCTTGATCACAATAAAAATAATTTATTTAGAGCACAAATCCGATTATTTAATAATTTCATATAACTATTTTATCTGATAAAATCTCTGGGATTATACTTTTTTGAACGTTTTCTTTGCCTTTCCATTTTTTTAAATCTTTCTTATCTCTAGCGTATTACTAATCACATATCTATTTAGAATAAAAACAATTTAATATATATTTCATTTTGAATGAGAGATTAATTTAAAAAAATTTTCAATTGCATTTTGAGAAGATTAAGAAAAAATGGATAAGAAATGGAGATTAGTGAAATAGAGATCACATTTTTATAGGTAGGATATTTTTACCGTCAGTTTTCTTGTCTGAATTATTATGAAAGAATTTTCGTTAACGATATCGCCTTAATGAGAGCTGGTCTGAGCGAATTCTATAATATTCAGAGCTATACGCATACACACGTACGCGTACATATACGCGCGCTCGTGAAACTCATATCATTAACGACAATGATTTAGTTGGGAACTGGTAGATGTTCTAGATTCTGGTTGATAGTTAACATTAATTATTTCTGCATTTTCGTGTGTCTTTTATAAATTATTTTTAAATTTCCTTATCTATTAACCAATTTCCGTGTCCGCTTCCGTTATCCGTTATTTGTTTGTGTCTAAATTTATCCCTTACAACGCAAGAAAAACAAAAAAAATGAAAGAATAGTTATTTAAGATTTATTATTTTATTCTTAATGCAAATTACAGGCTGATTCAGAAGTTCTTCTTAAAAAACTTTTTTATCTTATAAAATTTAAATGAAAATGAGAAAGAGAAAGAGAGAGAGAGAGAGAGAGAGAGAGAGAGAGAGAGATTAAATTAGAAAATTAAGTAAACTTTTGTACCCGTTTTTATCATTGTCAGAAGTGGCAGAAGTGACATACGCTATTGTACCTATCATTAACTTTATATGTACCTGTCAATCTTTATCTCTACAATCACAATTACAGTGCTCTATCGTTCTCTTTTATCGCGCAGTCCAGCCGACGTGAAAGCCTTTCTCAATATATTTTCAACGACTTGTGCAATTATATGAATGATTGCACCTTGGTCGATCATGCTGATATGCCGCCCTCTAATTTTTGCAAGTCGCTGCTGCTCGCAGAATTTTTAATGAGCTCTTTTTTACCGCGTGGATATGTTGACGTTAATCACGAGTTTCTGCGATAACAGACACGATAAGATAGGAATTACTTAGGATTCGTATACACATAAAACGGATACTCGTACGTCACGTTTGCATTACCCTATAGACGAGATATTCTGAAAGACGATTAGTCTTACTTAAATATTTGCTAGATATCAACTCATTTTTACCAAATATTATTTAATTAAAAATTTATGTAATTAAATGTTAATTGCACATATATATATATATATATGTATATGTACATAATTTATTTATAT
>JAJVSH010000081.1:702727-768046 GCA_021460005.1 Tetramorium alpestre | reverse complement strand
ATTTATGATTATGAAAAGATATTAAATGATCCTTGTTGGCAGGATCTTGCACTGAGAAATTCAAGAAAACCACTTTTATGAGAAATGAATAAAAAAATAACAAAAAGAAATTTTCATGGAGTAGTTTGCAGGAAACGAAAAATTGTAACGCTTTATTTTCTTTTACTTATTGCCGATAATGTTTGACAGAGTTAAATAAATCTTTTCGAGTGAACGCAATTGGAAGAAGGGTACTTTAGAAGGAAAAGCATTTATCGACAGAAAATGAATAAAAATTATAATGATTATTAAATTACACGAAATTGAGTCGCGTCTCGCAAAATATGAAAATAAATTCGATTAAATCCGTTTGAAATGTAAAATATTAAAAGTATAAGCTGTATACTTATTTTTTATAAAACATAAATAAGAGTATGTTAATGTTACTTGTAACACATATAAATAATTATTAACAAATATATCAATTATTTAATTTTTAATAAAAAATCTGTTTTAGAAATTTATCCTAATTGAATTTTTTAATTTTTGAGATTGATTGAGTTTATTGTATACGTGGAAATTACATGTTATTGATTAGTTTAAAGATTGAGTTTGTAGAAAGTTAAAATACGCCTGTCAAAATTCAGTCCTCTCGCGAAAATAACACAATAGCAGGTTTTTGCAATAATTAAAATTCTTCTAAAATTTACCATATTTAAATGTTCGTTCTACGTCTGGTGAGGAAACAACAATTAACGATGACGTGTTAATTACGAGCCAGCAACTGATATGTCGCAAATTCTGAGCATGGTTTTCATATTATTTTCGTATTTTTCGCGCGGGTATTTTTAAGAAAAAAAATGTATGAGTCGGAAGTGCGGAAAGGGTGGGTGGGAGAGTTTTGTGTTATATCCCTGTTTATTTCTTATGCGAATTTCTTTTCACGACAATTCCAGTCGAGCGTGTAAATTCCGTGCCGGGCGTTTAACACTTCCTGCGCATTCTAGGGAAGCTGCAATCGATAGTCAATATACTTGTTGCGCTTCGGGGGTTGCTCGTTGGAAAATATGAGATGTTTGCTCGTCCGTGCATCCGTGCATTTTTATGAGAAATGTTAGTAATAATGTCGGAAGGTAAATGGTTCTTGTTTATACGACAAAATATTCGACGGCGAATTAAAATCTCTGGACGCGTTTATCATTAAAATTTTTTCTATGAAGTTCTACGCTTATCCGTGTACGTAAATATAGGTATATTCTGCAAAAACGACATAGTACGTGCAAACGTATTCTAGAAATTATATTTTATTATTACAAAGTTTCATAATCATTAATTGTTCTTCTTCCCGTCATTGTTACGTTATTGCATGATAGAAAGATTGACATCTCTTTGCTCTAATTTTTTGTTTTCTACAAATGCATTTTAACTGAGTAATTTAATTAATTACTTTACGTTTCCATGACGGATCTCTTGCAAATCCTTCGCTTCGCAGAGATTCGAGAAATCGCGGAAACGTGTCTCTCGTCGCGTTCTGGTACTCATTCTGTTTTTTAAGATCTTTCAATCTCCGTAACAGGAAAGAAGTCGGCAACGACAGAAAAAAGGAAAGAGATAGATAAATTAAATCTTTCTTGTTTGCAGCGTGTCGCTGTGTTGTAAGAGGATAGTAGATAATTTTCCGAATTTTAAGGTAGAATTATTTCGCGAAAGAGTTTGCTTAGAATTTAAAAATGAAGGAAACAATTAAATGAAATGAAATGCCGCTGACTTGCGCAAATCATCGCTTCTGTAGTGCGATAACTATTTGATATTAATGAGCGCGATATTTCACGCCATGGCTGCGCTAAATTTGCAGTCTGCAATTCGGAACAATTACGCGTTCATTGAACAATACTCCTCGATGCGGATTAAATTTCTCGTTTCTCGACACTTGAAATTCTGATGCGATGTTGATAATGTATAAATGTTGCAAAAATTACTATTCTAAATAAAAATATGAGAAAGAGTTATGTATATATTTATATTTATAAACATATTCAAAATTAACTACAAATTTCTTTTTTCATTTAAAAAGATGCTTTTATATATTTTTATTCTTTGTTTTCCTGCAATATATTGCACGAAAATGATTTCAAACAAACTACAATTTGCGTCAGATTTCAGGATTAAATACTGTCCATAATGTTATACACATGTTTATTCTATCTTTTCAGATATTTTATATTCATTTTAGACGATCTATAATTTATGTCAAACTGTAAGATTCTAATATAACGTATTGTATAATACGAAAAATCATTTGCAAAATCAATCATGTATCTGTTAAATATCATATATTTATACGATTTATAAAATTATAAATGGAATTTTATTTTGAATTTTGATTAAAGATCGTTTAAAGAAAAATTTAATTATTTTGAAATTTAATAAATTTATTATAATTTTCATATATTTTTATACTTGAAGATAATATTATTATCTTATATATTAGAAGATAATATTATTATCTTATATATATTAAATAAGAATAATTTTCATCATATAATATTTCAAGTATTTTATTCTTGTCTTTGAGATAAAGATACAATTAACATTTAATAATTATGATGTAGCTTATCCTTTTATAAATTACGCAGTTTTTTCATCGTATATTTTTAGCGATACGTACTTTTCTGTTTTATGATGCGAAAGAAATCATGTTGACGTGGGAAAAACCATGTCTTAGCTATTTTTAATAGCGAAAAATCGTGGGTGTTTTGTGTGGGAGTATCGCACGAACTTTCGCCCGGCCGTATGTCTTTTTCAACGCGCAGCCGGTATTTTCATGTCTTAAAAAATGAATGTCGTTCATTTTCCCCCGAGGACTGAATTTATCGGCCAACTTACCGTTTCCTCGACAGTCGCAACCGTCGTCGTTGTTTGCCGAATGCAATTACGCGAAAGCCGTTCGATGTTTTTCTCCCGTGAGCAAACGTTGCGAATTGTTCGGCGGTAACAATGCTTTATTATGCATTTATGCGGTAACATCGCTGAATAAATGTAGAGTACATTTAAAATAGACGGCGACATTTTAACTGCGCGCTCTTTGAAAACGGAAGTAGAAAAGATTCATAAATCTATATACATAGTCTATCTTTATTAACTTTTGATTTATTCAATGTAGACAAATAGATTAAAACTAAAATACGTCTATTCCATTATAGAATATATTACATAAAAATCCGTTTGTTGATTATCGCGGTTCCCTTTGCTTCTTATATATTAAATTATTAGCTTCAGTATCGTTTACAATTTATGAAAGATGATGAAATAAATGGCGCCATATACCATATAGCGTGCTGCGTCGTACACTCCAGGAGCCAAAAACATAAATACGATTATTATCGCTTAAATACAATATCATATCAATTCCACTTTCGAAACGTCTTTCACTTTCGCGAAATAATTGCATGTCACTTTTGATACTTTGTCGCGTTAAACGTACATATTATATTCCTTCGAATATCAAATAACATTTGATACTTGTTCTTGTTTATTTTATTTTATCAACGAATTTTTTTCTGAATATTTTGAGCCAATGTTTCATTGTTTTTTTGTTCTATTTTCGGTTTTTTTTTTTAATTGGTTACGTTTTCGAGAAGTCAGCAAACGCCAGCGAATGTAACATGAGAAACAAAGGAACGGCACAAACGCCTATGGCCATAGTCTAGATATTTACGAAAAATGTGAAATTGGCAAGTTTGCACGATATTTTCACCGACTGTTCGTACGGTATCTCGTAATTTTGAGTGCCGCTTCACATATGCAATATTTCGCAGACGGGATTTGCGAAACCGCATTGTTATTTGCGCGAGAACGTATCCGTGTGCGCTCGCACACCTTTCCGCGTGGAAGCAACAGGGTGTCGGTAGATCCCTACTGCATTCGGAATATCTTGGAAAATGTACACCGGGTGACCAAATAATTCAATGCCTATTGGATTATTTCAAGCGCTAAATACTTGATTCGTTAATGGATTTTTCATTGCTGTTTTACGTCTTGCCCTCTTTTTTTAATTTCTTTTAATAAAGAAAATAACCTTTTTTTAAAAAAGATTAGAATAAAATGATATGTCAATTTGGTTAAAAAGGAAAGTCTTAAAGTTACGTCGTAAAATAAATATGATCAAGAACTCGAAAATTATTCTTAATGTAATTTTGCAGAAGTGTGCGGGAAGATTCTTAAGTTAATTACGATTTAAATCACGAACGGTTAAGCATATCCCACTTACACACATACACACATACACATAAGCAAAACAAGAAATTGCGAGTCTGTGATAATGAAAAAGAAAAGTACATTCTGCGAGTACGTATCGTCGAGTTTAAAATTAATGTTATGAGCTTAATGCAATTATTTCTTAATCTTCGGGAACGGTTGCAATTTCATGTGACACATAAACTTCTTTAACTTTCGTCTCGAGATCGGGATCTGTAGTTATGAACGCGAATATTACATCGCGTTCTGTCTCAGCAGCACTTATTTCTCGTGTCTCTGTAAAGCAAGTCATAATGAAATTCGCCACGGGAAAAATCGTTGCATTCGTGATCGTATCCGCGAGAAATATTGAATCGAGCTAACATACAAAGAAATTTTATTTTATAATTCACATGAATGAATTTTGTGTTAAACGAAGTTTTTTCAAATTCTTTAAAATAAAAACAATGTAACTTCAATTCCTGCACAATTTCATTGTCGAGGAAATCGTGATGTTATTGTTGCGTTTGACAGTTATATCTCTTTTTGTACTAAAAATTCATGAAATCCTATAATATGATATCACAGTATCGATTAAAGTTAAAATATAATTGCTATTTGTGGTTAATTTAACACCTAATAAATAATACACAATTAGAAAGGAAAAAGATAGTCTATGTAAATTTTAACATTCAGACTTATATCTTAATAATAATAATTTCTTAATAATATTCTTGATATTAAAAAAATGCGAATAACTATATTTTGTTTTTTTTTTAATCTATATGTATTTTTCGATTTTGTGAAGGAAATCTTTCATCGGCACTACAGCGTCGTACGTTAATTAATAGAGAGAGGTTTCTCGAGATTTCGTCATTATATCGGTGTGAGCGTATACGTGCTTATCCGAGCTTTATGCAGGGAGAACGGATAGTAACTTCCGGGGCTCTTGATACGTGTGTGGCCGCACGTGGAAGTGCAACAGCTCGCCGGTAAATCTTCGTAATTTCCAGAATACGCGCGGGTTGGCTGGATACCGGGTGGTCCCACGAAATTGAATTCTCTCACGGCAGATACTTCATTAATCTTCCTGGCCTATTCCCTTCCTCTCTTTCCCTTCTAGCTTCCTTTTGTAATTTACGCTTGGGATTTACGAAACGCGAGACCACATTTTCTCATCGACTCACCCTTCCCTTCCCCGTTAATGAAATGCGTGATTTTCTCAGAGCTTCTCGAAATAAGTTGATACATTTTCAACAGATAAGACTTCTTTTCGACAAAATAGTATTTAGATCTTTAGATTTTTGTTTTCATACTTTCTTTCCTTTTTTTTTAAATTAATTTTTTGTTGTAGATAATTTTTTTACGTCTTAGATAAATTATTACGTATCTATCTGATTAAAAGAATTTCATATACTCTCATTAATAATTCTCTTTCTCTTTTTTACTCTGTAACATTCTACTCGTAATTACATCGCGTTACGCAGTATGGGATTAAATGATGTTTATTACGAGATGAGAAAAATTGTGTTACAGTTTGTAATCGTGACAAATAGAACGCTTTTATTGTGTCAGAATAATAAATAAAGTATCGTATTTGATATTGCATAACACAATATAATTAATAATTCACGATAATTGGTGCAATTGTTGATAAAATATTCTTAATATATTTTCTTTGATCTTTTAAATTTTTTTTTCATAAAATAAAATAACGAAACAAAATTCTCTTTTCTAATATTTTTTTCTCTAACCCTCTTACGTTATGTGAATGATATATTTTGTATAATACACCCTATATAAGACGAATCGTCTACGTTGTAAGGATTTGATTCTCATCCGTTTCTGTACCTGTAGAGATAAACCAATTTTCCACATTTGCTAATTTCTCATCTGCGGGTCTTCTAACTCCATTCAAATTCAAGAATAAATACAAGAATAGACGCTACTTTACAGACTTCGATATCTCAGCACGGTTTTAATGTAAAGCAATGTATATTTAAAAAATTCTCAGATGTATCAAATAATAAGAATAATTATATACATTATATAATATGTGTATAGTGTATAGGTAATTCTCCTGCATTTGTTTGACATTCATCTTTATGGATATTCATACGTGTACTTTTATTTTATTCTATTCTTATCACGCATAAAGCTTATCGAGCATTAAAGATATATTAATATACCAAAAATAAAATACATTTGAGATATCTTATATAATAAATATTTATATATAAGTATTTTTTTTATATAATAAATATTTTCAATAAATGTTTATATTATAATTTTATTATGCATTGTTTTCGACCAGGTTAAAAATCCGATCGTGCATCGGGAGTTCAATCATAGAACTTCAATTTTTTTATCCTCAGTTACGCTATATACTTTATACAATTTTATATTTTCGAGTTATATTCTCTCATTGTATTAATATAAAGTTAGTGAACTCATTCTCACATATAATCTCATCATAATTGTCGCTTAATACATTTAAGTATCTCGTTGATATGTCGAAATGATATGTAAATTTATCATGGTTCAGTAATTGCTCTCTCTCTCTCTCTCTCTCTCTGTCTAATCGAAATTTTCCGACGAGCATGCTACATCGGAGGATGTGGCGGTAGACTTTAATCGGATTAGAAATCGCCAACTAAAAGTGACATATAATTTAACTCGCGTTTTCTCCCGTTGTTCATAGACAAGGCGAATTAATCGATTGTGCAGTCGACATAATCCGCACGATAATATGTACTTTCAGTCGATTGTTGGCTAATTACGTTTTGTTTTTCAATCGTACGAATGTTTACCTCGTTTAACCACGTGATCGTGTTGCGATATCCTGCTGCGGAGTTAAATTCGAAAATGTGGGAACATAATGTTCATATTTTAATTTGATTTAATTATCACATAAAACTTTACTTATCTATTATATTATTATCTATTATTAATGTTCTCGCGTTATAATGTTTTAGTCATTTGTTTTTTTTATGCTGGAATATTATTACGTAAAATAATTTTCTACAATTTTGTTAGTATCCTTCTTATAATTAAAAAAAGTACTTATTCAATTTTAGATGTAGCCACAATTTTTTTTGATTATGCAGAAAGCCTAGAACGTCTTCACCGTAAAAGATGACATTAGAGTTGGCACTAGATTACTATCGTACGTTATTTACGAGTTTCCGCGCGAAACTGGGTTTATACGCGGCTCTGCTTATGTGGCCATTCTGCGGTTTTATTGCAGCTCTTTTTACTTGTGAATTTAAAATGCCTCGTACAGACATCGTTTAAGTCGCCCTTGGCTCGAAATCGTAGACTGCGAAAGTTTTCGAAACTGTGTCCTCTTGTTCCCTCTTACATATTGATACACTTAGCGTTCATTGCATTAAGACAATAATGTTTTTTTATATTCATAGCCTGCATTTTAAATGGCGCAATTTCTCTTAACAATTATTTAAACAGATGTCTTATGACTAATGTCACTTTATATATGTATGGATCGCGTAATTTTATATTAAAATAATTTAAATATTTAATTTAGTAAAATTTTTTTCTTTCATTAAAGATATTCAATAATGCAGATACAAAACAGAAGTTTCTTTACATGAAAAATATTAAAGGTATTTCACGTTCGTTTCAAGTACGCGTTCGTAACGCAAATAAACGCGCAAAATCCTGGTATTAAAATCGCGACATATTCATCGTAATATTCCAAGCCGAGCTGAAAGCACGACAGTGACTGCGTAAATGAACTGATTTGCCATTTGGAGGCTGGCCACAACGCGACCGTAACTACTGCGCGAGTCTAGTGATCAATCCTACTCATATCGGTTGGTTACTACTTGCGCTCAATTCCTCGATTACTATGACGTTAATTATTACCGAATAGACTTTTGCAATCTATATATCACGTTACATTTTACATTTATGTTGATTATTGTTACATTTATGTTGATTATTGTCATTATTAATTGATTTTTGAAAGACAAAATTATGCTTTATGTGCTATATATAGGCAAAATAATTAATCAGTTAAATTTGATTTGTCTAAAAAATATTGTGTTAACAAGTGACTTGCGCTATGCATAAAATTGAGATAAATTTATAAATCTATAAATAAAAGATAACATGAAAAATAATACATATTATATTATCTGTATTTTTTTACCGTTGTTGACGAGAACTTGGATTGTTACGTATCTCATATTTTGTGTGGTGTTTATCGCTACGGGCGACACAAATAGTATATACCTATCGAAATACGTATTTCTCCTATATAGCAATATCTCCGAAGCAATATCTACTAGTTTTCGAGTAAACCAAGTAGGGACACGTGTATGTTGCTTCTCTCTGACGCGATCAAATCACCGCGAGGATTTCGATTAATGTTAAACAAATATAAATCTTGTTAGATAAATATCTAGTCACATACCGGAAATCCGTGGCATGTTTTCCTGCATGGTCACGCGTAAACCCCACATCGCAAAATAATTTGCACGTCGAATATTTGATATTTGACGCATATCGCATGAATGCGGCGGCATATATGATCCGTGAGAGAATAACAGAAACGCACGGTTGGGCAACAATATTGATTTCATTTATTTTATGAGACTACCGATGGATTGATATCTCGTCCAAAAGAGGACGATCTCATGCGCGAACATTTGTTGTTCCCCGAGCAATGGTGAAACATGCGCAAGATTGACGCGCCTGTGCTACAACTATTCTGTGAAAGGGTATTAATATTATCCGCGAGACAGAATGTCCATAGAAATCGACAAATCTGCTACGAGCGCTCGATACTTCAAGTGTCGAGTATCAGTTCTACTAGAATCGCTACATAAGTGTTCTACAGAGATCCATATAGACGCAATACGACTGAATTAGTAATGAAATTGAATTTGAACATATCTCTGGAATCTTGTTGACTTTATAGAATTTTGAATTTGAAAATTCAATTGGCGAAATATGTATATCTAATGTTAATAGAAGAAAATTTGATTTATAGAATGACGTAATAAACATATCTATTGAGATTATGAACATTTCAATTTAACGAAGCTTATCGCATAATTAGTCATTTATTTAACTTTTATTTCAGACATTTATTTCTGAAATAAATAGGAAAAATAACTCAAAAGTAAATTTTAAAAATTGTTTCTTGATCGATGAGGCGATTGTATATCCAACGAAAAGTTCGGCTTTTTAAAATGCGTCTATTATCAATTGCATGCAAAATATCATTGTTCGCTGGACGTCATTGAACTGGAAATCGATATCCGTAAAGTGCTGAATAAAGATATGGGAACGTTGACCTGAATATTACAGACATTGTTTGCCTTCATCACAGAGTGTACGTACGTAGCCGTTCTTTCGGCACAATAGTACCCCCTGAAAGGCTTTGACGCAAACGTTAAATGCGTTATTGTTTGTCCAAATACGAGTAATTGGATAAGCAATGCTACATTTGACATTTGCTTGGTTGATTATCTTAGCGATGTCCTTATTTTCTTATTATCATAATGGATTTGGGATAATCCGTAATCGATCGTAATGAAAAAAAAGTTACAATCATTTAAATATAATTTACACTTTGTTTCCCGTGATTCGAATGGTGACAAGATGCTTGAATTTCATTGTCATTTTCGATATGCGACGATTCGCTCTGGAGAGGTCGACTAATATATAGCAAGCTTAACATGGGCTTTGAGACGCAAACTCGATTAAGCTTACATTCCAGGTTGGGTTGAGAGATGGATTTGTCGGATATTTGACGATCGAGCTGCAACGCGGCAATAGACTTACCTAAAAAAAGAACGAGGAATTCAGTCTCTCGTGTGCTTGCCTTTGATACACTTTATTTCGCACAAACTAAACTTCCTTTTTAACGCTTCTCACAGGCATCCGGTCTTCATTCTATTTTTAAGAGAACTTGACTTCAGATTAATCGAAGAGATTACAGTGAGAATTTAGTCGCGTCGAGGAATACTGATCTAAAAGAAAGTTTTTTTCGAGAAAAGTTTGTGATGATCTGCCAATTTTCTTCGATTGTTCGATTGATTAGATAGATTTAGACTCGAATCCATGGGGGGGGGGGGGGAGGACAGACAGGATGGTCTTTTTATCGAAAAATTTAGAGCTCTNTGTTGTACGTTTAAACTTTCGAAACTCATCCACGAAGTAATTTAATGTCGCAGACTACATGTTATATAGTTTCGTATATATTCGTTTTACAGGCGCTAAGGAATATGATCGGGAAATAGCTTTTCCGATTGAAATCTGCATACATACATCATTCGACAATAGACTGCCAATTCTCTTCGAGCAACGACCGGTTGGTACGTGCTCTCAAATATTTTACTACTCTGGCTGTTCTCCAACTCGTCTTGCGAGAAGGTCCTTGAATCTTATTATATATTTAGAATGCTGCATTCTAAATTGACAGTTATCCCTGTAGTCATTCTATTTAATCTAGAGTTAGACTAATAATGACAATATCTCCTTTTAACTAAACAAAAAAAGAGAAAAAATATACACAGATTAAATATAAATTAAGTTAAACTTTGGGTAAAAAAATTAAACCAGCTAGAGTGAAAATATTCATTAAAGGCTTACAAAAGTTTTCAAGAAATTTAAAGATATGAGGAAAGAATATAAAATTCATAAAATTAGAAGTTAAATAGAGAATTGCATATTTTTTTACAATGTTATATAATTTTTCATTTGCATTATTACTTGCAAAAATGACTTGTTATTAATCCTCCTTTTGCAATTTTCTGGTTCTTGCGGATAGTTATAACATCATTTTTGAAATATCGAGAAATCCTTCGTAATCCGAGGATTAATCTTTACGTGGATAGCACGTTATTAGACGTGTCCCCAAGTTTCATGGGTAGAAGGTCACTGCGTATTAAACGAAGGTCCTTGTCCCGTGGTTGTCACAGGACACGTCAAATTGCAGCTGTCGATCGCCGAGGACAAGAAGGAAAATGAAGGACCCTCTCGTAACACGCGCGCGCGCGCTCGTGAATACGGCTGGCTTTTCAACGGTCGATATTCGGCCATTGGCGGATCTGATCGGGAAATAGCTTTTCCGGCTGATGAAGCTCGCGGCACGAACAATACGCAGCTGCCAATCTTCTCCGTTCCGACGACGATCAACGAAGGGAAGCGCGTACGAGACGTTCGCAAAATCGGGCATCGCAATGACGACAAGGACGACGGCAAACCGTTGCCAAGTGACGCACAAGAGAGACACATTTGGGTCTTCGAGTATTATTACAGAGGCTCTTATGGGTGAAGAACATGACACGTCTTCGTCTTTTATATTATAACATAGTTGCTTACTGCGAATATCGCTTTGTTAGCGAATTAAGCTATGACACATTAAAATATAAATTCTTTAATTATTTGCTTCAATGAATATCTCAATGGAAATTCTCTATTTAACTTCTTCAGTTTTCTGAGCTTTTTAAAATTATTCAAGTTTCTTTTCTTATTAAAAAAATAAATAAATACACAACATACCTTTTTTGCTAGAGACTAGTTTTTACTCGCAAATAAAATCGCTGAAGATCAAGATGTATGAAAATCATCAAAAACTGAGATTCAGTCATTGCACATTTTTACTACGGCGCGATTAGATATTTCTCATTAGCAGTTACCGCGAATTGAGATAAGATATATACGCAGTGGTAAGACTTAATAATATACAGTAATGCTTTATATGTGTATTCATTGTCGTATTTATTTCAGTGGAGATATTTCCGCTATAAGATATACTTTACGATTTAAACATTTACAGATAAAAGTCACGAAAGAATGCATTTTTATGCGTGATCGTAATCTCTACCGACGAATAAAAGAGCAATAGAAACCGTCAAGTGCTCGTTCGTTAAATTTCTCTTGGCAGCAGTCCATTCCGGTTGATGGAATTGGCGCCAGTTTATCGCACGATCGTGATCTCATGCTCAAGTACCAATAATGGTACTTTTTGAGAACTCCGTATTTTTAAGAACTAACACTTTACAACGTTAGCATACAAATTATATTAACACCACGCATTTCTGTGATATTCAAATATGATTTTACTTTTTGAACCATTTGTGATATTCTTATATATAATATACAGAAGCGAATTAAATGGGAGAATAAAACTGTGGAGCGTATATAAGTATCGTGACTGCTAGATAAGTTATCTTGCTACAGATATCGTTTGTACACGTACAACAATGGTGGTTACTGCATTAGAAACGTCTTTTTCAAGGGTCTTCCTTTCTTGAAGATCCTTTTTAACTTACGAGCTGCGCCTGAGATGTATTTTCTTTGCTATCAATCTGCCCGTTCATGTTAGCAGAATAATGGGCGCGAGGATTCACGAATCGTATTTCTTCCAGGTCATAATAAAAGTGTAGGAACTGCTTTGAATGTAGGAAATTTCAGAACACATTCAGTCGTGTTATAAATTATAGCTATAGCTATTATATAAGCAGGGCATATCAATGCTGATGAGAAATCGATTTTCTCATCGTTCCTAAAGTGCGTCTACTTAAGAATAATAAGTAATAGTCATAAATAATTACATAACCATATTCACTAATTATTCCTTTCTATAGTTGATATATTTGTTCTCGATTTAAAGTATATCTTATAGATAATTATAATATTATATAAAAATTTAGCTTAGCTTATAAAGCTCACAATATGTGACAGATTACTTGATGTGTCAATTTAAAAAATTGATCATGTACCTTTGCTTTCCGTGAAGTTAATAAAAAGAAGAAACGTTCAAAATTTTCTTAAATGGTGACGAGATTGAATTGAATGAAATTAATATGATATAGTTAAAACGGAGAAAAAAAAAGAAATATGAAAAAATTTGATTAAAAGAATGTATATAATGTTTATAATTATGCGATTAATTTTGAATATTTGAATCGATTACGATTCAGAGTCGAGAAATTTGAAAATTTAAATATCCCAGAATTTAGAAGTTTATTTTTTAAAATCAAAATATTTTAATTCTCGAGAAATTAAATTTTTAATAATATAATCTTTAAAGTATGAATTTTCACAAAATAAGCATTTAGAAGAATATAAATTTTTCAAGTTTGCACTATTTACTAATTAAAGAAACAGTAAATACATTATAAACAGTATATAAATAACATTGAAACAATAATATTTTGAGATATTAAATTTTTAATACGGATATTTTTGAAAAGGTTATTTTACGCAAAGTGCAAAATATGGTGAAAATATAAGCTTTTCGGGTTTTGTGGAATTTATTAATTAAATAAACGACGTATTAAAACAGTATATTCGAAGCGAACAATGTATTTTCGACGGTGCAGGTTGGGTAACAATCTGGTTTATCATACTTGTGGTTTTCGCTAACCAGCAATGTTCACTGGCGGCGAACGCGCAGAATACGAGGCAATATCCCTCGAACGTATCGAGGGCAGCTATCCCTGAACAAGAAATTACAGAAATTCGTTACAGTCTCCAAATAAAAAGGTTTTGATGAGTTTAATTACTCACGTGCCGTGTTATCGATAAATTACCCGCGATTTTTTATTCTTGAGGCAACTACTACATTTCGAAAAAAAAGATGTTGCGCTACCCGTGGACTTGTTAATCGTTTGTGGCAGCAAACGTGCGACACGTTCCTCATTAATGAACTGTCCAATGATTAAAAAGGAAAAAAATTCATATCTCATTGTTCGATACATCTGTTACTACGCAATTTACAGACAAACTGATTTACAGACATGTATGCTGCAAAACTTATTGTAAAATTAAGCGTTAATCACAAAAAGACATAAAGAAGTTATATATATATGTATATACATATATATATGAAACTGGAAATTAAATTTTATTTTAGAAAATTAATTTTCCTTTTAAATGTAATTAAATGAAAATAATATTAATATATATTTAAAATTTATACTTTGAAGGCTTTTGTCTTTTAATTAAAATGGGTGTATATTTCTTAATGTATAATTATTTACAGAATAATTATTTATTCGATATAATGATGAAGTAAATAATAATTATAAAACGTAAAAATTTATATGGAATAAATTTAATTTTATATTTCAGAGGAAGAATTGAGTAATTTCGTATTTTTGTCAAAATAGCTACTATATTTTATTGAACAATTAAAAGTATATTCAATTATTATCAAATACAAAAGCAAATTTACTAATTATAATATATTAAAAAGTACGATAATATAATATAGTATACTCCAGTATATTATATTTTAATATACCATATTAATTGCAGTTCTTATTTAAAAATTCATCATATTTTTAACACAATATGCTTTTCTCAATATACTTATCTCGCTTGCAAACATACAGACAATTATACACCATCAAATTTGTAAAATGAACGCAAAAGGACGATTCATATGGCGAAAAGAGCAGCAATCGAAGCCGTATGTCAATCAAATCCGTTTCACACGAGCATTCTTAACCCCGGTACTTGATTTCAAAGAGCATTGCTCTTCAGAATGTCGAACACATCCTCTTCACGGCCGGAACAAGCGCACGTGCCTCCGAAAACGCGCAGACACACTGTCAACACAAATAGATTGAGATGTATAACAATGGATTGGAAAAGCCGAAATTCGATGTTCAGTTACTTCGTTCTTATCACGTCCATTCTTTATCCTTCTCGTTGGAAATCTCTGCTTCTTTCATTGACTCGCCCTCGACTGTAAGCCCTTTTCTTTGATTTCACAACTTATTTTTGACTTCGACTACTTTGAGGATTACTTTCGGCTTTTGCTACGAAGAAAGAGAAAAGAATTGAAATAGAATCAATGATCGTAAGAATGAAAAAGCGAGTTTTAATCGATATTAGTAATTAGAAAAATAAAAAAGTGAAACTTGATTATAAATATGATGATTTTTCACCTTGGAATTTATAATATTATGCAAAATGTAATAAATTATATTTTATATTATGTAGGATAATAGATCGCGTAAAATGTTCCAAGATTTATATTTTCGGAGATAATTAAAATAGCGATGAGATTCTTTTTTCTAATAAATTTTAAAAAAGAAAAAAGAATCATACATATATATGTATAAATAATTTCTTTCTTTTAATTTATCTGGAGAAATTACAAAGATGTGATTTTCGTGGAATTATATGTAAATGATAATATGAATTACATCTAAATTGACTTTTTCTTTTTATTGATTATTTTTAAAATAAAAATTTTTTAATAAAATTTTATGCATAGAAATTGCTTTTTCCTTTTAGTAATAATTTTTTTAATGGAAGTTTTTTTCTCGCTTTTGCATCATTGAACTGAATTTTAAATTTATAAAGTAGTTCATCCACTAACTGATGTATTTTGTGGTATGCGAAAATTGGATCTCGTTAAGGCCATCTCTTTCCAGAAGATCTGATTCCTTTTTTTTTTTAAATTAGACACCGATTCCCGTCGGAGGAGTTTATGAATCGCCAGAATCAACTTTATCGTTACTCTATTGTCGTTCCGTTCTTGCGTTTGCATTTCTCTGCAATAATTGTAATTAAAATAACTTTAACGGACGATTGAGTTAAAAGCGATTCGATTTAAACGGCTATTTTTGTCATTCTCCTGATTTGCATGCAATCAAGCAAATTCACTAGTTTCTATTCGCTTGTAACTTCTTGTTATTTGCTCTCAGGATGTAAGACACTCCCGGGGTAGCGTACAACCTCGGGGAATATATGGTGTAAGTCAAGTAAATTAAATTAAGACGATGTGCCATAACTGCTTTGGAACATTCAAAAGAAGAGAAAAATTACTTTTCACGCAAACCCCTACGACATAATAACTTCGTGTTAACTCTTTTTATTTCCTAGCGGAACATTTCAGGGACTCTATATGATTTTTCAAGTTTGCGTGTTATCGCTCTCGTAACATACCGCAGAACAAAGTTTTAGAGTATCTTTAAATTTTAATTCTAAATTAAGAAATAAAAAATTTATTGATTATATACATATATTGTATCTCTTATTGCAGTTTAGAACTTTATAATATAATGAGCAATGTTATCAAAATATATAGAAAAATGCAATTGAAAAATTAATTATAAAATTATAAAATTATAGAATTATAAAATTAAGATAAAATTAAACTTATGTTTATAACTCTCTCTCTCTCTCTCTCTCTGTGTAAAATTGATGTGATCTCTCTTGTGATCTTACATATATGATTTATGATCATGATAATCACTGTACGATTGACAGTTTGCTTTGTTTGCGCAATGAGATATGATAAACGATACAGGTTGATAAGATTCGAAAGTTGAACGAGAAACGTATAACACGACAGAAGGGGTTAATTACTGCACCGTTTATGGACTCGATAAATGGGCGTCGAATTGCTATAATCGTTTCTAGTACACGCGCGCCAATCATTTGACGATTAAGTGTCACGTGTGTGCCACGGACGGCCTGTGGGAATTCTGTAAAGCGACGTTAACGAGCGTGTGGCATGACGTTATGCTTTCATAGAACACAGTACAACGCGTGTGTCGGCTTTCGATGTTGTCGGTCAAGATTACGTTACACGTGTTCCGAAGATTGATCGTCCCTCGTCGCGGAGTGACATAATTATCGCGTATAAAACCTCCTTTCCTGCTCTTGACAACGAGATCTGTCTTGATCAACGAGAGGACTCGCTTCTTAAAGCAACTTTGCGTAATGATGACCGCAAGCTTCGAACTTAGTAGTTTCGAGTAAGTAGAAACTGGAGAAACTGTGATCGTATATAGACGAATGACAAAATTATTGCAGTAGATAAGTTTACGAGAGTATGCAAATTTTAAATATTGAAATTTTTAAAAAATCATTAAACTGCACATCCGTATAAATATATTTTTATAAAAAGGTTTGTAATTATGACAAAAAAAATTTTATTAAGAAAGTTTATTTTTTATTTTAAAATTACTAGTTTTCTATTGTATTAAGACAATATAATGTGACTTCAGGTCTGTTAATAATCAAAGCATAATTAGAGGACATATTTTGTCTCCTACTATACTGTTCTAAAGTATACAAAGGGCATCTTCAAAGCGCGATTCATCGTGCGCCCGAAGATTTCTCTGCGATATTGTATTTTCCGTAATCAAGTTCCGGTCCATTGTCGCCGGGTGAAAGAGCAGGTTGTTCAGTTTTAAGCCAGCGTTTGCGAAAATTCCATGCATCAAAGGCGCGCACGGCAGGTTGCAGGGTCTGCGGACGATTTAGATCAAAGCAACTGCAGGTGCAATTACCGTGTGTAACGCGAACGCAATGGAAAATTGTAACGCAGCACGCTTTGTCGCTCTTATTCTCCCCCTCTCCCTCTCTATTTCTCGCAAGTTTGTTTATGAAGCGTCGAATGCAGACGGTTGACAAAATAAACTAATTTTCCAAAGAATCTGGACAAGAGAGGATTTCTTCTCTCCTCGCTGTCATTTCTCGTTTCCAATTAATAGTCAATGAGAATGACAGTCACTAGAGAAAAAGAGAGACAAAGAGAAGGGGGAGAAGGAGAAAATTAGATCCCGCTGCGCCTAAAGTGCAAGGCTGAGAAAGGGTGGGGAAAAAAGTCAACACGCGGATTATCGTTCGCTTTCGCTTAGTAAGCTCCTGCAGAAATTTATTTCGCGTTATACATTTACGAGATGCTGCATTTTCCATTAACCATTTGAGGTGGCTGTTATCTTTAATTCAGAAAAATATTAACGATGATTTATGGTATACGCTTATTGTGAAGTTTAACAATAATATAATTAAGTAGTTTTATATATTTGAATACAGCGTTGGCACGTTCGTTTTTGGCATAATTAATGTAATTATAATTATATTATAAAAATGAAGATGAACAGTAGAAGTACATGAGCTGTACGTGAGCGAACTTATGTTATATTATATATTTATCATCATCTCTCAACATAATCCTTTGAAGAGAAATAAAAAAGCGCAATTCCCATGGTTATTGTTTGAGATTTAATTTTAAATAATTTACAATGCCATAGAATTTAGGACTCCAAAAATATATTCATATAATATAAGCTCTTTATTTTCTTTAGTTTATATATTATGCACATTCTTTTAATTTTTAATTTTTATAATTTGCGGTTTATAGATTGATAAATGGTCACAATTCCACAAGGTATATTTAACTTATCATAATTTCTATATTATGTTTGGCGCGTGTAATCAGGAGTAATTTATAATAGCTATCAAGATTTTGTGTAATTATCTTTTATCACTGCGCCGTAGCTATTCCTTGTCGGAACTTCCCACTCAAGCAGTACTTCGTGCGAGTTTCGGTTTGTGACATCGCTGCGACATTAGTTGAACTTTGCCATTATGGCCGGTCGGACGCGGCGCGACTCGCTGGCTAGTGATTAAAATTGGAATTAATCAGGCAACTTGAACATTCGTTTGTCAATTTGTGAAGGTGGATTCCGGTAGGAGCGTAATGTAATTGTAACGCGATATGTGAGTAGATAAAAAGTTTGCGATGCATCGTTTCATCGAACACGATCCTTGGCAATTTGTCGATCCGCACGAAATGATGGGCTTTTCACAAATCAAGTTACAGATGAGTAAGGAAAACTCGTATTGCACCATTTAATCTCATGTAAACTTTGTTTCAATAGAATTCGGATTTAATTATGGTTCTATTACAGGGATGTTTTAGGAAATTCAAGTTCAACACTAGCGGAACAATCTGTATTTAAATTAAATCGAAAATCTATTCTCTTCACTTTTATTTGTTCGAGTAATGCGAAGATGGTTAAACCAATTTTTATGAAATTACGTAACGTGTTTTATCGTCTATCCAATATCAAAGCAGATTACATCTATCTTAAAATTCTATATTTGGAAATTTATAATAATATTCTCGTTGCTGATCGCGTAACGTTACGTAATAAGATTTATCTCATCAAGTTACAAAGAAGAGTGTTAAGATCGTTTTTGTTACGCATGGTATGTAAAATCTGTTGTATTTTTATCTAATGTACACTCAACGTTTAATCGATTTGTAAAATAATTATTAGCGAAGAAAATTCGCAATTTACCTGAAATAATTAATCTAAACTTTAATTATGTACGGAACTATTCGCCCTTTTAGATATTGTACAACTCGATGTAGTTGGAAGTCCTAACAGTGGTCTTATAAATTTACTTTTCCTTTTCATTTCGCGCACGACACTCTCAAACGGGATTCCTTACCATCGCTCACTCTCTTTCTTCTTCTCGATTCTACCCCTCGGCATGGAAAGCAACTGTGGGGTGAAACTAATTTTACGAGAAGTCGGCCGATCCCTCGATTCTTTATTAGATTTCCTATCTCAATGTGGTATTCTGTACCGAGCAGAAAGAAATCAAACGAACGAAAAATGTTCAGAGATGAATGCAAACATTTCGGAATCCTTTGCTAAATGAGAAAATTGCCACTCTCGCAAAAATGTAAAAATGTGCAGGATTAGCAATTTTTATTTAACGTTATCATAGCTTCTGCAATCTTTTGATAATTTGATATTGGATAAAAATCTTGCGCTTAATATTTCAAACTTATAATTACAATTAACAATAATTTGTATAATATTATCGTAAATGAAAGTACATGAATTTGTAAGAATGGATGACTTTGCATATGCAATAAAAATGTGATCTTTATTTTCAAATTGTCCGGACTTTATCTGAATTTTTATCTAGAGAGCAAAGTACTAGATGAAAGAAAATATATATGCATAAAAATTTGTTGTTCTGCTGTTTAGAAATAGAAGGACAAAAAATACTTTGGGAAATAAGAGAACTAGAGGTTCGGCAAATTCGAACTTGGTTGAGATAAACGAAAAGGGCGGTGACAGGAACACTTGCGAAAAGAAGAGGACAAAAGAAGTGAAGAGAAAGAAAATGACAATGGATGGAATAAAAACAGGATTCTTTCGGACGATGCAAGAATCGACGAGAGAGATTCTCGAGCGAAATTCGTTTCATTATACTAGAAAAAGATAACGAGAGAAAAACCACTACAAAGAGAGAGTATGCACATACAATATACATGTGAAGAGAATGAAAGAAAGATGGAAAAGGTGAAAAGGTTAGAGAAGGGAAGGGGAAGAGAGAGAGAGAGAGAGAGAGAGAAAGAAAGAGAGTGAGAAAAAGAGGGGAGGAAATAGCAGAGCAAAGATTGCCGGGTAACATGGCGAGGGTGGGATAAGAGTTCCCCGGGGTGCCTAGCAACAGGTTGCTATCCTCCTAAAATTTCGACCACCGATGTGGTGTGCGGGAAGACTAGCTACTACGACCTGTACACACATACACGACCTACGTATTTTCCCTAAAATAGCTTACGTAAAGCGCGTCGATATACGCCCCCGTGCGCGCTTCGCCTTCGATTTCTCATTATCCGCCGCGAAAGCGATTGTGATGGATACGGAGAAGATCTTCTCCGAGAAGGAGGAGAACACGAACGCTATGTTTGTGGAATTAATTTTCTGGTACTCTTGTCTCGTCGAATTTATATAAATAATATGGACAAAATGAATAATGTAAATTGATACATGTATATGTATAATGCAATAGTAGTTTACGCAAATGATGAAGTATTAATAGGTGACTAATGACAGTTCAATAGGGACAGTTTACATAAATAATATAATGAATAATGAAATAAAATTGCATGCGAAATGGATCTCTGGTGAACGGGAAACTAAATCAGATCTAAATTCGCGGAAAATTATAAAAATGATATACCATTTCTCATTTTGCATACCAATGTATAAACCGTTAATTTATAAATTTTTATTGAGACAATACGATTGTATTGTCAACGCATGTTATTCTCGATGCATTATGTAACAACAAGAGAGAATAAGAGAATGCAACAAAACTGTTCTCGATTTCTCATCGACTTTTATTCCATTATGCATTTATACAGGGAACAAGCGAATGAATGGCTGATGAGTAGATGATTTGGTAAAACGATGAAATAAGCCTGATGGGATGGACTGTTAGTTTGAGAGAGAGAGAGAGAGAGAGAGAGAGAGAGAGAGAGAGCCAGCGTAAAAACTTATAAATTGATTACTTTCGAGCACGAGCGATGATATCGCAGCAGTAGAGTCCGTTCGCGTGAAATTTCGCATAGTGACGTGTTGAGATGCGCGTAGAGCGCGCGCGTGGGTGTGCCCACGTAATGGATTGTAATTCTGTTTTGTTCATTCGATAAAGCCGGACCGGACAATAATTCGTGCGCGCAAATAATCGTGCGAGAACTGACGCGTGTTAACGCTCGCGAATTGTCGACGCCACGAATATCTCGCATCACGATTCAATCCGTGAGAGATCGACGTCAAATTGCGGCTTTAATCGTCCTGAGCGCATTTTGCACGGGGAAAGAGTATTACGGGTCCGCTGTAAAATATATAAAATATCCTCGAGACGTAGATTTTCCAATTAATTGATTTTTCCTTAATAGGATTGTTGTGGTAATCGCAGATCCCTTTATTGTCGAAATGCTGTCAAAATCTTTTATTACTCGTTTAATTTGAAAGAGATTTTATTGCGATTTGAATTTGCCTCGCGCCTGCTAAAATATTTTGGTCTCAATCATGATATCCATCTCGTCGCAAGATTCCGTGGCATTTCACGAAATCATAATTTTCTAGTCTAACAGCGCTTGCAGCTGCACCGCCATTTATAGAACACGCAACGTTAAAACCCTGTGTACCCAATATGCTCTTGATCCATGGATATGCACTTGTTTAGTGTACCCCGACCTACATGTGCCTGCTTAGTGTAATGCGCTTGGGGAGAAACTTTGAGGAACTCCGCCGTAATAAAGTCCTGAATTTGATAGTTGGAGAAAACAACGATGATCATGTAACACGGATGATTTACCGTACTTCCCGTAGCCGAAACGATTTTACTTTGTAATATTTACGACCCTCATCCACAACTCCAGATTTTTCATTAAGGCGGATTTTATCGAGCATCGTTTAATCTTTTTATCGTACCTTAAAGTGCCGGGTTGATATCGACATAAAATTCCGCGAACTCTATTTACCAGAACATTTCTGAAGGACAAACGAAAATAAAGAGGACGTCTCTCGCATTTATTAAAAATTTACGTCGAAATATTACTCTCAGGAAAGTAGCATCTCTCTGAGGTTTTTCCTCTCGCAGGCTCTTTTACACATCGAGGTACTGATTGCCTCGAAAGTATTACTTTGATGACTTTTCTGCGTGCGTTTCTTTTCATACGGTGAGATATGAATACGAACTCCATGCATTTCCGGTTCGCCGAGGGTAGTGAACTCGACGTGTACATACGTCGCGTTCGGACGATGATTAATCGGATTTCGCAATATCTAGATAGCGGCGGCGCGGCGCTTTATTTTCCATCATTTCAGCGCGCACGACAGACGCTTTCAGGAAATGAAGAGAAAAGATAGAAATGGAAAGGAGATTCACGCTCATGACGTTTGAAAAGCTTCCACGAGGAAGCCAATAGGTATGCAGGATACGGGCGCGGGTAATTAATAGAATATTTCACGCATGTTGCCGAGAGACGGCGTGCTTTTAATTAACGCTGCTTGTGTAACGTATGAATGGCGTGTAAATCTATATCAAGCTTAAGATTCGTACCGCGGCATCGAAAACGACGATAGGTATCCTTCTTCCTTTTCGTTATATACGATTTCTTCTCATCGATCGAACGAGGATTAGTTAGGCATCGCCGATTCGTTAAGGGAAAAAAAGGCTATTAATGGCTGCGGCACGCGTGCCAGAAAATAGACGGGCACAAGTGCTGGATCGCGTGACTACCGGCCGCCACTGATGCGCCGAGATTAGGCCAGTCAACGTAACCTAATTAACGAAAGAACGCTCCGCGTTGAACTTCTTCCATACCTTGTCTACCTTCGCAATTTTTTTTCTTAACCGAGAGCGGCGATTCCGGCCTGGACATTTTATCGTTACGTGATTCATGCGTACCATCTGATTTAAAGTATCATGTTGATTTATGACCGGCGGCCTTAATTTTGAAAAACTGAATACATTAGATAAAATAGGTTTTGTCAGGAACGCTAGGTACTCGTCGGTCTTTCTATTTTATTTTTGCTGCGATATCGTTTCCGACATATCACTATACAGAATAAACTGTGACACGTTCTCTCTCTCTCTCTTTTTTTAAAAGAGCTTGAGCGTAAAAAAATAGAGATGCAAAGATACGTCAGCTTTACGTTTTCATTGTATGTATATTACATATTTTTTGATAGTTTTTTAATAGAGTTCAAGTCAAAATAAAAAAGTTATATAACAGTTGAATGTAAAAAAATAAAAAATCGAAAGGTATAAAATCTTTTTTTAGAGCATTTTTTGACAATTTTATTGAATTTCTAAAAGAAATTCTATGCATTTTTAATATTCAGTTTCCTATTTTGCATTATTTTCTATTGTTTGAATTTTCTAAAAATTTTAAAGGAAAAACTAGAACTTTTCAGAAGAATCGGAACTCTATTAATTGTGTTAAAATTTTAGAAACAAAATGCTAGCACTACAGAGGCGTAGAATAATAATTAAAAACTATATTAGTTAATATTATTAACATTAAGCTTCAAATTAATAGTTATAATTTTCTTCGCGCTTTGGAATTCAAACTGCAATCGCAGGAATGAAACTTCGAGTCTTAGATTTCATTTCGCAATTATATATAAAATTATTTAGATTTAATTAATTTTTACATATATTTTCCAGGATGTTGGGTGGCGTGGGAGGTCGGCACGTGTCTACACGTCGGCGTGGCAGCAATCCGCTGGTGCGTGGAAGTGTGGCCCTTACTGGTTATGGTGCCACTTCCGGGACCGGCGGTCCTGGAAACGCGACCGATGGCGGCGCGACGCACTTGGAAACGATGCCCCGGTATGCCGCCAGGAGACGGAGAGCTGTCACCACCAGCGATCACAAGAGCTGCGCCCTTATACAGACGCGGCTCAAGCTTGGCGATATTATGTGAGTAATTATCCGTATTTTTTTAATTTGAAATAAGAAGAAAAAATGCTAAATGCGACCCGACCTGGATTTCGGTAGCTGATTAATATTTAAATAAATTTTAATAAATTAATTTTTTACTCACTCAGGGGAAACTAGAGCGACGATTCAGCTCCAATTTAAACGAAAATTTAAGGAAAAACGTTCTCTTTTAGATAAAATTAAAAATTACCGACAAAACTCCGTTCTTGAATTCAGGATATGTATTAGAAATATCTATATTCATTGCACACATGCGATATAGGATTTTTTGTTACGTCAAATACATAACTTTAGCTACAAGTAATTACACTCGTGTGGATATCCTTGGAAATCTTACGGTATGGAAAAGAGAGAATTAATGAACTTTTGGCTAAACAATTAAGATCTTTCTTTTATTGATTTATGATATCCTATTTGATGATATTTATTTAATTTCGATTATTGATTATTTTGAGAAAGCATCTACAATATGTCTCTTATCACATGAAATTTAATTTCTCTCTAGTCTTTATGCTATCCGTGCGCAATCTATTTTACCGACAGTAAGTTTCAACCCTTTTCATCCCTTTTACTCTCGACGTAATATCGGCAAAAGTCGACTATAGATAACGTTGATAAGGGTAGCAAACGGTATAGACTGTACTCCGATAAAACAGGACTCATTGATAGGTATGTTTCAATCGAGCTACCCGTGCGCGTCGGTAATATTTCCTACCCTTACATGTTCAACCCTTAAATGAACGTCGGTAAGTAGAGCGTTCTTCTTGCCTTGATACTGTACTATTTTAATGGGTAATTGTTATCTAAATGGTTCAAATTATCGATTAATTATCAACTGTCGAATTATTATTTATCATATTACATATATTAAAAGTATTACTTGAAATGTATTTGCTCCCTTTTTAAAAAACACGAGCTTTTGATCTCTTTAAACTTACATCATTAATCAAATATAACTATAATAAAATTTTGAGCTAATTCTTGTTAGACAATTATTTTTTAATATAAAAAATAGGCAGAAAAAAATGCAAGAAAAATATTAGATAACTTGATACGATATAAGCAGACATTCATATGATGCAATCTTATTATATTAATTATAATGCAGTAATAACTTATAGTTATTATACATACATATTATATCATGATTAGGAACTTGTTCGTTTGTTACGAACACGCAATCTGCAATTTATCCGCAAAATTATCCGCCAACGATAACCCGAGCTTTAGCGTCGCGTCGCGGAGATGGTGCCAGATGAGAGTCGTGTCCGACCATACCGGGTCATGCACTACTGAGGCCGAATTAAAGTCTAATGTAGCGAGGTGTCTGTACACCCCTCGCGTCGTTCGTCCGTCCGGCTTTACACACTATCGATTAGCCTTCGATTGTTCGGTCGTTACTTTCTATTTCCAGCAACGCGCGCCGTCGTCGGCCGTTCACCAGCGCGAATCTAATTACGATTTCTCTCTCTCTTTCTTCCTCTATCCATCAGCGATCGTTTTCGATCATTTTATCATTTTTCTGCGTTTTCTTTTCAAAACACTTTTCAAATCGATGGATGTCTTCTGTTTCCGAAATGAGTACGTCGATCTTCCAATAGAATCTCTTATGAATACCAAATGATATTTTGAGTTTTCGTTAAAAATCTAGCGATTCCATCTTTCAGTAAGGTTGTCTCCTTTGTTTCGAGTCATAATTATTTACTCGTAATCGTATTTAATGCATCTTTCTTCGATTTTCTTGTTTGTTGCACAATATTGTACTTTAATATTTCTCATGATATTTGTTATTACTATTTTCTAAGATAATATAATATAATATTTCATTTGAAATATGATATATATGCTCGCGTAATTGCCGGAAGAATTATCGGATTAATCACTTGACTAGTATTACATTTGGAATTGAATTACCGAATATCGATTCCTAATTAATTAATAATTATGTTCAGCTTTTCGCATTTTATAGGTAATATCATGTAAAAATAACCGTTCTATATTTTCAAAACGAGTATTTTACATTTATTAACGTTTTGAAGTATAGTATCTGGGCAATTTTGATAACGTCCCAATTTTGGATGTTATTATTTTTCGATAAAAAGCCGAATCGGTAACGCACGAATCGTGACACGACCGTCGACTATGACGAGGGTGAGGGTTCTTTCTCTCTCTCTCTCTTCCCCTCCCTTCTCTCTCTCTTTCTCATTTCTGGCAAAAATAGAATCAATAAAAGGAATCGACGTTACGTGGAAGTAGGTCTGCGCGCTATCCCGCGAGTCAACTCGACAAGGTTTTCGACCTTTGCTATTAAGGGACGTACCTATCCGAGCGTCGCGCCGCCGATCCGAGCACCCTCCTTTATTTATCACGCTCGATTCCGCGTTGTCTTCGTGGTTGCCGGCGGATCGATGCCCTGAACCGACAGATTTTATTAACGAGCGCGAATCGATGCTGTTTCGGAATGCTCGCGTCCGGCCGCATATAGAGTGAAATTTGCCTAACCTGAGAAGAAATATTATATGCGAATATGCATTTAATAATACGTATAATATCAATTTTTATATTATTATTATATAATTAATAATTTTTTATAAAAGAATATAAAAATTTGTGACATCCATACATTTATATCAGATTTACTATTAAAAAACAAGTNCCAACTATGCAATATATTTATTTATTTAGTATTTATTTCATTTTATAGATATAAAAGTTTAAAAAGTGAAATTGATCAAAATTTTATCTTTCATGACATTTAATTCAAAAACATTAATATGAATTTCAATGGGATTCTAATTTATAACAGCAGAGTCCTATTAGAAAGTTCCACATAAATCGTAAATTATTCAAAGGCATTAAACTTTATTTAATATTAAATCTTATCATTAAGAACAACAAAACTGAATTTTCTTAATGTTATAGAAAAGAATTTTAATTTATATTTAAGGGAAAGGACTCTGCAGATATGATGAAAATTTTTTTCCGATATTCCTTGAATTTTTTTCGAGAAGTAATGTACTTAAAAATGATAGAAAAAAGATATAAGAAAGATTTCAAGACAAACAAAACATTTTCAAGATATCACGAAAGCATAAAAAATTTCCCTTTATGTATACTACAAATATTTTCTTACGTTATATCTATATCTACATCAAGCATATTTTACACTGTGCACCGAGCCGAGTACACTTTTATTATAGCGCTCGCATGGTTCGTGGGAGCGACGGTCCAATCCTACGCATTGCCGGGGTATCCCCGGCCATGTTAGGCGCATGCAAGAGCCCCGGCTGATACCATCTAACCCTGATCGGTCCTAACCCTGAAACCGGATCTACTCCCGTGCGCTTTCAAACACGCTACTTTTCTCGATTTTTGCACCGCTACAGTTTCGCGTAATTATGCAGTAGTATACAGGGTAAGGGTAAAACAATGTTTGAGATTTTCCACTTTGAAGAAGCGAACATATGCTTGAGGGGATCTGCCATGAATTTTCTCTTTTGAAGAAAGTTGCTTTGTAAGATTAAGGCGAAAATAAATAGAAACAATTACAAGTCATAAATTTTCGTTGGCTTATGTCTATCAAGTTGCGACATTGCTTTCTAGTTGGTTTTGCAAGTATTGATAGATTCTGAAGGATTTTTAGACTTATTGTTAGAACAAAGTTGCTCCGAAGAGTGTGAACTATCTTATCCTATATTCTTCAAAGTTGTGTGCTATAATAATATTTTTATGAGAAAAACATCAGGACTTTTTCTTCTGCACAACAAACTTACTTATATATAATATATCAATCTTTTTACATTTTATCGAACAAACAAGGATATTTCTTGCAGAGATTCTGGATTCGGCTCGTGCGAGCTCTCGATACCAGAATCGACAGTGGATTCTTTAAAGGATATTCGGAGCGGTTCTAACGATGAACGATTTGTAAAGTCGAACCGATCGAGACTCGACAACATATTCTTTCCTTCTTCCTTCCTCTCTCTCTCTCTCTCTCTCTCTCTTCTTCTCTGCCTTCTCGCGGGCTTGTGGCTTGATCTCTCCTTGTCTCGACGGTGAATCGAGTCGCGGAGTCGAGTTGACTCGGCGCGGTCGTGTGTTTCAGGCTGGCTGCCGGCTGCCGCCGCCGTGAATCAATACCCGCATTGCGCGTGCCACCTCTCTTTCTCTCTCCCTTGCCCAGCCTCTATTACCCTCTGCTCTTCTCTCTCTCTTTCTCGCTCTGCTTCTCGCTCACCCTCCACGAACCCTCAGTTGCTCTTCGTAGCTGGCACCCTTTCTCTCTCTCTCTCTCTCTCTCTGACTACCTTCTTTATTTCTCTTTCGCTTACTTTCCTTACCTTTTCATTTTCTCCCTCACACTTTTTCACTTTCTTTCCTTTTTCATCGTGCGCTTTTCTACTTTCTCTCTTTTTCCTTGCTCCTTCTCTTCTTCTCTCTTTTTTACTTTTTACTACTTTATTCTCTATTTCACCCTCGTTATTATCCTATCTTTCTTTCCAATCCCGCAATCTTTTTCTATGCTCTCTTCCACGTGGCGATCGGCAGTTTTCTCTGCTTTTTTTGTCTTTTTTAAGCTCCATCAATTCATTTGTCTTTATATATCATATTGCGGCTTCTTTATTCTCTCCGAAGCAAGAGGAATCATGGGGAGAGACATGAGACAATTGAGTAGAGAAAGTGATATGTATGGGATGAGGGATGGAAGGCTTCTAGCTTTCTGAGGATCGGACAATCCACACAAGACACGCAGGAAAACCTCGGAGAAACATATATGTATATATATACATATATATATATATATATATATTTATATGTGCGAAAAGTCATCCAGCCGTTACCAAGTTAACGTCTTTCCTTCGCGCATTTTCTTCTCGGGAATGTAGAAGTACGAGATGCTTTTCACTGACAATGAGTCGACTCGTTCGCGGATTTGCCGATCCGCAATGCAAGATTCCCAGTCGCGCCCCTTAAAGCTCTCATTTCATACGCGCGCGCACACACAGACTTACAAACGTCTTTCTCTCTTGATAATTTTACGCTTGTGAAATCTTGACAATTTCATATCTATGTCCAGCTTCAAAAATTTACTATTGCAAACGGCAGTAGTAAAGGTTTATATTAGTGAAACATGAAATGTATTATTTAAACGTGGCACATTTTTACCATTGATTTCGTATTTTAAGCCAAATGTTGCCGTCTGCTCAATCTTAGAATTAAAAATTGTAGTGTATTATAAAATTTAGCTGTGATGGAAGTGCGAGATAAAGTTTATACCAGTCTCTGCTACATTGATAATTATATTTATTGCTGAATGCGGATGTCTAATTCTAAATTACGTTTGCGTACGGGCCAAGAATTTCAACCGCGGTGTAGAGATATTTTATATGCTTATCCTCATTCTTGTTCGAGAATCCTTTTTTTCTTTTGCGCTAAGCTATCGGGACATTGCCGTGCCGCGACATTGTAACAATTTAAAGAGTTTAATCCGGCGATTAATGTCAACGCGACGAGTATCGTTTTTCCTAACTTCAACCGGGTGATAATTTTTCCGCTTTATAGCAGGAGTAAATACGGGATAAACACTGGAGTTTGCCACTGTCAAAGTCACCATCGTCGTCAGTCAGACGGTATCGTCTCTCTTTCCCAAGATCTCCCTGTTAACTCATAGGGCAGACCTGCGGAAAAACCACGTATGTGGAAATCGGCCCACGCGCTTTCCGTTTTAGCGTCTGACGTCACTCGTTTTTGAGTTATTCTCAGCGCAGGAGGTAACCGCCGCGAGCGGCGCGCATGGAAAATAATAACGTTGTAGTCTGCTACTTATGCTTTTTTGATCTATCTGAATTAAGTCAGAAATTGGAGATTAAATATTTTCAACGCCGTGTATTTTTTTCTTGAAAGAATACATTTCTTTTCAAGAATTTCGAGAATTCTTTTCTTGAACAGGAGATTGGTTTTGCGCAAGTAGAAAGATATTTTGGATTTTTTATTTTGGTCAGTTTAGCAACTTATCGATCGTGAATAAAAAACGGTATCATTTTTAATATCTTTTGTGAATTATTTTTAATATAGACTTTTTAGAATCTATTTTTGAGAATTTTTGGCATTATTCGATTATTTTATTGTTATTAATTAAGAAAGTTGATTTTGCAAAATAATTTTCATTTTTATTCGATAAGAGTAATCTTTCGAAATTAAAACAGAATGAGGTCTGTATTGTTTAATAATAACTATTTCTTTAAAGAATAATTCGTTTATGGGAAAATTAATGATGCAGTAGCGGTAGTTCTAATTATGCGACGGTAGAACATCAAAGACAAATACATATGACACCTGTTGTTACGCCTTGTTAAACGCTTGTACACACGTTGAGAAAAGGCTAGATTTGACTACAGGATTTTCGTCCTTCTGGAAGAATGGAAAATTCAGAAAATTTTTCTTTTTATGGCGAAAGCTCAGAGAATAATTGATAAATTGCTAGAGTTTTACAATTTTCCTTGACTTCGAGTTAATTTCGCTATTAAAATTAAGATTCACTTCCACTTTTATGCGATTTTTGAATCTCCCAGGCTTTATCGGGTTTACAATTATTATTACTGCTACGAAATTCCCAAAAAGGTCAGAGAACGCGGGAAACTTTATCGACTAATCTGGCAAACTTGAGGAATTTGCGATATAAAAAAAAAGTTGCAGAGGGAAAAAGTTTTTCAAATAATTAGAGATTATCGCCCGCGGCAGGATTGACCTAGCAGGGCGGTAACTATAAGCGGCCCACACATCACCCTGCTGACATTTCCCTGATATTTACGAAAATTAGATTGCCATTAACCGATGGACCTTTTATTTTCCCTTCGCACGCACGCATAGTTCACGCGAAACNCTTACCATCCCCCCAAGGCATCTATATATATTTTTAATATTAAATCTTATGTAATATTTACATACTTTTACGCTCTAGTATTTCTTTAAAAGGACAACAGTACAGTAAAAAATCATTATTTTACGCTGCGTGATTACACGAAAAAAAATCTTTTCACAGATAAAATATGATTTTAATATTTATTTATTTATATAATTTTTTTAAATAATCAATTATCATATATCATGTATAAAGTGATGATTATTGTTGTTTATTTTGAATAAACTGTTGCATTTTCACTTGTCTCACGGTTTTTCAAGATGCCTATAACGCGACGCGTAACCTTTCGATATTGTTTCTCGTCTGCATAAGCAAATCTATCGGGACGATAAAGCGAAACTTTGGTGTGCGCGTGAAATTTACAAGACGGCAGGGACATTCTCGGCTTATACTCGATGAAAACGGAGCGGCGACAGCGTCGCTTTTCTGCCGGGTCAGTAAACCCCGGCGGCTGCCACCATTACTCCGTCGCGTTCTCCCGGGAATAATATTTTGTAATAAAACGCCCCCGCGTAACGGCGTGTCCGGCTGGTTCCGGACATTCCGGACACCCCGCTTTTATTTTGCCATCCTTCTCGATATCGCTCGGAGATTTGGGGGGACGGCCGCGTCATAAACCTTAACGGAAGCCGTTAATGCGGCTGCGAGGAATGTACTTCGTCAAAAGATTCGCGCCGCTAAGTCCGTTCGTTAAATACGCCTCAATAAAAGCGCTCTTAATAGCGCTCGATTGCCTCGCTTTAACACACACGCTCGATTATCCTTCTCATTAATTTACACGTTGCAGAGATTGCTCGTGAGCAGCTTATTTCGAAATACCGCCGTATCTTGTTAAACGTAACGTTGGGAAATACATATAGCCACATCATTATGCAAAAGAGATCCAGCATTGACCGAATAAGGCTTGTTATTATTAATTGATTTATTCATATAACGGTCTAATTTAATTATTTGATCATGTAGCCACATTTATTTCCATACTTATTTTATTAATTACATGTAAATGTATTTTTCATATAGTTACACACATGTATATATTTACGTGCTAATTTTAATTTGAATTATATTAAAAAAATATCCTATATACATTTTTTGGTTTAAATAAATTCGTTTATTTGTAAACAAAGTGTGGATTGCGCCATAACAGTCACCTTTGGATACGTGGAGGAAATAAATTAATTCTCGAGCGACCGATCGAGAAAGAAATTGTACGACGTGGAAACCTTATTATTCTATCTTCTTCGTCAGGAGGCATAAATCCATTTGCCTTTGCTATTATATACATATATGTATATGTATACCAGCATCACGTCGTAAGCAATAAAAAGGTCTCACAGTACAGCGGTGGCCACATCAGATAGCTAGAACAGCGTCACATATCTTAAATTAATTAAATAAATAACTTAAAAGAAATTATTTCAAAAATTTATATTACGTAATATATATATACCCGCAGAAATATTTTTAATCTCTGTTACGCGTAGGATGTAGGTGTGTATGAAATGAACAAGATTGAAGGTTAAATTGAATTAAGAAAAATTGAGTTTTAAGAAAAACACAACAATTAGATAGAAATAATTGGGCAAAAATGTAGTTTAATTAAATTTTAGTAGTAATTAATTAAATTAAAGTTTAGTAGTAATGAATCGATGATGGAGAGAACAACGAATTGTAACATCCGAATAAAGTCGGACCTCTCGTTCTCGTTGTATCGAAAACCAACGGATGAACAAGTGTAATGAGGCTCGAATAGCTTGACTTAGGAAGCCTCGTGTGTACATGCTCGTCGTGATTCGTTGCAATTCTGACCCATTATCGGTATGCCGATAAAGTCGTTATACACGACAGCAGATCGTGCGGAGCATTGCCCGGGTTGTTTTGCAGATCGATGGAGCTTCGTCCGGCAAACGTAAATTTCCTCGGCGATACTTCCTTCCGATTCTCTCGTGGATTTATATTCCTTCTCCCGAACTTTCCGCAGGAAAGGACCAACCGCGCGCGCGGCAAACTTTGCCGGACTTTATTTCCGCTCGGTATATTCTCCCTCAACGATCGCACGGCTTATCTGGTTTTAAAGAACCTTCTCGAATTGATATATACATATATAAAGTCTAAGATAAGAAGTATAAGATAGTACGAGTGATAAATAGGCAGGTATGAGGTTAGATGAGAGATAGCATCATGTACAGTTTGTTGAAATCTGCATTACTAAGCGTGTCTGAATTTTGTTAGAAATGTGAAATATAAAAAAAATCTTTACTTTGTATATTGATATAAATTATTATGTTGACATCTTAAGCAATTGTAGACATCTTAACCATAAATCTAATGTAAAATGATATATTTTTTCTGAAAATCAAAAAAAAAAAGAAGTGTCACTTGCAGATTGTGATTAAAGAGAGTATAATATACCGAAATGGATTCAGCTCTTTTATGTTGACGATTCTATTATTGAATTAGGTCTGTCTGTTTGTTGACACGCGGTGATAGGGCCTTCACGATCGAAGGAAATGAAATTATTGCTATCTCTGCTAGAAGAGGCACGTGCTTTCGCATATTACTGGGCTTTCTTTATCATTTGCTCAGCGGGATGTCTTCCTGGAGCTTTTCACAGGTTCCATTAAATCGTAATTCTTTTGCGCTTTACTTATCTCGTAAATACGTGTGCACACACACACACACACACACATATATATATATATATATATATATATATAAATATATGCTTACAATATATATATCCGTCTTAAATAAATTATCTGTATACATATATCTAACAAAAAAGAATACCAATGAATTAAAAAGCTGTTTGAAAGACTGTAAAAGAAAAATTGCGTGATTAGATTTAAGTAAAAAAATAAAAAATCCAGTTACATTCTAAAATAGCCGATAAAATCTCCCCATTTAGCAAAATTAACGAATTTCTATTTCTTGAACTAATTAAATAATGGTTTTTGCGATATTTTTAAATAAACTGAATGGACTGGAACCGTTAAATCTCAATAATTTAATAAAAGCCATTTAAGCGGTATGTAAATCTATATTTAATCGTAGCCGAAGAGTGTCAAAGATAGAGAATCACTTGACAATCGATCAATTCGCGGTACCGAATTATCTTCCGTACAGTGTCTCATGGATAGTAGGCTGATGATTTTTAGCCGTAGAAAGCCCACAGCACAGTTTATGAGGCCGCGCATAGTTTCTAGGTCGATCCTTATTGGCCGATACGGACGTGACGTTATCGCGAAGCTGCTCTTTGATAGACCGATCGTGTGATTCGATTAAAATTCTCCACCTCTGTATTGTATAATATAATCGCGCGGATGCGACGTTACAACGGGCTACCCGACGAATGACGAAAGCCGCAGGCCAACGACGTTGTTTTCGTCACCGTCATCGTCGCCCTGCTATATCGAGAGAAATCGATCTCCGATAAGTCAAGTCTACTGGAAAAGCAACGGAGACCAAATTGCGTCGATAGAATGAAAATTTCCTTGGGAAAAGCGGGACGATTCGTTTCCTCCATTGTCCCAAGTCAGGCACGTGAGATGAACGGAACTTACTCTGACGCATGTTTGCACTTGTTCAACTTTTGGATGTAATTTTTAATGTGATTAATTAGAAATTTTGTTCGGTATCTCAGCGGAAAGCAGAGCGCTCGCTTGAACAACAAGCAAGAAAGTTTCGAAAGCGAGGAGAGTGTGAACTTAACAAAGTTGGATCATAAAACTAGGAAGGAATATAAGTGCTGTAAAAAAATTACAAAAGAAAGATAACGAGAGTTGCATGCTTTTAGAACATTAAAAATATTATATATTTTTACTCGGTACATAATTTGATTTATAATTAATTAATACTTCACCAACTTCAATTGTTAATGAAATAATTATTTCCATATTACGTATCTCCGCAAAAGAGTACTATAAATAATATATCTAAATAAACGTAATTAACGTACGTAAAATGTTAAGAGAATCATGTAATGTCAATTGTAATAGCCGTTATCCGTGATTTTTGCTTGCACTCCAAACAGCGATGGCTGAAATACCATCGATGCCAATAGCGTCGTTGATGTCATCGGCATGCTTCTGAAATGACATTACATTTGAGCTAACTAGTAGCCAGATACAGTACATACATAGCATACCTATCTGCCGTACGTTATCCCGCGTACGCAGTGTGACTTTCGACCTTTAACATAAGTTCGACGAGGAGGACGGATGAACTCGTAACAACGATGGACACGTCCTCCTCATTACACGCCGTAGTTATTTCAATTTACGGGATATCGTCGAGATTGAGCTCGTACCAATGATAACGACAATAATATGATAACGCTAAAAAACAAAGCAGACTGAAAAATATCAATTCTCAATACAAAAGTAAACCTTTTTTTATTTTATAGGAATAATAAGAATCATAAAAACATCTTATTTCTCTGAATAAAAAAAGGATAAGAGTTGGATGTGATAAAAATATCAAATATCAAATTTAATTGAATTTACTTATTCGTAAAAAAATGAAAAAGTGAGAACTTTATCTTTCTTTAATTCAGTTAACTGTGACATGCTCTAATTATGTGCTCTAATTATTTACTTTAGAAAGAGACTACGTGATAATATTGCCAATATGAGAGAGTCAAAAGCAGAAGATTGCTATTCTTTATGTCCCTTTCTTCGGCGAATCGTGTCGATCGAAGTGAGATCAATTGTTAACTAACGAATATATATCCCTTATTTATTATAAATCACTTCTTCATGATTTATTAAGATATCTCGTGTTATCTCACGATATATCGGGTTAAATTAATTGTACTTGTCTGTATATCAACCTATCTTGCACAAAGTTCAGATGGCAATTGCGAGCGATCATTCAACAAAGGAAGCTTATAGCGTATTATTAAGGGAAACTTTCATAAAAGAAAGTATATCATTTCGTTTCTATTTGGACCCGTTCTTTCTTAGAAACGTCTTGAGTATCAATCGTTTTCAATAATTGATCACGTTACGATAGCTTTTCATTGAATATTTCATTTACAATACACACAAGATATGTATTGTATTATTTTCTAAACGATTAATCATGATAATTTGTTTTTTACTTAGAGAAGGTAGTTACTTTAGATAGTTTTTCATTTAGACAATTCTTTTGTTCAGCTTCGGACAAATTGCAACAAAGAGGTGGTGTTGCGGTGTAATCTTTTTGAACAAGCGTGAAACTTTTTGTTTATGTTTTTTTATTTACCCTGCAACGCGTGGATTCTCTAGAAGTGCTTGACGCGTGAATTAAGTGTAGCCGTTTAATAAATTAAACACCACGTCGTGCAACCACGTTGTAATTCTTCCGCTTTGATTCCCGGCAGAAAGAAAATCGTTCGCGTTTTCTGTTTTCGCATTCTTCTCGCTCGAGCCCTTTTCCTTCCAGCAAGGTGCAACGTAGTCAGAAAACAAAGGCATTCTATAGATACAACTACGTCTCGCAGATATATCTAGGGATGTTACGAAACCGCCGACATATATCTCTTCCTATATTTTTCTAGTAGTTTTGGAGATCTTGATTTATATTTTACATTTCTTTGTTTTTGACAAAAAAAATTTTACATGTTGATTACTCTGTGATTGATATAATATATCATGATTTTGTTTTCTTTTTACTACTCCAAATTTCTTGTATCCCGTATATTCGGTGACGCGTTAACGAAGATGCGTACCAAAGTCGTTATCCTTTCGTTACACTTTCACGATCCATCGTTGAACATCAATGTCTGAATTTGAGTTTTTTATATGAGCTCTTCAAAAGTTTCTAGTCTCCTTAATTCTGCTCACGAAGTAATTTTATCTTTGGCGGCGGAAGGGTTAAAGGTAAAGCGTCAGAAATCAAGTGAACGTATAAAAAAATCGCGCTTTTCTGCCCGTGCAGATATAATGTCAAATTATTCAAAGTCAATCGTCCTACTGTCGACAACTTATCTTCAACCTCCACGATACCCACCTACCTGTCAGCAGTCTGATTGGACGAGGATGGTCGAGAAATGAAAGTGGTGAGGCAGTAGATAGTTCGGAAAGAGTTCGACGTCCCATATTACGCCTAATCCCTATCAATCGATCGTCTTTCAGTTTTCTGTTGTCTTTTTAATTTTCTTTAAAATCTTCTACAATCAGGTACAGATTTGAAAGTAGTTCCATGGGAATATTATCACGGATGACTTTTTAGATAAGTCATACTTCCACATTCTCCATATCTTCAATTAATGTAAATTAAACATAATTTATTTTTATTTATTATTTTAATTAAAACAACTAGGATGGGGAGTCTTATTATAATAATGGAAATTACCAATTACACAAGAATTAAATTTACGCTGGAAAATATTTATTGAATATTATATTAGATAAAGATATGGTTTTCCGAAAATTACTTTTAAACGAAAATAGTAAAGTAGCTCCTTTCTACACGTACACATTGACAAATATAATATTTCATCATTTTATATATATTTACAATATATATATATATATATCATTACTTATTTTTTGTTTAAGATAGTAAATCTGCTTAGATCTATTTTTAATCTGTGGTTTTATTGAAGAGCATAGATCCGTTCGCTTTAAATACGAGCGCCGTGCAGCTCGTTGCATTTATTGTCTCGTTGAGATACGATCTAAATGGGAAGAAGGGTGAAAATGGGGTACGAACAAGGAAGATTCAGAATGAACAATGCAGTCGCGATGAGGCGGCCCTTAACCCTTCCGTGCCTAATGGCTTAGATATCAGGTCACTCCCTTCCCATTACAAGTCGTATTCCTCTCCTTAATGAAATGTGTACTTAGAATTGCACGCCATACTTCCGAAACTTGCCATAATTGCAAAAAAAAAATCAAGATTTGAATTAAGTGGGAAATAATGCGGATAAAATATACGGATTGTATAAAAATTGCATTATCAATTATGGTATACAAAGATAAATCTTTTTTGTTAATCTTCTTTTTATTATAGCTTCGCGAGAGATTAAAACATTTATTAAAACATTTTATACAATATTTATTACGATAATTAATCCATTATAATAAGTATAATTATATAAGCATAATGATATATATATATATATATATATATTAATGATGAATATTTACAGTCACTGATGAATTATTCGCTACTGATATTGATATTCTCTTCTTCGGATTCCTCATTGTATTTTTATTCCTCATGAAGTTTCCGTGAAGTCAGCATTGCTCCAGTTGACAAATAACAGAAACGAGAATTTTATAACCTACCCTTTTTTCCTTCTATTTCGTCCTTAATCTTTAGTTAGTGTTCTGATTTTATCTTCATATACGAAAAAGTGCAGGAACCGCGGTAATTAAGATAATTGGGGTAATAATTCTTGGCCAAGAGAGCGACGTCACGCGATACCGATGCTGATAATCATATTATATACAGGGTGCGCTAGACTTACCTGTGCGTATTTCACTTTATTTGTGGATATCTTGGAATGCAAATGCTGTTGATAATGTTCAAATGCTTCATTTATTATTAGTTAGTAGTTCTATAATAAATGATCCAGATAATCAAGATTTCATCTTTCGCTTCAAATAGATTTTATTTTAACAGAATTTCCATATCATTTAATTGAAAAGATATTGACATTAGTGAATCAATTTTAAAAATTGGTTAAAGAATTTAACATCCCGAAATGTTCTTTTATATCCGAGCTTTCTTGCATTATATTTAATTGCCGCGATTTGATTTTCTACTTCGGAATAATAATAATGTTTCCTGAGGAAATAGGTCAACCTGATTTTACCAGCGATGCGTTCGATCTTTTTGTTTCTTCAGTAGATTTTATTCGCTTAGCGATTTTATAAAAATATTTTTGCATATTTCTCACAGCTTTCTTTCATATACACGCATTTTCGCATTTACGCTGCTGGGAATTTTTCTTTTTCAGCTAAAGTACGTATTACCTTTCAGTTAAACTTTCGACATTCACATTTGGTTTATTTGTGAACACCAGATATCAATGCATGATTCTGTTTTCTTTTTGGAAAGGGCAAAAAAAAAAACACGTAACCCATATGTGTAATATTTTGCTGTACGCATGACCTTATGGATTGTGCGTGCACACGCACACGCCGCCGCAATTGACTCTCCTGAAATAAATTGGATCTGGAATCCTTGGGAGACAAAACGCCATTTCCGGTTTCGTCGGAATGCACGCGAGAGAAGCCCATCCTCGCCCTATTCAGAGTGACTTTATGGGGATGTATTATGGAGGAATTGTACTACACTGCATAAGGGCTTGAAATCCAGGCAAACAGCCATTAGCAATCGATACTCGTGCAAATATCGGGAGCGCCATGCTCGACGACGAATTAATCAATTTGCATTGTTCAATTCATGTCTCGCGATTTATTACCGCGTCTGATAACGCGAGTAATGAAAATACATGTGATAATCGGATATCTTGATTATCTGACGAATCCATTTTTTGAAACGGTTAGAAATAATTAAAGAGAAATAATTATCACAGAAGATAGTTTTCTGAAATTTGATTTTCTGAAATTTGCAGAACTTCTATAAAAATTTGTGGTAGTTAATTATAAATGTTCGGATAATTATAGATAGGTATTTGATAGAACTCCAACTCTAACGAGAAATAGTTATTGTTAATCAGATATATCTCTAGATATTCGATCTCGTCAGAGATATTCACGGTATATCTGCAGATAATTCAACGGAATTTCTAGAGACATCTAATGAAGGTAACTTTAATTTAATCATTAGTTAATTGAAAATATATTTTTAGGTGTTTTATGAGTTTCAATTTATCCACTGCTGAAAATTTTCAGAAGCGGTAATTAACAAGGTTTAATCGTAATTATTACTTAATTCTACAATTTAAAATATTATTTATTTCTTTTCCTCGATTTTTCCCCGTTGTGATTTCTTTCATAATCATTTTGCTGAATATCGTTGGATATTGTCGTATACTATTACTAAATATACCCTTTTTCGACGATAAATGTATGCTATTAATAAATGTATCGTTTTTTGACGTTAAATGAAAAGAGCGACACAATTGTACAAAAAGGGGATTAATATTCAAAGCATTCTCGCGAGCACGCGGAACTTCGTTATCGATACTCTCGCGTTCAACAATATTCGCGCCGGTAGTATTCACCCTTGACGCGCGACACCGGGGTTGATAGAAGCTAGGCGAATGACAGCTGTTCGTAAAAGAGACCAAGTGCATTTTACGAAGGCGAGTTGAGGGCGAGTGAAAAGTTACGCTGACATCAATAGCATGAATATAACAAGTGTAACCAAAGTTAGTTAGTTTATTAATGTTAACGCGTTATATTAATCGCGAATTAGCTTTGCGGAAAACTCTAATTGTTGAATCTTTCTTTTCTCAGAACTTTCATGTCTTTTTGATACTAAGCGAACGTAATGACGCGCAACGTTTGCTAAACGAATTGTATAATTAACGAAAGTACTAATTCTTAGGAATCCCGCAACCAACGCTCATTAACATTTAAGACTTTAAAAATAAAATGACGATAACTTTTTGCGTACTTATTTTATCCTTGACATTCGATACTGATGAGAAAAATCTATTATTAATGAATATATTATAAATAACGAATATTAATATTTGTCATATAATAATAAAATGTGCAATTTTTAGAATTTTATTACTTAATTAGCTAGCGCAATTTGAAAAAATTGCAATTGTTGCTAGACGAATATATCGATTTTTTACAACATGCATTATAACCAATATCGTGTTTTTTTATGACTTGTATATTTTATTTGAGCCCGATAGAATCAACAAAATGCAATAATATCTTTGCGTGATTCAAAATGTCATCCAGACAAGGTTCATCCCCCACGCAAACGGCACTGTTGCACGAGGGGTTGTAGGTAATAGGAGGGCAGTAGCCAACAGAGAAGGAGAAAGAGGGAAAAAGAGAGAGATAGAGAGAAAACGCAGGGGCTTTCAAGCCGGGGATGCGAATGATGGGAGGGCGAAAAAGAGAGAGAGTAGGAGGGAAAGCAGTGGACGAAATCTGGGTCGCCCTGCACCGCGTACGACTCGAAAACTCGGTCAAGTTTTCTGCACCTGCAGGTCGAATGCCGAGGCATTCGTGACAGCCGTCATTGTCGTGATCGTTGCCTTTCGATTCCCAATTTTTGCTCCTTTTGTTTTTTTTTTCTCCCGGCTGTCGTTTTTACCTTTGAGTTCGTCCAGTCGGAAATCTTTCGAAAAGAGACGGTGGAAATTGTTTTATACGGGGCGAAGGGCGCTTTACAAACTCTCAAAGGTAAAAGGATGTTACGTTGTAAGGGGAGACCGCTTGGAAATTTTTCTTGTCTTAAGATACAATGCAGTTTGTATAAAAGTGTGTAATGTGAATCTTTGTTACTTTGTTATGCTATCTTTTGATAATCTTTTCATCGCAAATTAAATTGTGTACAGAATTATTAATTTGCTTCTAACAAAAGCGAAACATGCGTTTTTTTTTAAAAAAGAAAGAAATAATGTTGTTTATTAAAGATTATTACAGCAAGTCGTAAGTTGAAAATTACACAGATAACTATGTATCTGTAACTAAACTGCCAGTCTGAGTAGAAAGGAAGAACCTTTTGCCCTGATTCGAAGTTTCAAATCGAGTTTGTATTGAAATCTCGTTACGTCAAATCGCAAGTATATATCGCTGGACAATAATCCTCGATGCAATCTTGTTATAGCGAAGTTTATATGTTCGCAAGAGTATTTTATTTGTAGTTATGTTCGTTAAAATTTTATATTGAATTTTATTTTATTTATTGATTATGTCGAAATTATATTAGATATATCACGGAATTATTTCTTATATCGAAAAGATAGGAGTCTTATGTGTTATATAATACTGGTAATAATCGAAAACTAAATAACTGTTATTTTCTAATAAATAGGTAGAACAAAATGAATTAAACATTATTTTATAGAAAAAAAATATCTATAATTTTTATTAACACATGGTGCAAAAAATACACATTTATGAATTTGTAGGAATAAATTTTATAAAGACAGGTCGAAAATTCTGCTTCAATAGTTTCAGCAACTTCCTGATTATTCCTGTATAAAATTTATTACAACAGAATTACTTGTATTATATTCCATATAGGCTCGTTATAACGAGATTCCAATCAACCAGTATGAGGGAATTTTGTTGTTTCTCCGATGCACGAGGTTTATCGTCGATTTTTTTCTATGTATTAGCGCACGTCACGTGCTCGGCAGGGTGGTAACGGCGGTGGTTAATAATATCAGATTAAAAATAGTACACGGATATTAATAAGGAGGACTTTTTTTCACGGCACGATGGAAAAACAGATCGATGAGCGCGAATGTGCGAGTGTGGCGGCTCCTCGCTTTCTCTTTTTTTTCAGAGATATCAATCGGACTGATAGCATCGATCGTCGTCGACTGGTTGACGTCATGTTTCGCGACGTGAAAGCGTGTATGTTGCCGGTTCGGTTTTCCATAGATTCCCGTCTTTGATAACTGTGGATATGATGTGTGCTCTGAGAAGAATTCGGCAGATCTTTCGCGAAAAGATGGATGAAACCAATAATGGATTTGAACAGAGAAACTCGTATAAACATTGGATTATGGACTGATTAGAAAGAAAGATTATGGTTAAAATTTTGAAAAAATTTTGGTGGGAAAACGAATTATGGACGATAATGTATTAGACAAAATATATCGTCGCGTTAAATGTTATGCTATTTAATATCAACGTTGTTATTCTTGTTATAGCGTGAAATGGTTAGAAGTAAAATGTTTTTTGTGACACTATATCGGTAACATATCATGCATTGTTATCTCTGTTACAAACGATAAACCAGGATCGACGCGAATGTGTAGGACAAGAAATTGAGAAAGTACAAGAGAATGATATATGGATCGACTGTTATTCAATCAAAATTTCAAAACAAGTGGGAAGAAACGGGCATGAGAAATGGATTAGGATGCAGATATTGAAGGGTGTAGTAGGAGATAGAATGGACAGGATAAAAGAATTGAGAGACATGGTATTTCAGGATAGGAAGTACATATAACCGAAAGTAATGGAATACTGAAATATTTAAAAGACTTGGTTGAAAAAAATTTAAATATGCCAACGAAAAGAAGGAAAATTGGTATCGTAAAGAGCAAAGAGAATAGACGTTTAGATTGCGTACAATTAAAGAGGAAATCTCGGCGTGAAATTGTGTTTAAACAGCAAAAAGGGAAGCAAGTAAAGATTGGATGATAACGGTGCGAAAGCAAATTGGGAAGAAACTTTGTAGAAAACGGGATTGAAAAAATTAGAAAAAAAACACGAAAAAATATATTAAAATAAGGAAATTAAACGGGTTTTATAAAAACATTCTAACATTCTAACAGAAGAATTATCTTTTATATTCTAAACAGTTTTTATTATTACAGCGAACATATAGAATTCGATATTCTTGTAATATTTTTGAGAAAATTATGTTGATATTGAATCACATAATTAAAAATTGTAAATACATTTGTATTTTCGTAATTGTCATGCAATTCGCAGCACTTATTTTGCAAAGTCCAATTATATTAGCCAGTCGAAAAACCTGGATGTAGCCTTCGATCGAGATTGAAGCTGGAGCGATCGAGAAAAATCAATAAATGTCTGGCGTGCCAAACAGCGTCGATTCCAACACGCGGGGGCACGTTGACGTGGACCCCGTTTCCACGACGATAAGTCGAGTGAAGTCGAGCGGAAGTTTGCATACTAGGCTTGAGCACATCAAATCACGGCAAATATTCGTTAAAAACTTACTCAATTTGTTGTCCGATAATTTAAAAACTATAGAGAAAGTAATATTGTAGTATATCTTTATCTTGATCCGTTTTAATATCTGAATAACTGGACATATTGAATATTGTCAATTACGACGATAAATATATCAGAAATTCATAAAAATTCTAAGAGACGTTTATTTATTTTAGTACTTAAAGCCATTGAAGTCTTTCTTGCTTGAATATCGTGCTCGCTACACTGGTACTATGGCTGAAAATTGTTGGTACATTTGTGGTTGTCGACGATCCGTTGTCGACGGTAAATAATAGCGCGTGCGTGCGGAAAGCAGACAATAATCTCGCGTTTACTGGAACGTAAAATCTGACGAGCGTGCGCATTAGATGGGGAGAAGAGACGGCGCGAGGCAATATTTTCCTCGGAGGAATGCGGCCCGGCAAATCGATTTTCCGCGAATGAACCTTAAAGTACGTGGCGAGGATCCTGAATCCTCACCTTGGGTACCTCGTAACTCTGATATCAACGCGACAGTTTTGGTTTCGCAGAGGGAAAGGATGAGTCTCGCGAGAGAGAAAAACTATCGAATAGAGATTTTAATAAAATTCCTTTTCATATCTACTTTTCTTATAAAGATTTAATAAGATTCATTATCTATATAATACTTTTTACTATTATTATCCTTCAATATCCATACATCTTTGGAGATCCAGATAATTTTATCCCTGCTAATCCAATAGTAACTCCTATTCATATTCAACCAGTTCTCAAAGCGATTTAACGCCTGGCATGATCGAATGATAGAGATGAGTGGAAAATGAGAACAATAAATAGAAATTTCTATACTATTAAATACTGTAAAAAAATAGTTTAATTATAAGTAATTATAGTTTAATTATAATGTAAGAGAGACAAAAATATGAGTTGAGATATATAAGTATATAATTATAAGAAAAACATTAATATTTAAAAATTTCACTTATCTTGTGCATCTTAAGAGGCACTTAATTTATAAATAACATGGAAGAAACCATTCAAGAAAATATCCAGCGAAGCAAGAAGAAATGAGCTCGATTGCTTATCATAATTAAAATCATAAATAGTTCAGGGAAACATATATTTTGATAGAAAGTAAATGTAGAAAAGTGGGATTAAAATTAAAATATATCTCATCAAACGTGACTAGAAAATGTAGTTTCTTCCATTAAAAATATTTAGTTTTAGTCTTTTTCATTTTCTGTTATAAAAATATACAGTAAAGCAGAGAGATTTAGAGTCAAATAATTATAAAAGAATAGCAATCATTTCATATCTTTTATCATTCAACATATACGATTATTTATACAAGATTCATCTTTCTCCATTTTCATTAGGTGATTTATCAAGAGTGGCTACTATAAATAGTAATTTGTAAACAGTGTAAAGCTATATAACAGAACTATCTCTACTCCAATCATCGCTTAACATGAATGATTATCTCTTCGGGAATGTCCTGAGCAGAATTTCTCTCGCTTTCAGCGCGAATCTCATCATGGATCTCATGAATGGGAGTTGGCAAATATTACGATAAGATACACAAAAACGATAACAGAAAACTGATTTTTCACTTCCCTTCGTCGCTCATTGCGAGGATAATCGTTTCCCCGGGAAAACGTTACGTACAGGATATTATAGCGTTTCCTTGCTTTCGGCTACTCGGTCGGGAGGCAATCGTCGGAACTGAAATTCACCCGCGTAAATTCATCCTTATGATAAAACGCAATCGGTCGCGGGATGAGACGACGCGGGACCATTGCAGGTGGAGGAGAAGAAGGAGGAAGGAAAGCGAGAAGCAAAGAGGAAGAAGTAGGGTGCCGAGAGCGCTTGGATGCAGGGATGGTTGCGGGGGAGGGGGAGGGGGCCGGGGCGAGAGGAAGAGGGCCGGGAGAAGAGGGGGTTCGGCCGGTTGGTCGTACGTATCGCATCAGGGTGCATGCACCGAAGAGGGGTAGGCCGCGGTAGGCGGGGGTCACGGAGTGCGCTGACCTACTGTTCCACATTCGTGCGCCGCGCGCATAGCAGCCTTTCCGAACCTCGTGGGGTCGAAGAGGAGAAGGAGACCGCGGGTTGCGAGGGCGGACGAGAGCGAGGGGACGGGGGACGAACCCAGAAACCCAGAACGCTGCCCCTGCACTCTCTGCCGCTATCATTGCCGCCGCTGCCGTTGCCGCTGCCGTCGCCGTTACCGCTGCTACCCCTGACAATCCCATCCCCCTGGCCCCTTCTGTCCTCTGCTCATCCCCTCGTCTTCATTCGCGGGCTCCGCAGATTTAAAGCCGATTCCTTTATACACGTCGAATCGCGCGGCCATCACGAGTTCACTCTCTCTCTCTCTCTGTCTCTCTCTCTCTCTCTAGTAATATATCTTTGTGTTCGTTATTCTCGGGGATAGAGAGGGAGGAATAAAAGGGGAGAGAGCTGTCCCAAAAACAGTGGTTGATTCATTTCGTTAGTTCTACAGGCATAAAAGAAATCAATCGGTGTTTTGTTACATCGTTAGTTCAGGGAATCTGATTGTAAGTGTTCTACTTTGCAAATGTAGATGTAATAACAAGTTACAATTAACGGAGTTGTTATGTCGTTATTTCGCCTTGTAAGAGAGAGGGAGTTCGAGTTTGATTTATATTCCGCATTTGGCGCCACGGATATAATCCTTTAATTTTCGGGGATAACGTTATATGCTTTATTGGAATAATCGGGATTAGAGAACTGTACAACTACGTGTTTAGGATTAAAGGTATACTCTAAATATGTTATAAATTCTATATTACGAATTTAACTTTCTATAAAAATTCTATATAACAAATTAAACTTTCATCAGCCTTTTATCAAGGCAGAAAATCAACTTGAAATTCATCAAGAAATCCATAATTGAAAGGAAATTGATCGAAACAATCTCATGTAAATCTCTTCTCTCATATCTTGATCATAATATCTTGATATGTTCCAAAGTTACGAGCAACTTTTGATAGAAGTGGCAAAACACATTCGTAACTAAAGCTCATTTACAACAGAGGCAACCAGAGGATATTCAAAGTCTTTGTTGTGGTCTAACATGGGATATGAAACAATATGACTTTACTAAAATACTCTTTAAGAAAATATAATTGAAATAAAGATGATTTTATTGTATCCAGTTAAGAAAAGTTTCGTTTACCTTCTAAAAAGATAACTATACATATTAATTATCTCAATTGTATTCTCAATTGTATAAATATCATTCTTAATGGATATTCTTAAGTAATATATTTTTGATAAATATTAGCAAAAGATTTAATAAATTAATTATAAACAAAGTATTCAGAACGCGAGGACCTCTTCACAATCTGTTCATTCAATTTGCTTCACGTCTAATTAATTAAGTTCTCACACGCGGGTGAATTATGGCTAGGTGGACGATGACTTCCCGCCGAGGCTCGTGAACTTCCGGCCGCCTTTCTACGAAGCATCAAGAAAACGGTCATCAGATAACGAGGCGCTACATGCCGGAATTTATCGTGGGCCGCTTAGCAGCGGCTCGGCCCAGGCCGTTACCTCATTTCATTCGCGGCAAGGGCAATTAACGCTCCTCGCGTATCGAGAGCGTTGAACCGTCTCTCTCTTTTCTAGGACGGTCTTCCATCCCATCGAGTTCCAACCAACTCCTTTTGATCTTTAACGATCGCTCAATCATCTTGGTACTCTGGAATTTCGATGCTATCACGAATCCACGTGTACGAGACGAGTATTTTTATTACTGTTGAGGTGTTGGGGCCCTGAAGTTCGCTACATACGCGAGTGCAACGTGAAAAAGCTCATCCCTACCCTTGAAAAGCGAGAGCGCGCATGCACCAGTAACCAGTAACCCCCGGCGGTATCGGTTCGACGCACACAAACGAGAACGAAAGCTCACGCACGTTCGCGAATTGGCACGCACACCGGTGCGCTCGCGAATGGTGACACCTGGTGGTACTCAACGAGCTTGCGGTTTAAGCTTCGAAAAAGCCCGCCAGGGAAACTTGCGAACGGATAAATGGAAATTAACACGATTAGCGGAGAAAGGGCACATATAGCACTGGCTGAGCGAAAAATATCTTTTATTTTGATAATAATTATCACTCAAATAATCGGTTAAGCCTTTAAAAAGAAAGTCGAAGAAGAAAGTTTATCGGAAAACAATTGTTTATCGCTTTATATGTAATTGCAAAAACTACGTTGCAACTTGTAATTTTGTTTATTGATTTTTTTAATGAATTCCATTATTTTTCACAGTATGTCTATTTCTTTGACTTAGTTTTCGACAATTTATAGATATATTTTTATGTTTGGAAATATAATATATGTAATATTTAAAACTCGAACGAACATAATCCCTGTGACATTTTAAAATAATGAAATACAAAGTGATTATTTTATTTTCTCGCAACTCTCGTTTGAAAGAAAATACATTTTCATTTCTGATGTGTAAATATAAAATTAAATTAAACCTTAAAAGGTTTATTATTATTTTAACCTTAAAATTAAACCTTAAAAGGTATAATTATTATTTTATTACTATATTATATTATATTGTGTGTAATAAATAGCAAATGATATAGATAATGTAAAATCACATAAAATTATCTGTAATCTAAAATAACATAATTTCTCTTTGTCACATAATTACGTATTAAATTAGTGCATACAAATTTAAGAACTGAGTCAATTTATAAATCAATTTTAATTATTTTTATAATTTAATTATTTTTTAAAGTTTAGGTTGTGTGTATTCTCAATATTAATGTGATATTAATTTAAATAATATTCAAATTTCCTGAATTTGTATTATCGATTTCATCAGAAACGATAGAAACGATAAACGTCAACATAACCGCTGCTGTATATTAGAAATAGTTTCTAGGTACATAATCGTTTCCAAAGTATTTACATGCAGAGTAATATCACGTTGCTTATCCAGTTATATCCGATTAAAGATATATGAAAACTTTCGCGCTTTATCTACCAGCTTTATATCGTAACAACTTTAATTAATTAATTGTGACATTTAATTCGCAATAAATTTATCATTAAAATTTTTCTGCGTATTGAAAATTAGTTATTAAATGTTTTCAGAAATTATCTTTTTTATTTATTTTACAGATATGTAATAAATTTTGTAGTATAAAAATAATATTTAAAATATAAGTAACATTGATATATATTATTATTTTATCATTATTATTTTGGAAATATAATTAACATTCATGCATAATTAATTATTTATTAATTATTGTTTAATACATTTAAATATTACTTGTATAACTTACTATTTAAATATAATTTACTACAGTTTAATACAATAAATTTGTTTGAAGATAATAACATATATCTCTCATAAAATTTGAAAAAAAAAAAGTTAAATGAAATCATCTTAAGTCGAAGTATACAATAAAAGCTCTTGAGATACTCTTCGAGATAACCCCAGGGTATCACTTTAAAGAAACTCGGTCCTGGCGCCCTCCGAATGGGGGTTAATACGTAAGCGCGACTGAGAGGGACTCGCTAGAAGAGCGCAAGTGAGCGCAAGCTCATCCAGTAGAAAGGGACACCTAATGGAAGGTCAGACGAAGAAGGAGTCAGTCGTCATGTCGCTTGTAAGAGACAAAGACGGAATTACATGAGAGAGGGATGAAGTGCATTGGAAGAAGAGAGACGGCGATTCCTAGAAAGTACGACCGAAGCTCGTTCTGCGCAACGAAGACAACTGCCGTGTCACGCCGTGTCTGAGAGCGAGAAGTAAATTCCGTTCAACGGAGGAGACTACGTCAGTGTAATGAAAGAAGACGGTCTGGCGATAGTTAGATAGTCGCGAGGGAGATAACGATATGTAGAAGGGGGTCGAAGTTATCGGTGAGGAAGACGGAGATTATTGGCGCGACAAGGACAAGCGAAAACGGGCAAAGGGTGGGCGAACCGAGACGGCGGTGGTGGAAATGCCGGAGAGGGCGAGTAGAGGGGTAAGGGAACGGCCATGAGGGCCGAGAGAAAGAGAAAGAGAGATAGAGCGAAAGAGAGAGTGTATGTGTGTGTGTGCGAGAGTGGCGGTCGGGTGGTGGTGGAAGAGCGAGGGAACGTAGTCGAGCGACCGTCCCGCTGTGGCCACGAGCTCCGACGCTCGGGGAACGTAGGTAGTGTGTGAACTTCCGGCCGAGTGAAGCGGACAGGGGTTGTAGTTATAGGGAAGGTGCCGTTGAAGTCGAAGTGATAGAACGTTTGCGTGGTTTGGAGACGAAGTGGGTTCGAACCTGCTGCTGGAGCTGCAACGGAGAACGATAACAGGACTGGCGCGAGTGGCAGTAGTGGCGGAAGAGAGAAGAGACGGAAGAAAGAGAAGAAGTGGTTGGTGGTTGGTTTAGTGCTGGTACGAAAACGGGCCCCGGTTCCACTCGCGTTTCTGCCTCGTAACTCTCTCCTCGGGTCGGGTCAGTACTCGGCCGTCGAGTGCTCGCCGAGTGCGCGCGGAATTGACTCGCGGAGGGTGACTCTCCCTCGTCCGCGGGGGTGTACCGCGCCTCGGTGGAAAGGAGAAAACGCGCCCTCGTGAGAAACAGGCTCTCGCGAGGAAAAGAAAGGCGTCGGGCTCGTTAGCTCTCTTCTCAATCAATCTCGAATCAATTTCAAACCTCGAATATTCCCTCGTCCTTTCTCTCCTCTTCTCTCTCGCTCTTTTTCCCCTCTGTCTCTTATTTATTTTTTCATTTTTGCCTTTCGTCGATTGTGTTGGTGCCGTGTCGAGACCGTGACGGCCGCCGGAGTGTTTGTTATGCGACGGTGGTACAGTGGCGGTTGACGACGACGACGACGACGACGACGACGACGACGACGACGACGACGACGAGGAGAAGGAAGAAGAAGACGAGGAAGAGCGCCCGCCGCCGTGAAGGACGTGGTCGGGTAGAAGACGGAGAAAGAAGAGAAGGAGAAGGAAGAGAAGGAGAAGGACGAGGACGTGGCACAGAAGGCGAAGCAGCTAGCCGTTCCTCGCCGTCGTCGCGAGAGGAACCGCCGAGAGTGTGCTGTGGTGCGTCGCAGGGAGGGAAGAGGAAGGGAGGGAGGCTCGAAAGGGAGGAAAGACGACGTCAACGACGAGGAAGAAGGAGCGGAAGAAGAGAGGCGGCGGTCGAGGAAGTGGAAAACGAGGAAGAAGAAAAGGAAGGTAGTGGCCGCCGCCGTCGCTGCCGGTGGTCGTAGTGCCTGGAAGACGAGGAATCCGAGAGAGTTCAGGGCTCGGGAGAGAGGATCCCCCTTCTCTTCACTCTTCTCTTTCCCTCTCTCTCTCTCTCTTTTTCTCTCTCTCTCTCTCTTTCTTTCTTTCTCTCGCTCATTCTGACTGTTCCGTCTGTCTTTCCCACTCATTTTCTCTTTCATTCTTTCGTTCTTCCGGTCTCCTCCCTTGGAGAAAGAGTGTCGTCATTAATTGCCGTGAATACGAGAGAAAAATAATCCGGGTGAATAAGGAGAAGCGTAGAGCGAAAAAATAAAAGGGGTGCGAAAGGTGCTGCGTTGGTGTTATTTTCCCCTCCCCGTTTCCGCTCCTCCGCCTTCCTCCGCCCGCCCGCCCGCCCGCACCCCTCGCCGGTATTTCGAAGAAGGGGGGTTGCTTGTGCACGTCGATCGCCGGGGTGCCGTCGTGAGTGTGCAGTGTGCAGTTTGCCCCAATTCGTCTGTATATCTACCCTCTGTTTTTTTTTTCTATTTCTGTAAAGTGGTGCCACAGCACGAAGAAGAGGGGATCGCCACCGGGGCAGAGGCTCGAACGCATGTAGGAACATGGCCGCATCCAGCCCCTGCCTCCCTCTAGAGGTGAGTCTGGTGAAACGGAGAGGTTTCGCGTTTTCCTATAATTCGCTCGCTCACTCGCTGTTTTCGCTTTGAATCCCGCGTAAAATCCTCGTGATCTTTCGCGGTTCGGCGAGCCACCTCGAACCCTGAAATCGGCGGCCGATCATCGTTCACGATATCCGTGAACGTGAGCTCATACGTTTGCCACCTCGCTGGCTGGGATCTCTCGGCCATCGCAGTGGCCACGTTTGGGTTAAAGGCTGACCTTTAAGCTGGTCTCACACGGCACGCAGCGTCAAATGTATTGGAACGGATTCTGTTTTTACGCCGCGGCTCTACTCTATTCGCAGATCACCGTTCAACATTTATAAGTCCTTAGCGATGGCGACCTGATCATATGTGTGTGCGAAATATCTTGCCACACCATTTCATGACAATGTTTTCCGGTTGGTAGTTGCGTATGATAATTCACAATTCGATTATGGTAATCGGAATCAGATTTTATTCGGCTGTACATCTTCAGCAACTTCTTAGTCATGATCACGTGTTGAGAACATTAGTCTCACAACGTGAAACTTATGAAACATATGAAACCAGCTTTATATATTAGCGAAATACAATCGCATGTGGTGACTTTCGTTCGAAACAATGCGGTATGTGACACAACACACAGTTTATAGGACAATGATGATCCGCATGAAACTGGCTTTATATCCTATTAATTCACTCGTGCTGTTTGGACGCACGCATCACAATAGTGACACAATGCTTACAGAATTTCTCGTCCTTGTTTCGAGACATTTCGTTCTGAGAATTGTGGATCTGGTTTGGCGTGAAACCGCAATGTCACGTTCAATCATTTCAGAGACTTTCCGCCAGTTTTCTTCAGACAACGAATTAGTTAAACAAAAATATAATTTTTCTTAAATAATTGTTATACATGATAAAAAATTGAGAAAATTGAGCTAAAATATACACTAAACGCATGTGCGCATCTTTTATAAAAATAATGCTATAAAACTTTATATAAAAATAAAGATTTTTATAAAATCCAATGCATGCAATGGGCAGATAATTATGACACATGATATATTTTTTAAAATTTTTTTGCCATATACACAAAAAAATTTTTTTTTTAATTGTTGAGGTTGATATATACGGCATATAAAAAATTTTTCGAAAAATGGTCCAGCAATTCAAAAATTACTGGAGCCAATCTCTATTTAGGCAGATTACAATAAAATCTTTCTTAATTTAATGCTGCTTTCATAAGTAATATTAATGTTTTCTTCTTTATGTTCTTTATGTTGACTGTCATTTTAGAGTTCAGATGTTGGTAAATTGACAATCATACTTGTATTCGTGTTAATAATAACACTACGTAATTTTTTCATAGTGTTTTGCATTTACATAATTGAATAATTTATTATAATATTCCTCGTTCGTCTTTCTTAATGTATAAGCTGTTCTATTAGAAGACGTTATCCAATTTCGCAAACGTGAAATTTGGAAAGCTTGTGCCGGCTTACATTCAATTATCAATGACACCAAAGTTTGTTGTTCGGTCACTACATTTAAAAAGTAAAGAGCTACAAATTGTATTTACTGGAAATTTATTTAGATTCTACTTACAATTAAATTACAGTGCTCAAATGGAGCATCGCATTGCTTTTCTCTGATATCAATTTAATCCTATAAATATTTGTTCTTTCATTAGAAATTAATTATTTGTTGCTAACTATATTTATTATTATCTTAGACAGTTTTCATCTTTAAGAATTTTTTTTAGAATAAATTAAGTATTTCTCTTTCATTTTCGCTTTCTCTGTTTCGTGATTTTACTTTTAATAATATTATTGTTATTATTGTTAACAGAGAAAAATAAAATTAAATTGATCCCTCCTCCGCTTCTCTCCCACTCTCTAAACGGGATGACCTCATTTATTTTGCTTGTGCTATCAGCCTTTTAGCGTGTCAACTGTCGGACTGTCTTGTCGTCTCCGCCAATAAAACAGAACGGAGCAGTTAAACAGTATAGAACACCCCTCGGGGGGATTCATAAAAGGTATGAAAGGACCCTTTAGGTATGGCATGTCTCATCGTTCCGTCTCACGATGTTGTTCGCAGATTTCCTCTGTTTTGTTCATCTACCGCAACGCGCGCGCGTGCATTTGGATTTGAAACTAATTAAAGCATATTGAAAGAAAATTGTCTTAAATCTCATTTCCGTATCTTTGCAAAACACTTTTCTTTAGATTTACAAGATCAATAATAGATTTTTGAATTTGAGTAATAACATGAATATTTTTTTTAATCTCTATAAATTTATTATAAATTTTAATATTAATTAATATTCCCGACATCTCCATGTACTTAAAGATAGCCAATTAAATTTTGCTTTATTTTTAATACAACTCACAATCAGTTGTAATATAAGATCGTGCTTATACATAATTACATGTAAAAGAATTATATAATAATTATAAAAATAACCAAGTTACAAGATATTAAATAAAGTTATTAAATAAGTTTGAATTCATATTGATAAGTTATCAATCTTAGTTTTATAGAAATTTTGTAGAAGAAATTAATTTTATAGCATATAGAATCTTTGAAAATAGAATATTATAAAGATTATAATAAAAAAAGATTTCGCGTCGATTAAATCTTTTTTTTTGCGGTCAAATGACTGAAATTATGATTCGTTGATCAATTTCCCAAGAGTGCTCTCGAGCATCCCGGGAAGTATTTATGATGAGTGTCACTTTCTGGTTTGGTTAGTGCGGGTAACGAGGATGCTTTCAATGCGTGCGATTGCGAAAGTGATTCTGGCACGATTTTCATGAAAGTTTGTAGCGGGAGCAAAAGCTCTTTCCAATGAAAGGGATAGAGAAGTATACATAATTGAGAGAAAATACGATCAAAAATAGAAAAAGAAAGACAAAATAGCGGCTAAAAGGTAAAGAGTAAGCCTTAATAAATGTTCAAAAGCCAATTTGATTATTTTATACGATAATCTTGAATAAACATAAGTCGATTTGTCAAGCGAGCGATTCAAGGTGACAATAATATTTGCCGCTGTTTGAAATTTGAAGAATGTTTATGTCAATGAAGAAGAAGGACAGATTAAATCACAAACATTTTCCATATTTCATTGAAGCATTATATTAAAGTTGATGTCGGAACATCTTTGTTAAAAGATGCTATATAAAAATTCGGATGACAGTAGATAAAGTCAATAATAGTCAGCCACATGCTTCCGCTAGTCGAAATCACTCGTTTCGAGGAAACAGTTTACTTCGCGAATTTGATCTTTATTTTCTAATAAAGAAAGATGTCATTTATTTAATTATTTAATAATTTAAATTAATAGTAATTATATTAATAACAATTAATAATTTTTTAATTAATAATTTTTCATTTATAAAAATAAACTTTTCTAATATTTTTTAATGATCCCGTTTATCGTTTTTGGAAAAAAACAAGAAATTATGAAGTTTATGATAACTTTGTTATAAATGACAATATATATATGTGTGTATATCTAAGAAGGAAGAGTATTTTATAGTAATATTTCTTTCTATCCTTTTCGATAAGTCTTTGAAATTATTGTACACAGCTCTCCAACGTCAAATTTTCAATTAGCATAACAAGAAATTAATTCTTCCTCATTGAGAGTACATTGCAACTATAGTAACGCTGTGCTTCAAATTATTGTCGTCCCCCTTTAAATTACGCGGGAATTTGTTTTACGTATATTTATCGCTTTCATTAAGGCAGTAGGCGACCGTGCACGACATGCTGTAGATCGTCTGCACGTATTTCTCGAAATACTTTGGTTTTTGCGCTGTCGACAGAGATATTTACGTGTATGTTCTAACGACATTTAATCTGTTATCATGCTGCCAGCAAATGTTGTTACCCGAATAATTCGCCCATTTCTACTTGGAGCTCTACTTTTCGCTAATAGCTCTACTCTCTACAATTTCTTATTTTTTTCCAATTCTTAAGAGGAACGGCATAGATATATCATTTTCTACTACTTCTCCATTAGTACTAATGATATTATATTGTTACAATTAGGATATTATAGGATACGTCATTACTAATCTACTCTCGATCCACATACAGAGAAGTCAACGAATCTTCAAATAATGTGAGCTATAAAGAACGAAATCCTACAACTTTAATCCGTTCGGCCATGATGGTGGCACACGCCACCACAATAGTATTAAAGGTTTTTAGCTTAATGAAAATAAGTAGATTAATTCTACATTGGTGTTGTGTCGCGAATATAAACGCGTAAGTTAAACTGTAACTTTTATCAGATCTGTCATCCTCGCTTTATCCTTAAAAACATGCGGACGAGAAACTTTTTAGCTTTACTTTTTGTTTCATCTTCGTACGTCGAGTTCAAAATACACGGCCGGAAGGATTTAGGATTTTGGTTAATGAGCGGAAATTCATCTTGATTATTAACTAACCTAAACTTGGGAACAAGTCTCGTAAGATATTTTGCAGTATTATAGTAAGAGTTATTAAGCAGTATTATAGTAACAGTTATTACAGTAAAGGAGCATTTTACATATTGAATATACAATAAGTTTAATATGTACATTTCTCTATTTATTCTATTTTTATTTATTTTTATCTAGTTTTATAATTTAAAAACTTTGTTTATTGCTTTAAAAAGATGTTAATTCTAAAATTTTAAAATTCTTAAAATTTTTCTTTAGCAATTTTAAGATTTATTTATCACAAAATGCTTTCCGTTTTATTTCAGAAATATTATTTTCTCTACATTTCTTCTTTCATATTTACTTTTATTAATTTATATTTTTTTACAATACAGCAAATTAAATAACACACATGGGGTAGGTAATTCCATTAAAATATTTAACTTCGTTTAGCCAACAATAAGTTTCAACATTACTTCTTCAATTGTTTTACAGTAATTTATTAAATCTCGCATATATTCTGTTTAAATCTTTCATTTTGTCACTACTTTATTGTTCCCACTATTTTAGATTGTCCCATACATTAGCTTCGCTAATGACCAACTACTACGCGTATAAAATTTTAATTTCACTTTCGTCCAATTTAATTTATTAGACTGTTGGCTGTTGGCTCCTTTTATCATATAAACGTCGGTCTTATGTAACTTTCATCAACGATAGCCAGGGGATCGTGCTGGACGGCCGTTTCTTCTCTCGTGTAATCGCGTTCCCTCGTGTACTATCCCGGTCTCCCGATTCGATCGATCGGTCTGCTCGGCACACACGTACTCCGGAATCGCTCCGGAGTCCGCGAAGGAAGCCAATCGCGCTCGCGAACGACGAGATTAGAAGGCGACGCGATGCGATGCGACGCGACGCAACGCGACGCGCCGCGCCGCGTCGCGACGCTCATGAGCGCGACAAATCAATTTCTGGCGCAACGTCGACCGACCCGCTTTCCGCGCATTGTCGTGTCGCAATTCGATAATTTCCACGCCACAATAATACTACCGTTGAGGGAAACATGACGATACAACAATAGCAAAACGTGAAAATATGCAAATGCGCGCGATACTGAGCTTTACCGTTTATCTATATTGTATACAGGACAATTGAGAAGTTGCTGAAACTAAATAGCTACATTATTTTATAATGAATGAACAGAGTGAGATGAATTAAAAATTTTATGTTAAAAAAATTGATCAACACTTTAATTGATTATATAGTTCAATGATATGTTTTCGAAATGTTGAAAATCTGAAATTACATTTTTTAATAACCGAGGTACTTTCGAAAATTGTTATAAATACGCTTAATAACATTAATAATACTTGTAATTAATTATCAAAGAACTCTAAGTAAATTCTTTTTATAGAAATGTCTATTTATGTCGAGATTTTCTGAATATATCTCATTGAATACATATACATATACATCAGTCAAATTTTTAACTTTTGCAATGTTTATTTTCACAAATTCATAAATATATTCTCTTTGCAGTTTATGTTGATAAAAACAATGAGTTATTTCCACGGTATAATGTTTAATTAATTTTATTCTGTCCATTTATTACAAAATAACAATTGTTTAGTTCAGCAATTTTCCGGTTACAAAGTATACATATATGTATAATCAACTATTTCTTTATATCTTTGTTAGGTTTGCCGAGAAGTATTGTTCAAAATTTTGTGATAAATTTAATTTAACTTATCATTAATAATAACTGTTGATGACATATAATAATGATGATGATAACAAACGATAATAAATTCCAGTCAAAGTACGGAGTTTAATTAGTTTAAGTACAATTAAGAAATAATAAGAATAAAATTTATAATTTATGATAAATTTATTGGAATTTGTTAAGAATGTTTTGTCATATTCGCAATTTATGAAAGATATCCCAAAATTTTAATATATTATTAGCTGATGTTATTAGCTTTTTCCGTGTCCTGAGAGCAAAATAACTTTATTTATACCATGATGAAGTATCGGCGCCTAAAATATTACACGCTTTCGTGACGTGTTTGTCTACATAAATCGTGATCATTCAGGCACCCCGCTGCTTTAGAAGTTGGCAAACGTGGGAGTACGTAAGCGCCACGTGTGAGGAGTATAGAAGGGATGAGAGTTCAGTTGGTAAGCCCGATTCCCTCTCTAAGGACGACGACCAATGCTGATTTGAAATATAACGGCATCCTAAATTACATTTTACATAAATAAATGTATGTATATATAATTCGCTTATTCAATCCCTTTTCTAACTCAAGTGAAACTTGTAGTTTTCGAAAAAAAAAGTTCAGGAAACTGAAACACTAATTTAATAACAATAGCTTTTCAAGAAACTTCACAATCTCTAATAGATATACAATTGTAGATCTTCTTAAAACTTTCCAAAACTACCCTCTGGATATTTTCAACGTTCTGTTCTTGAAATGATATAAGGACCCGATAGTTTTTATCAAATATCTTTTCATATATAATCCTGTCTACGTTTATTATTAACAAAACAAACGTTATTTTTGGCAGAGAAACTTTTCATGATTAAAAATCGTGTAAGGACGGCAAGCGATTGCATTACGATTATCAGGAGGGTTAAAGTAATATTGAAATAGAAGTTGCGCGTCGTTTTGAAGCTAGTACAGCTGAAATGTTGCTTTCACTTTGATATCCTAAAGCTGGACTGCTTGTCCCGATTATCTTTAAAGCCGGTACTGACGACGGCGATGGCGACGTCGATGGAATCGCGATGGTGGATGTCGTTCGCAACATAGTAGTGGAAATGGCGGTTGATGGAATGGAAGGGAGGGATACAAGTCGCTCGATGGGGCAACGAGGGGCTAAGAGGACGAAAGGGCGGCACATGAATGAACGATCAATAGATATATAGTTACCTGCTTGCTCCGCTGATACCTGTCTTCGGTTATTTGATAATAAGCTTTTGATAATAAGGTTTTGATGAACCATGTTATATTAATTTTATAATAAATGTTATTAAAGCAAATTAATTACAAAGAATTAATTATAAAAAAATGTATCATTTCGGACAATTAATCAAATTTAGCTGGACATTGTGTTTTCTGACGTTTATTTAAATAAATTTTCTATAAAAATGAAAGGACTTAATATTAACTCAATAATGACATAAAAATTAATTTATAAATTTAATTTTTTCAAGTTTATAAAAAAGAATTTTTTGATATAAAAATATTCTCTAATTAAGAAAGTTATGAAATCGAAAACATATATTCTATTTTAGGTTTGATTTTTCAGACGAAATGTGACACGTGAGAATAAATAGCTATGTTTGTATAATTATGTCGTTATATATTATACATATAAATATGTAAGACAGACAATCTCGTTTATTTCAAAAGTTTTTTGACGAATGTTTTCTCAGAGGAGAAACTTTTAAGGATGCTGCAATTGTGCGATTAAGCGTTGCACAGTATAATTATTTTTTTTACATTCTGACAATTGTCGACCAGTATAGCATGATCAAAAAGATCTCTATTACCAACTCAACTGATTTAATATTTAATCTTAACGATCATTCTTCTTAAATCTGAAGAAACTCCAGACAATTTCTGACCATCGTATTTAAAGCCTTTCCAAGATATAGTATTTTGTACTATCTCTCTACAGCAGATATGCTTGGTCTGATTCATTCCAATTTTTCACAATGCTGCCACAGTCAAACTTTCCTTGCATGTAAAGTTACTTCTTCTTTCTATCCCATTTTTATACAATACAAAGTATTTCCAAAAATATCAAGGAGAACATATTCCACCATCATGTGTGGAACAACAGGAGTGAATTTGATTCTCTTTTATTAAGGCATCGCTGTCCTGAAGTTTGTCAGTCAGATCGATACTGCAAAAATTTATTTTTTAATGAATCACGCTGTAAGTGCTATGCGTGCACACGCCTTAAAATCCCACGTAGGTAATGAGGCTCGCGGATTCCCTCGGGATTAGGTGACAGCAGAACACTTTTATGGTCGTGTTATCACTTACTGATCGTAACCTAGTTTTAACAGCTTGGATAACGTCATTTAATTTGGCTAACGCTTGGTCGTTTCCGAGTAAAAGTACGTGAGCTATGTGGAAATATGCAACATAAAAATTCTTATAAATATGTAATTCGATTGAGTAACAGTAATTAAATTTTTCTATTATGATAAAAGTGACAAAAATTGATATTATCAATAACAATGCTATTAAAAATGGTACTCTAGGCACTCATAATTTATGTTTGCAATGTCCTAAAAGGACTTCACAATCTTGCAAAATGTACACACACGTAACACACACACACATTCCTCTCTGTTAATTACTATTATTATTAAACGAAATGTTAAGAACAATCTCGCAAATTACATTTGCATGATACGCGCGCGTGCGTGCGGATATTAATTGTAACATAAAAATCGCATTTACTTCGCGAATAAATTTCTAGCCGCGCTGCAACTTCGAATAGCGATGAGACGCAAATACGGTAATTATCATTACGGGAAGCTGAGTGCAATAACATTCGAGTGCCGTGTACATACATAGCGCGTTTTCCAGCTTTTTCGAAGACGCCTACATTCCGTGCGTAGAGTTCGCATTGCGTCCGGTTAATGCAGTTTACACTGGAAATATGACTTTTTCACCACCTGACATTTCCCGTAGCGAATGTAGCGTAGGTGAAAGCACGATAATCAAATACAGCGGGATAGCGTGACTCTTCGATCTGTTCTCGGATGCTTTCCGATACTTAACGGCGTAGGTGGATGAGTGGACGGTTACAGCCTCGCGACCAATCTTCATGAATTACTACGTGTGTCACGGAAATTGAAAATTTTTCAAAATGTCACATTTTTTTGATTTGTGTGAACCTGGAGCAGTGACACGAGATTTGGAGAGAATACGAATAAAAATATATTATTATAACAATTAATAAATAAATACTTTTTTATTATTANAACATTTAAAAATAAATAATAATACTTTATAAATTAAATTAATGACAATTTTATATTAATTATTCAAATTAATGATAATTTCTATCGTTCCATTTTTAAAATAAAGATTTATTCAAATTTATCTGTATAATTGTAACTGAAAAAATATTATGTTATTATATTATATATTGTTTTGGATTTGTTAATTCATAATATTTAATTTGAATATATTTTATATGTGTGTTGAATTTTTAGGAAAAATGTGATATAAATTATGCGTTTAATAAAGATTTCTAATAATAAAACGCTCCAGTCAATAATTCTTTCTATTAAATTATTCCTACACTTTGAATAGTTGCCCTTGTGAATCAGAAAAACTTTCTGGATGACTGATGCCTGCTCTAGTTTCTCACATTCATTTTGATGCGAGTATGCGTACTCGTGCNTGCGTGTGTTCGTTCGTGTGCATGCGTGCTCCCTCTCTGCGTATATTCTGACCCGACGTTTGAGAGGGAGAGAAATCCGAGAAATCCCTCTTCTCGTAATATCCCCTCTCTCTATCGCTTTTACTGCGTCTACTGCTACCATCGTTTCGTACCACTTCGCAAATGTTGGAGACGTGAAGTCGCCGGCTGACCTTACTATTGACAAAGACGCCGCCCCTGATTTATTAAGCCTGGAGCGACGTAAGGAAATGAGCTGCTCGTCGCACGATAAATACCTCAATGAAGAAGAATTTACATGGGAATAAGGACGAGAGCGTGGGCCCTTTCTTCGAGATTTCCGCCTAAAGAAATTTTTTGCGTATGCAGTCTAAGATTAACATTTTGAATGTCGATGACAGTTTGCTGAATTTTAATGCAAGAATTTCAGCTCCGATATTAAGAAAGTATAAATATAGAATATACTAAATGCAGATACAAGAGATAACTTGTTATGGCAAAATACACGATGAAAAAAGTATCAATCATTATAAGTAAAGCAAATCAACTTCTAATCCAAATTCATGAACAAAAAATATTTTAAAAAGTACATAATAAGCACTATAAATGGTAAATGTATAAATTAGATTGTATTATATTCTAAAGATTATACTTGTAAGAACTAATAGATTAAGCAATGAAATAAAAGTGTGTGATAAATAGAGCTATTTGTACAAAGAATTGTAGGATCACTTCCAACCAATGTATATTATTGACGCTCGTGCTCTATGGAGACGAACAATTTTCCCCTTCAATTATCATCGGACAACTCGAGGCCGAATGTAAGCTACATCGTTTTCCCGGGTAAAATGTTATAGTTCAAGGACCGCCGCGCACTGAGCAACGAGCAGGATTCTGTTCGCACGTAGTGGGATCGTTGCGCTGCGTCGCCCATGAGATTTATCATAATGAGATAAACGCTAATTAATAGTTAACTCGGGGATGCAGTGCGTTTTCGATGCGGCTCGCATCTCTGATTCTGGATGGATGCCACTCAAAGCACTCTCGGTGCTTCGAACCAATCGCGGTGACGGATGGCGTCAGGACTTGAGTGGCTTTACCGGAGCACGTGTCATCAGAGAAAGCGGTGGTTCAGCTTGAAACCGCTGAATCTATCGATCAATCTGCTCTGACATTGTTTAAAATTATAGGAATATGAATATTATATTTAGGATAATAATACAGACAAAAAATAATATGTAGTAATATTAATGAATTTTGAGAGTAATAATATAGAATGATATATTGTATTATATATATTNTGAAACATTTCTTTCAAAAATTATTCTACAATAAGTTTTTATTATTATATTATATTATTAATATATTATATTATATTATATTATATTATATTATAATATGTGTAGGAGTTGAGATAAAATAATGTGAATATCTCTAAAAAATATATTATATTTGTTTATTAAGATATTAGACTACCTTTAATATGTTTACTATTTTTCTTGGACTAAAATCATATAATTTTTGTAATTGTGCTGGCCAGGGAAGATGTTGAAATTCATTTTGATGCTACTCAAACTGAAATTGGAACACTGAGAGAAAAATATAATTACTTTCGGCCTCAACCATAATTTTAAAATTATTCGTTAATTTAAAATATTAATATTGTAATTTTTTTTTTAATTTTTTATTATTTTTCTCTCGGTGAACTTTTCTGGCTGTGTGTATGGGCACATTATCATTTTGAAAAACGACGTTGTTTGGAAATATTATATGGATTATAGTAAAAAGTTGATCATTTAGAATATCTAAATATTTGTTGGCACTAATACGACTATTTAGGATAATGATGGGATCAGCTAAATACCAAGATATGGCAGCCCAAATTACGGATCCACTCTTATGTTTGAGTTGAAAGCAGATAGATTGTAGGTTTCCTTGGGGATTCTCCATAAACTCGATCTTCTATTGGAAACAATGTAAATGATGACTCATCAGACCATGTTAGTCTTTTCTAATTATGAGCTGTCCATTTATGATCTTCACACCATCTTTTTCGCACTTTAGCGTTGGTTTCGGTAATGAAAGATTTTGAAATCATAGCTCTTTCATAGATGTTTGCTTTGTGAAATTCTCGGTGATCTTTTTTGTCGAAGCAGGATTTAAGATGGATATTGAGTTTTGCTGTTACTTTTACTGCAGTAGTTTTATGTTATTTGGATACAATCCTAGTCAGTATAAATCAGTAGACGATGATTCTTGTCATAATCATGGCGACATTACTCTTGAAACATTAAACAATTGATCTGTTTTAGATACATACGCTCTTGCTAAATGAGCACCAATGATTTGTCTTCTTTAGAAGTCTTATAAATCACTCATTTTACTATGCTCGTACTAATCATTATTGAACACAACATTGTAATATATTGACAAACTAAGAATATAGCGAGTGAAAAGAGAAACAAAAGATAATCACAACATTCATTTGTTGTCAGTGTTGTCAGCATGCAAAAACTTACGATAAATCGTAGTGTTCACATTATTTTGTCCACCCTCTTTATATAATGATACAGATATTATACATATAATAGTTAAATATTGAATAATAAAAATTTGTCATAGAATAATTTCTAAAAGAAAAATTTCAGAAGAATTTGCCTAAAAGAGTTTTCAAAATATAGAATTTTTATAGAATTTTTTTAAAAACAGTTATCAAAATCGTTAATTATGAAATGAAAGATTGAAAGATATTTTATCATTGCATATATATGTATATGTACTTGATTTTAGATAATGTGTGAGATTCAGTGGCAGAAATGTCTCTTTGAAGAGGGTTTTCTGGTCCATTTCTGCTTAGCGAAAATGCGGAAACTCCATCATTTTAGTTTGAAACTCTCTAATCTCCAACATCGAATATCTTGCTAATTAAATCTGGAATTAAATTTCCGTTCGTGCGCGCGCGGGAGTATAAGATTACATGAATATCTTGAAAAATAAAATTTGTTACCTATTTATCGCTTGTGAAATTTTATTTACCAGACCATATTAGATTTGAGTTTTAGTTGGTAAATAAATTAAACTTTCCAGGTCACCGGTCAAGATATTTAATATTTAAAAAAACGTTATGACAGATACGACGACGTTTCATTAATTATGTTTATATCAAGATAGAAAATATTATTTTACTTATTACACAAGTTATCTAAATTCTGTGTATTTTTCAATTTTGTAATTCTGTTTATTTTACTGCGTAAAATTATTTGTTTAATTGACCGTTAATATTCAGCTAACATTTAAAATTCTGTTCGTTTATTATTGATTGCTCGTTTAAACGATGATTCGTGGAATAAGGCGTAATAATAAAAAGAAGACAACAAAGAGCACATACACTGACGACATCACTAATGCAACTCGTATATGTAAAACATGAACAACGGTTATGCGAGCCGTAAAATTCTCGGAAGATCCTAGCCAAGTATTCCTCTAAATAGGTCATCCAGAATGTGTGTGTGTGTGTGTGTGTGTGTGTGTGTGTGTGTGTGTGTGTGTGTGTGTGTGTGTGTGTGTGTGTGTGTGTGTGTGTGTG
>JAJVSH010000081.1:656610-701382 GCA_021460005.1 Tetramorium alpestre | reverse complement strand
ATATATATATAATATAGTACATAATAAAATCCGCATGCCCCAATTTCGAGACTCGTTTCAGAGAAACGCGGGTGTAGTATCCCTAATCCAGTCTCCGTATCAATGAAAGCTTACTCTTCTCGGAAAGGCTTCGATTACCTTTTCGTAATCGCGTGTGCTAGCCGTTCATTGATAACTATCGTCGTGAGGGGTACGTCACTAAATTCGTGGAACACCTATACATTTTAATTGACCTTCCTGATTCTGTGAAAACACTTTCTTATTACTGAATGAAATAATAATACTTCAATTATAATGCGTCAATTGCTATAGTGACATGCGGTTCTCGGTTTATGAGAATTTCTCTCTCTCTCTCTGTCTCTCTCTTTTATATTAATTAAAATTAGTTATTATACATACAATGTTGTAGATAAGAGATTCTTTATAAAGAGAACAACATTTATATATATGTATATTTCTTGTCTTTGATTAAGGAAAATCCAGTTCGTCATCCACGAGATGTGTTCGAAATGTAGCCATAAAAGCTGCATCTACAACTCGGAGATGCGAGCCAGTAGTAGCATCAGTATCGAGTCAGACGTCTCGGACGTCGGATCTCTCGCTGCTCAACTCTCTTGTTCTATCTTTTTAGTCTTTCTTTTGAAGAAAGTCGCCGGTATTCCGTTGCCAATTTATTGATCTGGCCATTATTTCAGGACATTTCTGACCATGCCGAACTACCAGAGGATTCTTAAATTGTTTTTTCGACGGATTTATAGGTATTTATATGTTATTTTTTTCCTCTCTTGCGATAGTCCGTCTAGGTGGCTGCAAATAATTAATATAATTAATATAATAGTTGATATTGTTTCTGCTATTTTCATCTTCGCTTAAATCATCAAGTGTTTCATAGCGACGCTCATAGGCGCCAGACATTCGCATACATTTATGGCATGCTCCCTTCTCCTTCTCCCTTCTAGGTCTCCACCCATACGCCTTCAACTCCAACGCCGGTGTTACGACACTCTCACTCATACACACTCTCATTCACACGTAGCTTCCGTGTGATCTTTGGGAAAGATCACGATTTGAGAACTTGCCAATGCGACATTTGGTTTGTTCTGACTTTCGTCGCGACGCCGTATTTCCTTCGATTTCCTCGTCGTTGTCTTCGGCTAATTTTCGCAGGGATAAACCTTGTTCCAAATAGATTCTGCGGAACTTCTCGTTCAATGTTCCGTACCGGCGCCGCCGTTGTTGCAGACGCTACTGCATCCTGTAATTTTACGCGAACTAAAATTCCTTCTTTACAAGGAAAATAACTTTTTTATAATTTTATAATAAATTGCTCACTTTTTTAACATTTCCGAAAACATAGATTATAAAATAAATATTTAGAAACTTTTACAAAAAAATATATTATAATATTCGTAAATAAAATCATATGTATCTTTATAAAGCAAAACATTAAACTATTACACTAAAAAAACTATTATATAATTTTTTTCTGTTACTAGAAAATGCAGATTTTTTTAAACTCATAGAATTAAACAATTTTTTAAAAGATACATATCTGTAGATTGTTATCACGTACATTTTTCCTGAAATTTATAATTATTTCTTTAGAAAACAGAAAATTAAAAAAGTTTTGATAATATATATTTATTTTACTGTTCCCCTAAAGATTAACTTTGGTAGTACAATATTTATGTGAAATTGTACATTTCATAATTACATAAGTGTGATCGATATCACGATTTGTGTATTCTCGCGGCTTCGATCTGCGTGATACGAGATTGTGGGTGAATCTTCGAATTGTCCGTTCGTGACACAGCAACCAATTAATAAGAAAAACGACCTGATTGCGACTGGCCGTGATCTCTAATCGCCGCAATTTATGATCGGGTCGATTGACGCAAATATTTGCTCGGCCGTTCTCACGAAAACACACCGAGGCTCCTTCTTCTGCTGCCAAAGTCTTCGTGAATTTTTTCATATTCGCTTTCGCGCAGTTGCAAGAAGTGCATTACTCTGCGAAATATTGAAGTCTTGATCGAAAAATACTTTGCCGAGGTTGTCGAAAAGTTCATTATTTAGTGACTGACAAAATGGTTTGTTTGATTAAAAAAACTTTTATTCCAATTTAATTTTTTATTTTATTATACTGAGTTTATTAATACATTATTATGTTAGAATTGAAGTTAAAATAAATAATTAATTTTTTCATTCTGAATATTTTGGTTTATCAATATATAATTGTGTTTGAATAATAGAATTTAACTAAAATATATTTCTTGTGTGGATTACTTACAATTAGCTATTAGCAATCTTTACTCAAAACTCATTAATCCAAATTTATTTCTATTAATTCTAATATAAATGTAAGAATTTATATATATTTAATAATTATGAAAGAATACGTATTACTATATATAATTGTTAATTTTTTAAAATAAAATAATCGTATTTTTACAAAAAATTAATAATATATAAATTAATAAGTTTTTATTATAGGGTTTTTAATAGCAAGTACTTAATAATTATTAAAAATAATGAGGACTTGTGATAGAGAGATAATGGAATGACACACAGAATATATTATATATATAACGGAAGAGACAATCGTACATTTTTCAAAGACTGATCTCATCAAAATTAATCTAATATGAATTCAAAGGCACAAATACTAATAACACGTTCACATGTTAAATTTATACGTACAAATTAATAATTGATATCTAATATGATATAATGACACTAAATAAGACACTAGATAATCATCAACAAATAATCAAAGATTTACGATTGAGAGATAATACGATAATTTCCCGTAGGAGCAATGAATGGGAGATCGTCGCGCGATTAGAAGACCGGGGTTATCTGAATGAGTCTAATACAAGTCTACGAACAAATAAATAGCGCTAATAGCGCGTCGTCCTCGCATTATAGCTGCGTGTAAACGCACGGGGGCACGGATAAATGTGGATAGAAGAGGCCGGGAGGCCAACAGAAGAGCGGTATCCAGCCATAATAGCCGCCTACATGCTCCAGCAAAATTACCTTTCGATCTATTTGCTTCCAGAAACTGTCGGGTTACGTCAGTCGCACTAGTCATTGGATGCTCTTATTAGCTTGCGTTTATGATCAATAGAGCAATTTGTGAAATGACGCATCGATAGATCCATGTGTGAGAATCGTTAAAAACAAAAGAAAAATGAAAGGAGGCTTTAGGTTTAAATCTTTTAACTAATAATTAATAAATTACATAGAATCTTTTATTTTGATCTATTATCGTGCCCAATAATATTTATGTGTTTTTGATGCTTGACAGTAATGAGCTGTTGCAAAAGTCGTTAAATGCATTGCTCTCCACAAATAATCGAAGAATAGTGGAAAAATGGAAGCGGCGCACGTGTGTGCACTTAGGCGTAAATTGCTCTACGCAGCATTTCAGTAGTAATTCAATATATTAGACAGACAGAGGGCGGTATCTGCAGCTCCTTATTTCACTCGCGGCGAAAATAGGTTGGCACAATTCAATTTAGCGCCGTTTTGGTCTAGCAAAATTCGTACCTTTCAGCCCGGCGAACTCATTCATCATAATACATGGGAAAGCAGTAACTACGTTCCTGTGTAAGCCAGCGCTTTTCAGCTTTAGTGAACTCATTTGCGAGACTAGGCAAACGAGAGTAACGCCATTCTTAAGTACCTCGAGAACCGGATGCATCTAGATTCCGGCGAGAGGGAAAAAAGGCACAAAGAATAGATGCTCGCGTATGTACTCTCGGGCTATTCGAAGGGGTGAATATACCGGCGAGAGGAGATAAGACGCGATTCGCGAGCAAGTGTCTCGCACGTGCCGCTTTCGCTCCCACTGTCTCTTTCCACGATGGATAATTTATCGCTCGGCTCTCGCGCAAACCGTCGCGAGTGTCACCCCGTTGTACTCTCGACTACGTCTCGTAGCTGTCCCACTTACAACTTCGAGGGACGGATATCCTCGGCGGGCCTTTCATGGGATTCGTTGGTCGGAGAACTTTCACGTCGTAGAAGTCACCTGCCTCGCGGCTTGATTCCCGTCAATTACCACCAGCTTCTATCTCCGGCCGCTCTGCGTTTGCATCGTCGACAAAGGAGCTCAATTCACGAAGGCTGCACGGAATTTTTAATTGAAATTGACGTCTTGTTATGATTTCTCGACAAAGACCAGGTCCGATTGCTTGTCGTAATTCTTAATAATATATAAGTTTCTATGTTTCTTGCTTTGCGCAAGATGGAAATTATAAAATGGTTATCATAATCACGTACTCTGATGTCAAGCGTTGTTTTGCACTAACTAACTATTCGCCATTACTGCCCGACATAAATAATACGAGAAACAAATATCAGTTATAAATACATCAAATCAATTACTTCTCTCTATCGATTTAGATATCGATATCGAGATATCCTTCTATTTGAATAGAAACATTTGATACAGGGATATTATTTCTCTCCTTCTTTCTTTTTCTCTCTTTCTTTCTTATTTGCTGTCCTTTCTAGGTTTATCCTTCGGTTTAATATTCGCGACTTGTATTAATCATTCGATATGTCAAATCAAATTCGGCGCGCCACTCGATCGTGATTATGATCGAGTCGCATTCGAACGTAAAAGTATTCTGTCGACACGATTTGCATGCTTGAGAATACACATATAGAGAGTACACATTGTTGGCTATAAATTCGCGAATATGCAAGTTTTATAGACTAATAATTCTCGCTTAATAATCGCAAGCTTTCTTTAAAACTCGTAATGATGGGTTATCAAACTTTGCCAAAGTTGACAGACTTATCGCGAAATAATCTTATATGAATAATATGTGAGCAATCTTAATTTACATTTAATTTTCAATAGATTTTGTCCTCAAGTCAATTTTAATGTGAGAAGATTTTTAATCAGAAGAGACGTCTGCTTAAAAATAGGGGTTAAAGAAATAAAAAAAGTAGAGTTTACACGATCAAACTTTTATTCAGAAAATAATTTGCGAAAATTTATATATATATGACGTAAGAGTTTGTATGCTTTTGCTTTAGCATAAAGTACATTTGCTTGCACCTTTCTAAAAGCCTTTACTTTGGTCATATACAGGATGCAGGGTACACTGTTCATAATCAGATCAAAGCGAAGTTTGTGCACGAGAGAGGTCGCATGTCCAAGCGAGGAGTTTGTATTGTAACGATCTTACAAGTCCGGAAAATGAATCCGACACAATTCACCCATTAGGGCATCAATCCATCTCTTGGTCAGTCCATGCCGGTCTTGTACTTACAGGCGAGACTTACAATTAGTTAAAATAGAATATTTAACGGAAATCCCTACAGTTCTGTTTACTTGTAAAAAAAGAAATTTAAAACATACGCAAATCTTTTATTGTTTTGAGAAATTACTGTAAAAAAATTTATTTAAAAAAATAATTATAGAAGACTTGTAAAATAAGAATAAAAATAAAACGTGAACGGCCGTTTCTTTGGAAAATTGACTGGACGACGATTACAACTTTTCTGATGATTACCCTAATCTTGAATTACAACGAAAGGTTCTTTAAAGAAGTCTCTCTCGCTCTCTCTCTTTCTTTCTCCGTGTGTATATGATTCTTGCAATATTACAGAGCTCGGCTGGATATACGCGACGTGATTGTAACTTATTCTTGATAAAGATAGAGTTATCTGCTCTCCCTGCAGGCGCTTCAATTGCAGTTAAGATAAAATGGACCTTATTCGCGATACGATCCTCGAGATCGATGTAGGAGGAACGGCAGACGGTGTCTTGGCGCGAGGTGTCGTGAAAGGGTAAAAGGTTAATTTGTCCATGTTTGCGAACGTGCGGGTGGCAATGTACCCTCCTGAAACCGCAACGCAGACGCCCACGATGCGACGCATACATACCATCGGTTACACGTGCGCCATACAAGCACAAGGTGAGGAGAGCCAGAGATAGCTACGTAGACGGTAGTCATCTTCGTCGTTATCGTCGTCGTCGTCGTCGTCGTTGACGTCACTGAACGAAATGGCGCTGACGTGACGTCACTAGGGACGCCCGCTTCCCTTCGCAGCGTTCCCCTTGACGCCGCTCATCGTTTCGCAACGTTCTGACGCCACCCTCCCCCGCGTGTCGGGGGATGCCCGGGTCTCGCTGCTGGAGAGAGCGGCTGGAGGGGTGGGAGGGCGGCGACGACGCCGGCTGGGCGCCGCGACGGTCGTCATGGGGTTCATAGCTAAGCTTTTTGGCTGTTGTGCCGTCGTTCGGGAGCCGGCGACAGGAACCGGTTCTCGAGTAACGATCGCGCAGGATTACGACGTCCGCCCCTTCTCCCCCCCCCCCTCCCCCCATTTCCCCCTAAAAACATGTGTATGGTAATTGATTCGATTGAAGAGTGACAGCTTGTGGCAGTCGACTATCCGGCTAGAATAAATCAGATCTTCCCCGATCGACGGTTATACGTGTGTCCGCCGCTCCGAATTCGGATGCAATCATCGACGGTGATCACACGATATCATCCTCGTCAGCGATGGTTGTAATCGCGGTGTTTTGCCAGAATCGATTGAGCAATCCGAGTCTGTCATCCGAGTGTTTCGCGCGTTATCGAATACCGCTATTAGCGGTTGCACCGATGGCATCCGATAATTCAAGATGGCTTGCACGCGGTTATGAATAGACGGCGCGAGATGAGAATGGTTATTTGGGAGTTACGACGGTTTTAGAAATCTGTGCGAACGCCTGAAGATGCAATTTCTCTTAATAATGAAATAACAGTGAGTCTGCATGTGGCCCGTAAATAAATTGATAATAATTGAATAACGATTTATCCGATATGGAAGCAATAGCTTCGCGAGAACGTTGAATGTGAATTAAATGAAATAGATGGAACTGAATAGCAGACCTTCCTCGAAAATTGATTCTATTGTACGGGAAAAAAAACACAATATTTTGTTAAAACTCCATTTTATTAGAATCAATTAGAGAAGAAATCAATTAGAGAAGAATCGCATCGCGCTCTGACGCAACGTATATAATAATTACGATGTTTCCGATAATATTTATTTTACACGAGCATTCTGCGCACTAATTTTGTGATGGAATTATCCATCTTAAATCTAATTTAATATTGTTCATTATGGGGAAGATGTTTACTCCCCTATATGCGGAATAACTTGAAGGGCAAGCACGTGCGCTTCAAGATATTGAGTCCCTCCTCCCTGAAGATTATGTCATGTTAAAAGCAGAGAGCAGAAAAGGGGTTGATATTTTCCATGTATTAATATTCCATGGATCAAATCGCTTTTCGGCCGAACCTATGTACATACATTTATACATACACATACGCAATACATAAAAGTGACTTCCTCGTAAAATGCACGCCTGTGCGTGACGACGAGAGCCAGTCTCGCGCGTGGACCTCGAACACTCGAAAGAGTTTACATCTCTCGCGAAAAGGGAAAATAATGGCACGGCCTTGCGACGCGATGGAGAACGCGGCGTCGCGTCGCGTCGCGTCGCGTCGCGTTGCTGCCTGCCCGTCGATCCGGAATCGAAGGTCAATTATTTTTAATGTTCCTTCGCCTCTCTTTCGTTGGCGCCCGCCAGCTGGCCATCTATACATAAATATTGTACATCCGATTCAAAGTTTGGCATACTTTCAGGTAATACCAGATATTCTCGACAAAGTGATTTACGATTTAACTTACTTGTATAACCTTTTTTTAATTATGAACAGTTAAATAAAGATATAAGAATATGTAAATAAATAATTACGCGACAGTAAGATCGTGTCTCGCTGAAAAATGATAGTATTAGAAAATTGATATCGCGCAAGCGATTTTATCTCACTCATTTATCGAACGTAAGCTTATATTTAATATTTAAAAACTCCCGAGAAGAAAGATTAAATATTTTTTCTACAGTTGTAATTAAATCGCAACGCAAAGAATCAAATTTCTCGTTCGATCTACCATTTCAGATGTTTGCGACGTTGCTCCTGTCTTTTTATGTATAAATTCATATTACTGTACCGACGATTCGCTAAAGATATTCGCCTTTTAGAAATGTGCATAATTAACGAAACGGATTACCGACGAATAATATAACAAATCGATAAGCTCTTACTCTGCGCAGTGCCCGACGAGCTAGGGGGGGGGGGGGTCAAGATAGAATTAGTATTCTTCCATAAATCCTCTCTCGGAACTCTTTGAGAATAATTTATCTTGCTCGAGGTATATTTCAGGGGAACAAATACCCTTTCTTTTCATGCTTAAGATTAGTTGCTTAAGATACTCGACTGACTACGTTTGTAACTCGTGCTCGTTACTTCAATTAGAAAGAATCAGGATCTTCCTCCTTTCCGCGAACTCCATTGCACCGAGCAGTCTTTATCCGGTTAAAATAGTTTTTATTCGGTTTGCCTTTCTGATTTCTTACGGCGATATTCTTTTTCAGATACACAATGTTTAACTCTTAAGAACCGGCACGTCCAAACTTATCATTTCGCCAAATAAGCTCTTTTCTATGCGGCTACAAATCTTGCTGTTTTTCTTCTCTCATGAGTCACGAGATAAAAATAGCTGGGAGTTAAGCCTTACATCATTCTATTCTGAAATAGTTTCTCCGGAATAAGTTTAGTGGTTGTTTCTATGTTAAATATCATCGCGCCACTGTTTCGTCAATTTATTTTTCAAAATTGTAGAAACATATTCCATGTTTTTTTATTTAGAGAGATGCAAGCATTTTCCTAAATATTCCTAAAATAAATATATTATTATTCTTTATTATTATCATTAATTAAAATGTTAAATTTAATTCCATAAGAATCGCAAGACTGCAAAGATGAACTCTGTAACGTTTTTGAGTGGCTCTTACATCTATATATCTTCTACACGTTGCGACTTCTTTTCAGTCCCGAAATATTCACGACTGAATATTTATGAAGTAATGGACAGATGAACGGAGGAAAAAATTCGGTCGAGCTTCCGCTGGGCACGTATTAATTACTATCGACGAAAAACAGGGGCGTCCGGTAACATGAACATTTGGCACGACTCGCGTCTCACCGTTATTTGCTAAGCAGCAAAAAACTGCACTCCGGCAGCGATGCGTTGCAACACTGTTGTTGCATAAATCGCGATCTATCTTCGTGAGAGTCCTCATTCGCATATAGTAATCTTGCAAGCGCAGGACCGTGCCTGCGTCTGTTTTACAGCCGCGAACAAGTATCATCCGAGAACATTGGAATCTAATAATCGTGATGCCGTGGTAATATCAAATTCCGGTAACATAGCAAAATTGAATATCAATTATATCATGCATCCGTAAGAAATATATTTTGCAAATTAATATATGAAAATGTATGAAAGAGAAACGACTTAAATTCTTATTTAATGTTAAGGATTCACGTAATAGAAATCTATTGAGAAAAAGAAATAAAATGATTGTATTTATTATATAAATTCTATAAGATTAGAGATTACAAAATAATCGTAGGGGGGTAATAAAGTCGGTCTAACTTTTTTATATGAACGAGATAGGAGAGACTGTATTTCGCCATTTTATTAATGATCAACTTAAGCTCGACTAATCGCCGAAGAATTATACCTGTTGCTGATATAACAATCTGTATGATCGCAATTAAATTCTTCCATTACGTATATTGCTCTACTTCGACTACGGCGTGCGTCCTTGTAAAACGGACACACAGACGAGCCGGCGGTTCATTTTCGAGAGTAGTATTGATCCCGCCGTTACAAGAACAAACTGGATCAATTATTCCTGTCCTGTTCTCAATAATTCAGCGATATTAGGCCGAAGCACGGGCAAGCACAGACGAGCAACAATTGCATGTTATGTTCATTTTTTCGATATTTTATGCAAACTTCCTGGTATCCAATTTAGTCTTGGACATAGAGAAAAAAAGATACCTCTAACTTTTAAATTATATCTAGCAAATTAATAATTTCTTAGGGGACAAAATAAATTATTCCAAAGTAATTTTATACAATCGGCACTAAAATCTGTTTTATTTGGAGATAGTGCTTTTCCAATAATTTAAATGCATTCAATCAATATTCTTAACTGGAGATGCAAAATTAGTCAGATATTAAGCAACAAGTGATAAATCATAAAAACCCGATATAACGATACATCTAACTTCTCTCTCGTTCTCTCTCTTTTGGATGTTTTATCCAAAACTATCTCTAAAATAAGATAGGTTTTTCTCTTATTTTTTTCTGCGGCTGATATCATAATTATTTTTTGCCACTTTTATTTCACTGGCGTCGTTTTGACGCTCGGAGATGGCCGAAGAAAGGGAGAAAGATCGTAAAGCTGGAAAAAAAAGACGCGGTGGTAGTAGCTGATAAAATTGGCAGGCGGTATTCCCCGTGTACAATTCGATTCCCCGGATATACGAAATCGGACAATCTTGGCGCGCGAAATTTTTTCCTTCGAGACGTTTCCCATTCGCTAGGTTAAATGGAGTGTCGGTTACACGACAAATCGTGAAACTTTATCTCTATTTTATGCACAGGCTATTTCTGAGGGACATTGAAAAAAAGCTTTCTCCCGGGCGCTTTTATTAAATTGGAGTAAATAGTTCTCTAATCAGAATCTTCATGTAAATAAATCACAGTTTAAAATTTTGATATTTATTTAGAATTAACACGAAAATAATTATATGGAAGGAAGGAACGTTTGATTATTTATTACGTGAATTAGTCTAATATTTGTCGAAAATGTTAGATTTTTGTTCAAATTCGCTTGATATATATGATATCAAATAAATCTTCTGCGAAAAAATTTATTTTTAGCTCGATATTTTACGACTGCATTTGTTAGAGAAAGAATGGAACAGATATCGGCATTTCCGAAACGATCTCAAGCATTCTTTATAGGTTTTCGAAGAACACTCCAAATTCAGCTACGATCGATCGAGAGTAGATTCCTCCCCACGTTGTGCAAATTCAGCATCAAGCTTTTTTTAGAACACGAGTAAATCTGTGACGTTTATTGAATCACATCACTAATATAATATTAAAAAATTATCTTACAGTAGATAAAAAATTGTCTTATATTAGACTCAAGTTAGTTTTACATTTTGTTGAAGTTATTGAAATTTTATCGATAATTATACTTTTAAACTTTTCTACTTTTTTAAATTCTATGTAAAATACTATAGCGGATATTTGAAAACTTTTGAAAATCTGAAGTATATTTCTGAATATCATTATAAATAAAAATCAAATAAAGATAAAAATCCAAAGAGGTAATATTCACATATCTATTTTAACCAAATTAGGGTCAATTATCAAGCTCAGAAAAATCGATTTCTCTTAACAAAATTAAAAAAAATTGAATCAATTAAAGCTAATTATAATTGATCTTATTTAAAGTAGAAAATACATAAAAAGGGAAATATAAAATTGACGATACATAAAATAGTAACGAAATTTAAATGTCAATGAGCGCTGTCTCTTAAAGTAAAGTGCTCGCAATCAAAATTAGGACATACACATCGCTTCCATGAGAAATGTTTATTACAGATAGATAATAGGTCTTCTTACTCTTTCTTCGTGGATTCGAATGCGATTTTACAGCGCGGCAATTTCGTCATCAACGCTATTGCGTGTACCGATGCAATTGAGGCATTATACAGGACCGAGGATGCAACGACGGGAGATTCTTGCTATGAATTATTGCATTATCGTGTGCCTTGATTGCCACTCACTCACTCACTCGTTCACTCATCCTCTGTGTCTCGCGCGCGCGCGCGCGGAGAGGAGCCACCGGGATGCATACGGAGCGCCTGTCGCAAAAGTCTCGGCTAATGCACTTAATTGAAGCCAGAGCCGCCGCATTATGCACCTTCGTCCGTCATTAACGAGCTGTTTCATGCAATCTCACTGAGCCATCGCCCGCGATCTGGCATCCGTCTGAATAATTCTGTCGAAATTCTTTGCACACTTTGTGCATTTTTCGTGATTCATGAATACGCTGTGGGCATCTTGAAGAGAAAATTTCGAGAATCTTGCTAAAATACATCAAAGTTTCATTAAGAAAATGATATTTTAATAAATAATGTTTATGTATGTACATATTTATAGTACAATAATAATTATGTATAATATATGTAAATTTATAGTGCCTTTACGCGTTGCACTTCAGTACTAAATGTAACCGTCTAATTTCGAAATTTGTTTAATACAGGCTGACAATTACATGATATTTAGCTATGGACAAGAAGATTTTTTAATATGTATAAATTTATACTGTTTTTTAATGATATAATTCATAATTTTTTTTTAATTTGTCAAGCAGAGCATTGATTAATTCAGTAAAGTATAATACTATGTATTATTTACTGATGGTCTTATTTATCCTGTTGACTTTTATATTAAGTTGACACTTATCACATTTTAACGAGTTCGTCAGCTTATTAAATATTTTCAAGCGGATAATTAGCGAAGATTATATCGAGAAATCTGACTTGTTTTGAATTTATCAATTCATTTATAAGTAAATCATAGTTGGCTTGTTAATAAATCGCAGATCGCGTTTTCATCCCTCTCACCCCTTCAGACCAAAGCGTCGTCAGATTATCTATTCTCATTCGAAGTAGAACTGCTCTGCAGGCGATTGTTTCGCTTGTAGAAATCATAGTACACGATGTCGTCATTTGACGTATGTCACGCGAGTAACCCCGATTGGGAGATTGCTCCGATATGCAACTAGCCACTGACCCCTTTCATCCCTCTGTCGTTTCCAGGTTTGCAGCAGCGCAAGAGGCGGCACAAAGGGACTCTGGATACGCGAGTCAATATTACGGGAGAAGGTCGAGGTTGGCCGGATTGAGGAGTGGTGGTCTCGGTGACTGGACTAGCTTCGGAGGGGAGGTAAGGTGACAACTGCCGATTATCACCTTTGTCACTGTTATTCTCGATACGAAACGCCGCGATGCGATCGTTTGTCTAACAATAAGTTCCGCAGTCCGCGACGGCTTTAGAATCAATCATCTACGTCTCTGCAGTTGTGCAATTTCTCCCCCGAGCGATCTCTTCATCACTTGTGGAAGTTGTTTAAAGACCAATTTATTTTCGACGGTCGAGTTTAGGATACGACGCAAACTCAAAAAATATTTCAAAATTTCAGAAATATTACGGCGTAAATATGGATCGTTAAAAACGCATCTTACAATAGCACTATCAGCGTTAAGATTAAAACGATTAATAAAACGCTTTAAGTGTAAATTATACGTCACTTTTAAGTAGTACGAGTAAATGATATTTGTCACTTTAAAAAATTTTAATTAATTTTGTATGCCGTTATTAGCCTGCTATCGGCAGTCCGTCGTATTTTCGGAGTTTTTTTAACAGAAACCTCGGCGCTTTCAGGTACCTGGTCTGGTAGACATGGCGCCAGGCCGGGATCAGGGTGGAGGGGCGGGTGGCGGTGGGGGAGGCGGCAAGGGCACCACATCATTGTTCATCCTTTCGGAGGATAATTGCATACGGAAGCACACGCGCTTCATCATCGAGTGGCCGCCCTTCGAGTACGCCGTCCTGCTCACCATCATCGCCAATTGCGTGGTCCTCGCCCTCGAGGAGCATCTGCCGAACGACGACAAGACCATACTCGCACAGAAGCTCGAGGCCACGGAGATGTACTTCCTCGGGATCTTCTGCGTCGAGGCGAGCCTCAAGATCCTCGCTCTCGGCTTCGTCCTCCACCGCGGCTCCTACCTGCGCAACATCTGGAACATCATGGACTTCTTCGTCGTGGTGACCGGGTGAGAGTCGAACGCTTATTTGTCAGTAAAGTCTCTCCCTTCGTCCACTTTCGTTTTTTCCTCCTTTTATTCTCGGTTCCTTCCCGGATCTTCTCGGATCAGCACTCTTCAAGTATTTCTCACGTGTTTTTGGAGAAAGAAGGCTTCCTGAAATTATCAGTTCTTTTTATTGATTATTAAAGATCTTATAAAATATTATAATATAATATTACCATCATGAAAGTTGTATTTACATGAAAGTGTAAGCGACTTTTCTGTTTACATAGTGTTGCATTCTCCTATATACATACATTTACTCACATAAATATAGGACCGATCATTAATATTGATTATTGAAGAGAGACAAACATTGTTTCACCCATTAATTAATTTGCGGCTGAAGCGAGCGACAAAATAAACCTCTTTCCCTAATTACATCCTTACGAGGAAACAAGATGTTGGAGGAATCGGTTTGACTAACATTGCTAAACGAGACACTTTATTGCCTCGCAAACATAATTAGTAACTTGTATCTAATGTATGTAGCAGAATATTGACATAATTTGAAATTTACATAAGAAAGAAAAGCGATGGAAAATATTTTAGCTTTTTCTCTAAAAATTAATGTATTATTGCATTAGAAGTTAATATATATGATGATTTTTAGCATATATGATTTTAAATAAATTGATATTTAAGCGCTGTTTTATCAAATATAGTTTTAATAGCGATAATGCCGTTATTATGATGCCATAATTATTCAGAAAATTTTGGTACACTGGCAACGTAGTCCGGAAATCGGTTTCTCCAGCCGTAGGAATTAAGGAAACACGTCGATCGCCATACCCGTTGGTCAGATAGATTCTAGAGTGATCCTTGGATTAGGTCGATGACCGTGTTCGCCGAAACAAACGTGGACGTCGACCTGCGTATGCTACGTTCCTTCAGGGTCCTCAGACCGCTAAAGCTGGTTTCGAAAATTCCAAGTGAGTCAGTCAGAGTTCTGCGAAAGAACAGCAGCGACTAACAAACACCCAAAGAAAGAGATTCCTGCCAGTAACAAGTCGAGCTAACAAGTCGAGCAGCAAAAGACCCTCCACCCTCCTCCATCCTCTGCCCCGTTCCCCTTTCCGTCCCCTTTCAGTCCACATTGTGTCTCCTGGCAATCTGTGTGCGGTTCTCAATAGTTACAAACATAGTTTTAATGTCTCTCCGCCGCCGAAACTTAGCCCGATCCCTTCAGTTTCGGCCAATTCCGCTGCTTTAGTTATACGACGTCTAGTTCTGGCAAAGCGAGAGCAGCATCGACTTGTCTATATATCTATACATTATTACATAGTTCCCGTCCTTCTAGCCTCCTGCGTTAGTTTTCTACTTGCGTAATATAAGCGTCGTACGTTTTGTACTAACTTCGCTTAGAGGCTATGGGTGTTTTAGATGTCTCAGTTGACAAAGTTTAGAATTGGTGATGGATAAGACCTAGCTCAGTTGATGATCGATATTTTATTGGATAATATATAATTTATATACATTTATATATGAATTCTCTCTGTGTGTCTACATTGTGTTTCTAAATATCTCGCCTAGATATGTATTCTACTTTCTTCATAGAAAGAGTTGCGTGAACTAGCGGTTAGATTTTATGATCAATTTAGATCTATGCAATTTGATGCTGTTACACACAAGTACACTATTTACTTTTATAAATAAAAGTTCTTTGAGAAAATGTTAAATTTACATATATGCATAATAATTAAATTTTTGTGCATAACACATAAATTATTTTCTGTATGATATTAAGTTTGTTTAATTAAATTTTTGCTGATAAACATGATACAGAGAATTATATTTTCAAAAAACGTTGACGACAACAATCACAAAATGTGATGAAGATAACATGGTGTGCAGTTATGTTTTTTTCAACAATATAGAATTCAATATAGGTGAAATAACATATTTGCTTTTCTTATATTTTCTTATAATTATAGACATTTTACAGATGATTCTAATTCGTTTTGTATGCGTAGAAAAGTGAACACGTAGAGAGCAGTCTGAGCACTGTTAGTCGCCAATTTAAGATTGAAATTAACCATTATTCCCTCTAAATGTTAGGCAGTAACTTGGATCGTGTCTGTACAAAAAGAAATCTATTTATTAATCAGTAGCTGGTATTTCGATAGTATGCTTTCTCTTCGGAATATAATGATAACGATTTGGGAATCAATCGTCTCCAATTACGTACGCCGAGGATGCGCACTCACGAACAAGTGGACAGGAAAAGAAAAAGAAGAAAACACACACACGTACACAGATGTGATGACCCACAGAATGGGTATATTTAGCGATTAGCTATCTTTAGCAGTTGCGCTAAATAATAGAGCCGACTATACATTGTTAAATGGATACGTGTCCTAGAGCAGATAACGTGTTCAACAGCGAGTCCGTTACTTGTTAAAATTCGTTCCCCTAGAAATTCACAACAGACCGGATGCTTTGCGAATATAACTCATAATTCTAGGAGATGGCCCTCTCCCAATTTCCGTTGTTAGGATTAACTCTTTCGCTTCTGCTGATATCTTAAGCTAGCCAGTTTTTCATTTATCAATTTTTATCATTAGCGTTATTCACAGTGGAGATTTCTCATTTACTATTTATAGCACATGGTTCACGAGTCATTTTAACGGAGAAAGATTCATAAAGTCGCAATTACAGGTATTTAGTTGTTGTAAAAAGATCTATACTTTATTTTATAATCTTCAATACTTATGCAATCCATTTTCAAAATTAAACTAAATCTTTTTCGTTGATTTTGTTTTCTAATTAGAAAAAATTTAACATTTGAAGTTGTTCCACTTTTGTTTCAATTATTGCTGCATGATAAGAAAGAATAATGGATTAAGATGATATTTTTAATTTTAGATTTGATTTAAATATTTTTATAGATTTAAATTATTTTTGCTAAATTTGACAAAAAAATTCAAAAAGAAAAGAATTATATTTAATTATGTTTAATTATATTAAACATGATCCTTATTGTCTTTTTCGTATTATTTTGATATTCAAACTTTATAAATTCATTTAAAATTGTACTGGAGTTTATAAAACCGGACTTCTTATGTTAATGTAGAATATAAAAAAAAATAGAAATTCGAATTTGTTGTCTAGTAGCGTGGAAAAGACTAACAGGTTTATATAATATCTCTTGGTGGATTTTTTCGAAATCTTCTGTTATTAGTGAGAGTCAAAAATAGATAAGCGGCGGTCGATGACTGTATGGCGAACTGATACCTTTGAGAAACTAGCGCTGCGAGTTTACGTGTGATTATAGCCACTATCACTAGCTCGTCCCAACGTTTTACATTCTCCTAGATATACAGTATTTTTTACATAGTCTAGAGAATGTATGATAGATATCATAGATACATTTACACACCTATACATCGATCCTACCCCTTCACGGCGTTCTTTTCAGAATATTGTTGTAGAACATTGCCCTATCCTGTCAGATTATTTATTTTTGAGCAGAGCATTAAGTTTGATAAAATATAGAGAAAAATATATTTAGATCATTCATTTTTTAAAAGACAATAATTTAAACGAAGTTTTCAGTTATTTTTACAATTTTAAATTATTATTGTATATCAAGATACTTTAATAACGTTTCTTTAAAAATATTATATTGAAATAAATAAACAAAGCCGCAAATTATATGATTTCTTTTAAATTGAGATTTATACATTAAAGAAAATGTAGAAAGCTCGAAAAAATATGCGGATTAGATATTTGCTTAATCGCAATGTAGAAATAAAATCCTTCCTCTTTAAAATCTCTCTTCTTTTAAATCTTTAAATATACATTTTTTAAATTAAGTATTGGTCCTTCTTGTTAAATTATAAGGTCCATTTGGGATTCACCACACGGACCGAGATTCTTTCTGTAGTAGATAGCTATTTATATTCATTTTGCGCACATGAGGTTTAATTCAGAATTCTTTGATCTTTGAAACATACAAAAAATCTATCCGCTCGTCCTGATAGCATTATCTCCTCGGGCTAGAGAGAACGCTAGTTAACCACCTAGTGGACGTAGTATAAGTACTTAAGAGTAGCGTAAGTATTAGTGTAATAGAGTAGTAAGTAGTAAAGTGTGGCGGGGTGTGTGTGTTTTTGGGGCAGGATCATTACGGCGTGCTCGCAAGGCATACAACTGGAAATGGATCTGCGCACGTTGCGTGCGATACGCGTGTTGCGACCGCTCAAACTTGTCTCCGGCATACCGAGTGAGTAGCGCACCAGTACAGATTGGAAAGCGATCGAATTTTTGAGGCTCGAGAAAAGCCGAAGAAGTCTCGCGCGTTGCCGGGAGAGCCTCCCGTTGTATAAGCGAGATCTCGTGAGATCGTCGTAAATAGTTACTCGTGTTCACACCTTAAACCTAGCGTCAAAAGTTGTTATTTATAATAAATGAAGCTTACATTTGTTTTGAATGCGCTAATCGATTATTAAGTTATCGTTGACATCGTGTACATTAGCGATACTAGACAAAGGTGTGAGCGCGAGCTAAAAGCACATTTAGCGCTGCTTCATTTTGTTTGTGTATTTAATTGCTGCTACACGCATATATATTTGTATAGTAAAAATATCAGTTTGAAAATAGTGAAAAGTTTCGTTCAGATGTTTACATTTGGCGCTAAACGTGCGACAAAAATGTCGCACCTCGTTGCTCGAGAAGATTTACTTGATAATAATTAATGGATATTCACAACTCGAAATTTCGCCGTAGATCTAAGATTTGGATACCTCGATGATCGAGTACGATCCGCTGTCGAGCATATTTATTTCTCGAATAGTGGCTATACCAGCATTTGACGTGAAGCGAATTAACAGATATATGAAGTCAAGTAGATCAGAGTTAGTTACATTTAATCGCAAATATATTTATCTATCGCTCGTAGAATGCTTTCTGTCGAATTAGATCGATCGTTTGTTTTATGTGAGTAGTATTGCCTAAATAGATACTACTGAGAGCTCGATGTTGTATTTAGATTTAACGGCGGAGGTATCCTAATCGTTATTGTTCGAAGAAGAAGCATTTCAAATATCTTTCATATCTTTTTTAAATTAATTCTAGATTAATTTTGAATTATTCTAAAATTTAAGATAATTTACGGGAATATTATAAAATCTAAATCTTTTTTATATTATACTTAATTATTATTATAATTATCATAAAGCAGACAGAATAGTATTTTTTGTTAGAAGTCGATCTTGAGTTTTCAATAAATATTAATCTTATGTTATATAAAAAAAATTATATATAATTTCTCGAGCAACGAGTAACGACAATAATGCACGGAAGTTGTATCGAGTATAGAATTTTATATTGATCCCATAAGAACAATATAATAGTTGGGCTTAATTACTCTTCGTGATTTTTTACAAACAGGTCTTCAGGTGGTGCTCAAGTCTATCATAAAGGCAATGGCGCCGCTTCTGCAGATCGGCTTGCTGGTACTCTTCGCCATCGTGATATTCGCCATCATCGGCCTCGAGTTTTATTCGGGAACTCTGCATAAAACGTGTTATAGTATAGAGGACAAAAGTGAGTGTATTCGAATGTTCAGTCGACCTTCTAAAAATTTTTGTCCAACCTGCTGCTTACAATATTACTTGCTTCATTTTATATATCTTTTATTTTTCACATAAAGTATTGAAAGAAAGATCTGCGAAAACCTTGCAGTGTATAAAAATGTAATTTACGTTTACGATTATTTAGAAGAAAAAAAATACATATGTTTCAATCTTTGGGCTCTTCAAGCGCCTTTGACACTAACATACTTGCAATGTGTTTTACAATGTTGGACGTTGCAGATAAAATCGTAAAAGAGGGCGAGCTGCCGAGCCCGTGTAGTAAAGGCAACAACGAGACTGGTCCGTACGGGGCCCACTACTGCGTGGTGAACGTCTCGACGTGCCTGGAACACTGGGAGGGACCAAACTTGGGCATCACCAGCTTTGATAACATCGGATTCGCCATGCTCACTGTCTTCCAGTGTATCACTATGGAGGGCTGGACTGCCATATTGTACTGGGTAAAGCAAGAAATATATTCTTCAGTGTTAAAAAGTTCTTTTTCTCTCGTTCTCTTTCTATCTGTTACCGTATCTTTGTCTTTCACTCTTTCACTATCTTTGCCCCTCTCATTTTCTCGCTTGTTCGTCCCTGCTAAAATTTCGCCCTCTCGTTATCGCGAACGATTTAGGTATCTTACGTCGTATCGAAAGATACGATAGCGGACATTCCCAAATTTCTGTGTTTCATGAATGTTATTGCCCAGTTTTATTAATCCTTTATCAAGTGATTTGAGTGTCGCATTTTTACATTAAATATAACTATAATTCCCTCCCTCGTTAATTTAGAATATTATCTCTCTTTTAGAAGAGAGATAATATTATCGTGTTATACCAAACTGTCTCAGTACGTGTACTCTCAGTATTACCCTTCCATTTGCTTCTAAATGTCTCTTCCTCTTTCGCAATTAATTGTTAATCGATTTTCACCTCGATGTACTTGTATTCGTTCGCCTGTTCGACTTTTTTAGCCGAATTTGCCGGCTTTCGGGTTAAAGAGACCCTGCTTTGCGGAAGCAAGCCTAACACTGATGTATATGTTCACCTTGCTCAGTATAACATTGTCAGTTCCAGCTCTCTTTTTTGATGTTTCAATATTTGATGTTAATTGTTACCTTTTATTGTGCTTGACCCTTTCGTGAGAGAATTAAATTAATTCTTTTAACTCTCTTAGAAACCTAATTATAAGTAAAAGTTTTTAGATTTTAACGCTAGAAACTAAATGTATAACTTGTGAAGAAGAAAAGTTATCAGTGAAACACGTTCCTCCTACTGATCACGAAAGGGTTAATTTTCAGTCAATGGATTACGCAGGAGAGATTTTAAAATATTTTACTGTAAACAATAAATTACTTCGAAACTCTTCATTACTTCGTAACTCCACTGACTATAACAAAATTATTAAATGTTATTTGTTTACTGAGAAAAGATCTTCGATTGCCTCATAAATTTTTGTAATAGGTAGCCCGCGGTGAAATGTCAGTCGAAAGAAAATGCCATGTTATGAAATTATTTGAACATTTTCTATAAAAATAGATCTAGTAGTTTTTGAACTGTGAATTTTGACATAATTTAGTTTAACACATCGTCTGCCTAGTTTTGTACATCTTACTATTGTATATAACAGAATTTTTATTATAATAAGCATATACCTAATGATAAAAAATATTGTAAGATGATTAAATCTTTAAAAGATTATATGTTATGGATAATGCGTTAGACAGCGAACTTTTTATTTTCCATTGTTGTATCTAGTCATTTATGATTATTCAAAATTTTATATCAAATGTCACTTTTTTCCATAAGCATTGTAAAAAAATTTAAATAATGTCACGTTTGTCACGAATGATACAATGGTAGTCGACGTGTTAAGTATCTATCTGAAAATTTATAGATTCTTCTTCAAGATAGAGCGAATAGCGAATAGAGAGATGTAATGAGTAATCTTAGGGTCAGTTTAAGAAAGAGTGGCACGTTTCTCTCGTATTCTTTTTCCACGGGTTACCCGCAGCAATACTGAAGTTTCATAATGTCGACGTTGTCTTGCGTAAATGTGATCGGCGAATTTCCAATCTGCGATATCTTTTTTTTTTTAGATCAAATCTTTTCCCTTCATGTCGGATAAAATTTCTCTTTGTAAAGGGGAAATGAATATTATCGAATAACGATAAATATAAATCCGAGTCCCTCACACTCGGACGATCACATTTATCATGTTGTGTTTGGAACAACGAGATTACCAGAGCCAGTGCCTCTATGTCGCATATAACGTTCTTTTGCCGTTAATTAATATACCTTCGGCTGTGTAACTGGTGCATATGTGTATACGCGACTTCGCTCTCTTTCTACCAATTCTGATCGAATGATTTGCAGACAAACGACGCTCTTGGCAGCAACTACAACTGGATTTACTTTATACCGTTGATCGTCCTCGGATCATTCTTCATGCTGAACTTAGTTCTTGGTGTCTTGAGCGGGTGAGTATGTCCCTCCCGACAGCATCTCCCGTGATCTTTCCGCCCAGAGAAAAGAGTGACAATCATTGTCTCCGATCCAGCAAAATCGCGAGGTTCATTATTTCAGAATGATTTTCTTTCCTCGTCAGGGAGTTTTCTAACGAAAGAACGCGCGTCGAACGGCGGGCAGCTTATCGGAAAGCGAAGAGCAAACGACTCTTCACCACTGCGTTCAGTTCCTACTTAAAATGGATCACTCAAGCAGGTCTTCAATTAGTAGACGTTGCCTAATTAGTATGCAATAAACAGTATTCTATTAGCGTATTTAGCACAACTATTGTGGTCAGAAATATAAAGTAGATCAAATAAATCATTATATAATTTATAATGATTAATTAATGGTCTTAAATATTTATTTCTTTTTGTTGGAAAAATTTATTATGAGATTTTTAATTTGTAAATTACAATACTGTGATTTAATCTACATATTTATATTATATTTGCTGTTAATGTTATATATAAAATTGCTTCTTGATGAGTGTGAAAAGAATTCAAAATTGTACACTAGCTGCTGAACACGCAATGAGAATACGATGCAAACTGTATATTCATAGAAATATGAATTTTTAGGCATTGGCTCATCTATTTGATTAACGCTAGATATTTTAAATATTTGATTAAGAGAGAGTAATGCGTATGCAAGAGAATAATTAATAATAATAAATTCATCATAATCCCGCCTATGGTACATGGCTCCCATGACATAAGCCAGCTTTGAAGAAGTCTATGAAAGAATATCTCGTAAAAAAATTATTTCTTTTTTGATACTCCCAATGGCATTTTTATTAAATAAGTAAATAATGTTGACTTATTAAACAAGTATCGTTATAGATTAAAATATTAACGGCGAAATATCCGAAAGTCCTCTGCTAAACTTAGCCTTTATGCTTCTGAGTAAGCTGCCATGTCGTCTGTATCACGCTTGTAGAGAATTTGCGAAGGAGAGAGAGAAGGTGGAGAACCGGCAGACCTTCCTGAAGTTGCGAAGACAGCAGCAGCTTGAGCGCGAACTGAATTGTTATCTCAATTGGATCTGCAAAGCAGGTTAGATCAATCGCCGTAGAAGAAACACGTGAATTAAAAAGGATTGAACAGGAATTTATTTCATGAAAATTTAGAAAATTGTATAATTTTTAAAAAAGATATTTTATATAAAGATATGAAGTAATACCCTAAGAAAAAAATTAAAAATTTACAGAAAAAAATTAATTGTACAATAAATGTATTTTGTATTTTATAATCTGATTCCTAAGATTAAATATTAAATCTTTTAAACATATATATATATATTTTTTTTCTTATCAATCTTTTTTTATTCACTTTGTTAACAATATGCTTGCAAAACAGTTCGCTGCGTACGCTAGACTCTTCACGAGTCGCTTCTTCGTAAATAAAAATATAATAATGCACGGAATACGAATTATTGCTGATATGTAATGTTTATTTTTCAGAGGAAGTGATACTCGCCGAAGAGAGGACCACGGAAGAGGAGAAAATGCACATATTAGAAGGTCTATATAACGCATCGTATATCGATATCATGAATATTCACTTCCATAAAGTTGAAAAGATTTGCGAAGCGAGTATCTCCGAAATGTGCTCGTACATATTTATATAGAGTGCTCCGAGTATTCAGAGTGCACTCAGGGTGATTCGGATTTCTTTCGACGCAGCCGAATAGATTTTTTTCTTCGCTAAAAATACATTAGATCCCGTATTCTTAGACAATTCTCATATTTCACGATTTTAATAAATTTTAATAATCCGCTTTAGTTATCGCGCTATTTTTCAAATCGACGCGTGAAATTTGAAGAGATTCAGTATAAAAAAATCAATTTATATTTTTAACGTACGCATGTCATTAGATGACAAAATAAAAGACATCGCAATTATATTAACACGTTTCATAAATATGATTCTTTCGTGAAGATCTGTGAAATTGGTACTCCGAAATATTGATTGATATGATATTTAACTGCCCACAATTTGCTCATGTTTGTTTATAAATTATTATTTTTATCCACTTTGCAAAAAAATTAAAAATAAACAAAAAATTTTATTATTAACACTCCTAAGTGCGTTTTAATTTTTTAATATTTTTACAAGATGGACAAAAAAAATAATTTATGGACAAACTTGTGAAAATATCAAATATATTATCAATTTTGAAAAATTTGCATTTCCAGATGTCAATTTCACAGACTTCTTTTGTGATTTTATCAGTACTTTTCGATCAAAGATTTATGTTTTCAGTAAAATATTAATTAGATCAAAATTTATAAAAAAGTTCACGTAGTTTAATCTACTGCTTTATTTTGCACAGTAAGAAGAAGAGCAGCGGCAAAGAAGAAGAAGCTAAAGAATCTCGGCAAGAGCAAAAGCACCGATACCGAAGAAGAGGAGGGCGAGGACGACCAGGACGATGGTGAGTTGTATTTGGCCAACTTGGTGTCCAGTTGTGTCAAGTATTCTCTTCTTGTTCACCTCTTTTACATTTCGAGTTGATGATTCTTCTTCGGAATATTCGAACGAACTTGTGAAATTGAGACCAAGTTCAAGTAGTAAGGGTTTTCATGATTTCTTAGTAGTCAGAACCCATGTTATATCAACCAATGATTTCCTCTGGAAGCGTGAAGCAATTAGAAAGCAAATTCAATGGAAAATTTATAAAAAAACTTTAATTTACAAAAATTTAAATTATTGATTTATGATTGATATTGCAATCTTGTGATACAATAGTTTTGCCATAAAGCTAAATAGCTAAAATAAATAGCTAAAAATTAAATTTTGTGTCTGAGAAATATAAAGGTTTTGTGATATATTTTTAGTTCATATAGTGCGAAGGAAATCGTTGGTTTGAGATTTTGGCCCGCCTTTTCTCTCGTTCTAAAATTCTTCTCCATTATTTATTGGCACGTTAGCCTATTTTCATGTTCATCGACATATTTGTTAACACCTTATGGGTTCATGCCTGATTTATCTTTCGTATCGAGAGGAAAAGAAAAAAAGCGACGCTGAAAAATTATCTTCTTCTAATTTCTGCCGATGAATATTCTAAACACACGCTATCAGATGCTCCTCTTGTTTCAGTGCCTAAGAAAAAGCTCAAAGGTAACTACAACCGTGAATGCTACGACTTTTCGCAAAGAGCTACGTAAACTAAGGCTGTATTCGTAATCTTACATAACTGTTTTATTTTTGTATTTTTATTTGAGAGATTTTTTTTTTGTTAATAATACACACACGTACAAGTAATATCGTGCATACACGAGCACAAGTACATGATTAGACTCGGGCTACTGCTTAGTAAATAAATTACTCGATGCCTATTCGCGTATACAGGATGTATTAATTATCGTGCTTTATTTCATTTAAACATGTAAAAATTAATCTGACCGCATTGAAACGTAGTTTAATAAGTAATAATGAACCTAGATTTTTATTGATATTTCTGCCCTAATTCTGGTTAAAGATATTTCTTAAGCGTATATATCATTTAAAACATTTAAGTATATCTGCTAATTACATGCATACAAAGCAGTATACTCTGATATAAACTTTTAAAAGACAATGATTAGAAATTAAATATTAAATGCTTTTATGTAAAAATGTACTGCTTGAGTTTAAATACTCATTTGTAACTATTATATAATTTTAATAAATTAGTTTTAAACGTTAAATTGTGCAGAGATTTTAATATATATAAAATTATGGGTTACTATTTGCTCACGCGTAAAAGTATAAACTGGCAAAGCATACTTTACACACCCAGATGAAGTATGATCGTCACATAGCTAGATTATTTATCGTATTAAAATCGCAGGCTGTGGTTACTCGTGGTAGAGGATGTAATGAGGATGATGTAATAGAGAATGTAATTATTGCATTCTATGTAATTATTCGGACCGACTTGCTGCTGATTTTGTGGCTGATATGTATTATTCGAAATCACGTGGATCTTGCGCGAGAGACAGATCGGAGAACTCGGGAGCTAATTAATTTCTGTTTTTTTTTTAAGTATTGCTTATATTAGCTGATGTGGCGATATATGAATATTAGATTTTTTGTGACTGGGAACATTCGCACAAACATTGAAAGATATTTTCTTTCAGACAATTAAAACAGGAAATAGTCTATTTTTTTAAGAATTTTTATCTTTTAACATCTATAAAAATTTACTATAGTAATTATAGCATTCAATAATCTTTTTTTTTTCTGTGAGATAAATTTTGATAATAATGTCATTATTAAGTGCCAATGTTTCCAAAGGAAATATTTCTATACTGTTTAGGTGTACCGTATGATGGTGGAATACTGATTAATGTTTTTATTATACTGACTTACACGATTATATAATTTTAGCTAGTTAAAACTAGCAGAACAGTAGAGTACTTAGTATTGTCAAATGAGAAATTGAATTCCTTGAGTAGTGTACAAATCCTGTCCTATAGAGTTTGATAAATAGGCTAATCTCAGCCTGTCAACACATAGTCCACACATAGTAACTAAGTAGATATAATATATACGCATCGTCATATCATAGTCGTAACCGCTTGGTAGAGTAATTTAGCATAGAACTTTGTTTGTCTATTTTTATATCTATATTTCGTTGAACCGGAGGTAAAGAAAATTTTCTAATTCTTCCAGTCGATGTAATAAGATAATTTTTAAAGTATTTGATTTTTTTTCTGCTCGTAATGAGCGTTTCTTCCCCAAAATTTCTACAACAATATCATTATTCGCAATTTTGCAGACTTCAAATAATTTCAAGTTAGTATAGATGATTATACTTTGGATCATGCAATCCTAAATCCTTGAATTCATAATCGCAGAAATAGCTTAGCAAGTATAAAAATAGTATAAAACGTGACGTAGACATAGCATAAAAAATTTTTAAGTTAAACAAAAATTATATTACCTATGTTAAAATGAAAGTACATGTTAAAATGAAAGTATAATGCCGTTCAATTAACAACGACTGGTCTGTAAAGTGTGTCTGTAAGTGTCTCGATTGTATTTTACGCTGAAGAAGTATTTTATACTTTGTAGGGTTCTCGAGAGCCTCCTACTTCAAGTCGAAGGTGAAGAAGCAGGGCACATGCCTACAATTTTGGCGGGCCGAGAAAAGGTTCAGATTTTGGATACGTAATTTCATCAAGTCGCAGCAATTCTACTGGTTCGTTATCGTTCTTGTGTTCTTCAACACCGTCTGCGTGGCCGTCGAGCATTACGAACAGCCAGATTGGCTCAGCGATTTTCTCTGTGAGTTTCATAGACTTTTAATTTAATTATTGATATTAACCTATTGAATGACTTATGTAACTAATATAAAAATTCATTTGCTCAAATTAGCTTACTAAAAGTAATGTTGAGATTTCAAGTACTTTGATGTAATGAAAACTTATTGTATTTAAAATGATTAAATTTCTGGGAGTTTTATAATTTTAAATCGGTCTCTTTTTGTTGAGACAGACTACGCAGAGTTTGTGTTCCTGGGCCTCTTCATGATGGAGATGTTCATAAAAGTCTACGCGCTCGGTCCTCGCACATACTTCGAATCGAGCTTCAATCGCTTCGACTGCATAGTCATCTTGGGCTCGATCTTCGAGGTGATCTGGTCCGCGTTCAAGTCCGGCTCTTTCGGCCTCTCCGTCCTACGTGCCCTTAGACTCCTGAGAATTTTTAAGGTCACCAAATATTGGAAGAGCCTGAGGAACCTCGTGATATCGCTGCTAAGCTCGATGCGCAGCATCATTTCTCTCCTCTTCCTGCTCTTCCTGTTCATACTCATATTCGCGCTGCTCGGTATGCAGCTATTCGGCGGCCAATTCAACTTCGAAGATGGCACACCGCCTACTAATTTCAACACCTTTCCCATCGCACTGCTCACTGTCTTCCAAGTGAGTACAACAAATTGTAATGTTATTTTCCGATTCTAGTATATAAATATTAAATCTGAAATATGGAAATATTGTAAAAGATGATGAATCTTTTATTTGCCGTTATTGTAAATAAATTGTACTCAAACTTTAACAAATATCAGCTAAATTAATTGCTCTAAAAATAAGTGCATAAAAACATGTAGTTGGCGAGAAAAATATCTGTTTTATAGTCTCGCTGACCCTCGAGAGATGTGTCATAACGTACATACAATTTGTATACTTTATTATATAATATAATATAAATAAATGTTAAATATATGCTGAAATATGTGAAGAAAATAGATTATGTACTTTAAATAGTTTAAATGTAATAGAAATTGGATATTTTATTGAGAGTAAATATACATTGTTCAGCGAACGAAAGCGAAGTAAAAATTAAATGCTTAGAATAAAGAATATTCTGACTAATGGATGACAATAATGCAGATCCTGACTGGAGAAGACTGGAACGAAGTGATGTACAAGGGTATCGAGTCGCAGGGCATGGCCCATTCGCTCTACTTCATCGTGTTGGTGCTCTTCGGCAACTACACTCTGCTGAACGTCTTCTTGGCTATCGCCGTTGACAATCTCGCGAACGCACAAGAACTGAGCGCCGCCGAGGAAGAGCAGAAGGAAGAGGACAAGGAGAAGCAGTTGCAGGAGCTCGAGAAGGAGATCGAGTCGCTGCAGAGGCCCGGGGACGGTGGCGCACCGAGGGTGGAAATCTGTCCTCCAAGTCCAACTCAGAATTTGTAGGTCTCCCTCCTTTTGCCATATTCGTGAAAATTCTTGTCTCTTCCTAACGTTTCATTGTACTTATAGCAAATAATATATAATTTACAACGAATTATTACTTTTTTATGATAAGTATGAATTGTGAAAGATGTTCTTTCTTCATGGAAGGTTTTTTATTGGAAATCGAAATAGTATATTTTCTCACATATATAGCAGAAAAAATTCGATATTCCCTAGTTAAGAATAATTTAAAAGACGCGCTGATTTCACAAAGTTGTTCCTCTTGAACTCGGGTCTCTGTTCGTGATCTCTGTATGAGATAGAATAGGAAATTTCACAGAAACTTTGACATAAATCTGGTAACTTTGCAAATCTTATTAATTTTACACAAAATTATCTGTGCAAAACAAAGTGATTATTAATTATTCATAATTATTTAATAATTATTTAAGTTGGTAATACCTAATGTAGCTCAATTTAGAAAATGTAAATTAATTAAAAAATATTAAATTAAAAAATATAAAAAGCAATACTGATGGAGAGGCACAGAATGGAGAACGACGTCTCGTCTTTTCCAGCAGAGACGGAAGAGTTGAAACCCAGACGTCCGAAGAGAGAAGGCAGGATGAAGACGACGACACGGGACCAAAACCAATGCTGCCATATTCCTCCATGTTTATACTGTCCCCTACGAATCCGTAAGTAATAATAATAATCCGATCACTACAATCCTCGCCAAGAATACAAAAATTCTTAATAAATCATAATGTTATTAAATTAATAAAATCAATCGATGTTTGCAAGTAAATTAAAAAGCAGACACCTGACCTACATATTACTAGCGATTATATTGTCCATTATTTATTTTAATATTTTCTAATATATATTTTAACATATATTCTATTATATATTATATAAATCATTCTTCTCATCTTGAGAACGAAATCGTTGCTAGACTAACGAGATCGTCTGTTTGCAGCATAAGAAGAGCCGCCCATTGGGTCGTGAACCTTCGGTACTTCGACTTCTTTATAATGGTGGTGATATCGTTGTCTAGTATCGCGCTGGCCGCCGAGGATCCCGTTTCGGAGAACGCGGAGAGAAACAACATTCTCAATTACTTCGATTACGCGTTCACCGGCGTTTTCACCATCGAAATGGTGCTGAAGATCATCGACCTCGGCATCATACTGCACCCGGGCTCGTATCTGCGCGAGTTCTGGAACGTTATGGACGCGGTCGTAGTGATATGCGCCATGGTGTCGTTCGCCTTCGACATGGCCGGCAGCAAGGGCGGCCAGAATCTTTCGACCATCAAGTCGCTGCGAGTGCTACGAGTGCTCAGGCCGCTTAAGACAATAAAACGCGTGCCGAAACTCAAGGCGGTGTTCGACTGCGTGGTGAACAGTCTCAAGAATGTCATTAACATTCTCATAGTGTATATATTGTTCCAATTCATATTCGCTGTGATCGCGGTGCAGCTGTTCAACGGCAAGTTCTTCCACTGCACCGATGAGAGCAAGTATTCGAAAGACGATTGCAAGTGAGTATGTTGTTTCATTCAGTCCTTTTTTGCTTCTGCTTGTCGAGAAAAACGTTTTGGAGAGAACAGATAATTATATTACGAACAATATTTAACAATAATCGAAACTTGAACATTGATTTCAATAAGTAAGCAATGTGAATAAACCTTTAACAGAACGAAGGCAGACAAACTAAAAAAAGCTCTTCATATTTATTTATAAATTGTATTTTTAAATGATACAAGTAGAAATGGAGACTAATTTCGTTTTCGTGACAGCGGTTACTACTTCATTTTCGAGGAGGGTAATATCGTACCGGAGCCTAAACCACGGAAATGGGAATCCCAGTCCTTTCATTACGACAACGTAATGGTGGCCATGCTGACGCTGTTCGCCGTCCAGACCGGCGAAGGCTGGCCGCAGATCCTGCAGAACTCGATGGCGGCCACGTACAAGGACCACGGCCCCATCCAGAACTTTCGTATCGAAATGTCCATTTTCTACATCATCTACTTCATCGTCTTTCCATTCTTCTTCGTCAACATCTTCGTGGCCTTGATTATCATCACGTTCCAGGAGCAGGGAGAAGCCGAACTGCAGGACGGTGAAATCGATAAGAATCAGGTAATCAGGTCTCATATTCATCTTCACTCAAATTAATTTTATTAATATTATTTTATTATTTATCTTTATGAAAACTTAAGAAGAATGTGAAATCACTTTATGAGCCATTAAAATTTTAATCCTTTTAAAAGTGAAAAACATTAAATAAATATAAAATTATTATATGTATATTAATAATTATTATTTCTATATGTATCGTATAAAAAAATTTTCTTAAAGATTCCTTTAAGTATATTAAATATATTTTCTTGTCTTTTTAAATTTTTATTTTAATTTTTATCTTTGCCGCATTTTTAACATATATACGATTTTTACAAGTAAAGCACGAAATTTTACAAGTATTAATAATGGACATTAATAATTGTTAATCTTTCAGAAATCATGTATAGACTTTACAATACAAGCTCGTCCGCTCGAGAGGTATATGCCGAAGGAGCGGAATAGCGTAAAGTACAAAATCTGGAGGATAGTCGTATCCACGCCATTTGAATATTTTATCATGACACTCATCGTATTGAACACAATACTACTTATGATGAAGGTAAGTGTCACGATCTCTCTCTTGCACTGCAATTTCTTTAGAGAGATTCGTTAATCAGATTACCAATTTTTTTTTTCCCCGATCAGCTCGCGGAAGCGCGAATAAGAAAAGAAGAAAGTATTCTGAAATACGAACTTTCTTATGCGAGTAGTCGAAAACAAAACTTGTACGCACTAAGATTCATAAAATTTCTTTTGAGCACTGGTTCGAAAGAACTTTTGCAAACTTTATGGCCAGATTTGTTTTCAATATCGTGGCTCCAAATCGAAGGAGGCATAAGTGCAAATTGTTATTATTTTTTCAGAATGCATATGCAACAAAAATCATTTTTTGTTTTTTTTTTATTTATTTAAAATCAGAATAAAATATTCTTAAATCGGTAAATTTTTTTTTTCTTTTATTTAAATTAGTAAGTAGAGAAAGTAATACATTTATTAATTTAAAAATAAAAATTTGCTCATGCCTCAGTTCTGGTATTGCGATGTATCGCCCGTTTATCTTTGCGTCCTGCGATAATTGTCGTTCCTAGTTTCTTCAACATATGCGCGTTCTCTTGGCGTAAGACCCGTTAGGTCTATCGGCAACTTTAACCAATCGACAAACAGTCTCGTCTCTTGTTAGCATTAGCGAAGATACGCGAGATCGTAAACGAGAATATGTCGTGTCCAGCAGAGTACGTAATACCGAATGACTGTACCATATCTATATATCACGTTATATACGTACGAGGACATTGTTGTTCTTGCCTGCTGACCTTTTTTGATCGTTTTCTCTGTATAACTGTATCACCCTTGTATTTTATCAATACGTGTACACAGCTATGTCGAATTTTATCTTATTCCGTTTCCTGAAAATCTCCCAGCAAAATTTCTTCCTCTCAAACGGCACAAGGTTTGTTTGTTTCGTTTCTACACCTTGTTTCCTGAATTCTAAAAATGTTTTGTATTTTTAATAATTGAATACAAATATACAGTGTTTTATCTTTTAATAATAAATGATATACAATATGCATATTAATTTAAGTTAACTTATCTTACGTTATTTTTAAATTAATGCCTCATAATGTTTAATGAACTAGTTTTATAAATATAAATCAGTGAGTTTCCTCAATCTTTGAAATATTAAATTATTTTTTCCCTCTGTTTTGTAATGAAAATGCATTAATAAAATTGCGATTATTCCATAAATATCTAAAGGTCACATGGTGCTCGCAATATTTAAGTATTTATAAAATAAAAATAAAATTGGCAACTTTTGAAAAACTTTACATACATTGTGTAATTTTTGCAATTCTCGCAATATAGATTTATTTATCTTTAACACAAATTAACTTACAATAAAAATTTAATATCTCATCTTGATATTTTGGAGGTTAACAAAATAAAAAAATTTTTTTTATTTGGTTCCTTGCTTTAATTTTACCGTATATTTTTATTAATTTATATAATTTTTTTCTTTATCTTAGAATTCATTTCTATTTGATCCATCATTCCACTTGCATGGTTGCCGCTGTGTCTTTGTCTTCGAAGTAGACTTATTCGAGAACGTGCGAAGAGGGATCACGTTTTCGAACATAATGCCACCATGTATAGACACCAACGTGCGTTCGACTCTTGCATTTGCCTTGCTAATACCATGTTTTAACTGGTAACGGGGTGACGCGCTTCTACTTGGTCCCTGCTTGATATGACTGACTTAGAAAACCAGGGTGCCGAAAGATTGCGTCTATAAGCCTTGCACGTGAGAATTCACGTGTTGCTCTGAAGCATCTTTAACCCCTGCCCCTGTCTGATTCTTCCTTCTCAATATCTCTCTCAGAAAATATAACAATCATAACTTTTTCAAATAATTTAATAAATTTAATTTAATACTATAATTTAAATAACAAATTAATTTTATATTTTCTTATACGTAAGATCAAGTAAATGAATTTTTATCTGAGTAGTATAAAGAAATTTACAACTGTAACAAAATTATTATTTATTTATAATAAATTATTATTTTTTATTATAATTTGATGTAACAGAAAAATATTTATTAATTTTTTATGACAAAAATAATTAAAATTGTTTTAGGAAATTGTTCAAAAAGTTTTGCTAATTTGATAATTATCAATAATTATTAAATAGTTATTTTTAAATAGTTATTTTTACACATTTTATTTATATTATTTATTTTATTTTAATAATAATGATGATTGAATAGAAGATTTGAATGTTGAATAAGTTTGTTTTCCCTAAATTATTGTTTTATTCACTTTTCTGATTGTTAGTAATTAGATATTTTTACTGTAAATTACAGTATATTTTTTCTGCGAGATTTTGTCTTCAATTTGATTCGCTCTCAAATTCTAGTCTATTCATTGTTGTTAGAACAGATGAAAGAGAATTGACCACGGATTCACGCACGCTTTCAGTCTTGAGCCAAGAGTCCTGTACTCTACTCTAAGTTTCTTCATTTGCTTTCCAATTCTTACTTATAACTTATAACTTATACAGTTGAACGCACGAGATGAATATCTACCCTCGTATCTCTGTTTCTCTTCAATGAGATCATAGCTTGAGCCTGAATTAGAGATATACACACACACACACACACACACACACACACATACACACATATTACGCTAATTCGAATTCATATGCAACGTCCGATTATATGATTTATGGTCGGACTTGTTTGCCTGAGAAAAAAAACACAGAATGTTCAAATCACTTGCACTGCACCTGGTCTTGAAAGCACATATTACATGAAACACGATGTGTTCATGTTGTTCGGCACGCTTACACTCGAGCGAGGAGAACAATATTTTGTTATTGCCCTTATAAGAAAAACAATTTGCATGTTTTTGAAATTTAAAAAAAAATCTGTGGAAGAGAAAATAATAAAATTAATAGAATCAACAAAAGCAGAATTACGTACGTATGATTCACATTTTTATCTGTAAATATACTGTCTTTCAGTATCTCGTAACTGGAATAATTAAAGAAAATAATTTAACATTATTTTGTAATTTGCAATTAGAAAGAATTCTTTTATCTTTTGCGTATAATATTTCACTTTGGTGTCACAAAATTAATTAGTTTAATTTCTCTCAGATATATAAAAAAATAATACATTCATTTATTACTGCAGTGGAATAATATAATACAAATTAATCAATTCGACTTTGGTTGCAATTAATTGTCTTCTCGTTTGACACAGCGATGGCTCATGTATCTATATATGTATATATACATATAGGGTGTCCACTTCTCACACACGTGCAAAATTGCGTGTCGCATGCTGGCTGCCGAAAGAACAGATGGACCGATATTAAATAACATAAAATATCTGCTGAATGTGTGTGTGTTTTACAGCGACAAGGAACACACTTTGCACGGGACGTTCGCACGTTTCACCCTCTCCTTTTCCCATATAAAGAAAAGGAAGATTGCAAAGAAATCTGAGCACTTCGGAAAGTGAACTTTCGTAATTCCTGACGATTCCTTCGTTACTCAAACTGCACTCTTTTCGTTTCGGAACTCCATTTACTTTGTGTTTTTGTTTTTTTTTTGTTTCCTTCGATCGTTTCACTTTTTCCCTTCTTTTTTTTTTTGGTCACAGTCTCTATCGATTTTGCAATTAGTTTTTTCAGACATTGATTCGTATACCAACCTACAATCCACAACTCCTTGGGAAATAACGGCAGAAAAAAAATTAACAACTAACGCCGTTATTCTTAATGACATATTTAAATTTCAACGCACGTATTAATACGTAGCAGGTTAAATGTTAACTTGAATTTTTTGTCTTTTGTCTCCGATTTCTCACGTGTAAAACGTACAGTTTAGATTAGTGTAAAATTGGTGTAAAATCTCCCTGTTTATCACAGAAATTTTTACAAGATGTAACACAAAAAGAAGCTTGTCTTGAAACTTCTCTTTGTGTTACATTAAATGATTTTTTTTCTTCTTCTCGTTAAGTCCGACGGAGTTCATTATTCCCGATATACAATCTATTGATCCAGAAGACCAATCGATCATCATGCCCGATATCTGTCATAGCATCGTTAACAAAACGATTAAAGAGATATACAAGACAAAGAGATAGCTGCAAAGTGCAGGTAATGGGTAGTGTATAGTGATTATATCTAGGTATACATGATCGACACCACACTCGTCTTTCGACGAATTGATATCGCAGGAATGTAAGAGAACAAACGTTTCATTTAATACACGCATACCAATTAGGCTCGTACACGTATAAATTTTTACGATACGCTAGAAAAATGTCCCCCCGCCCCGCCCTACATTCTACGAATATATAGGCGTACATCACTACGTTTTTTTTACATATTATACGTAATTTTTGCATATATTTCTCGCACTTTATCTTACACGTCGTACGTATGTACGACTGAACGACTGTGTACCAATTCGTGACACCCGAAAGCTGACACATAACATGATCCGCGAATCATAACGATTTATTTGAAATTTTATTATATACTGTTTTTATTCTTATCTCGAAAACTTTTATTTTGACATTTTATTTGACGTTATTCTGTATTTGATGCAATTTTTACAGCGCTATGCAAATAAAGCAACACGAAGGGGATGATAATACATCAGCAGGGCTAATTCTGTGTTAAGATTATTTTATGCAAAGTGTTTATCATGGTAAACATGTAAATGTCATGTGCAATTAAAATTCTTTTTTTTTTTATATGTATAATTACTTTTTATATAAAATTATTCGCGTTTTTAAATACAATATAATTGCAAATTGATTCTATTAGTAATTTTAACTGCGATATTAAATTTAATCAATCTAGGAAAACCTATTAAATAAATTTTATTTAACATATTTAATAGTACAAATTGCACAGTACATCCCATTCTGTTTTCATTGTTTAATCCTGCTGGCGTGGTTACCCCGTTTTACGGTATATATTGTGCAGCACAGAATGTTCATGTATCGGTGCACAGAGTATCGTGAAAAAAAAAAGAGAAAAGATGACAATAGAGCCGTTTCTTCCTTCCTCCCACGAAAGGTCGGAGGAAGGAAGAGGATCGTGCCGAAAGAAAAAAAGGTCTCGTCTACACGAGACACGCAATTTAAAGCTTGTACGTACGTACGTATGTCTGTCTGTCCGGCCGTGTGTTTGTCAGTGTATGCATTGCAGTTCCATCAACAAAGCGAACCGTACAAGAACACGCTGAAGTACATGAACATGTGCTTCACGGGGATGTTCACTGTCGAGTGCATAATGAAGATCGCAGCATTCGGCGTGAAGGTAGGCTTCACACACCGCCAAACATCCCTCATTCATCGAGCTCTCAATATATTCCGAATAAAGCGAGATTTAATTCGAAACTCTCGCCAAGTCGAGTCATGCGAAAGATGGCTCTTTGTGATCGTTCTCCGGAATTAGAAATCTGAAGAAATTCACCAATCTGTCACTGATAGTCGCATTGCGCGAGATAAGCATATATCGTCGAGATAGTTGATAAACATTGAAATAATTTGACGTTGAATGTATTTAAAGTACGTAATATTAACCTATCAGTAAAACATTATCAGAAAAATTATTTAAAATGTTACGAGAGAAGAATAAGAATAGCAGAATATCGCAATGATCTTAGTAATGATGAAAAACATGGGAAAGTCGCGAGAGAGCCGTTTTTCGCATCTCCCGGTAAGTGCCGCTTATTAGAAGGTAATTAGAAGCGGTTCTTCGCGAGTACCGATGTAGCAATACGACGTATCGGAACACTTTCGGTACTCCGGAGATATCCGTAAACATATACTCTCTATCTCGCGCGTGTGTATCTCTACAAGTATATAGAGTATACTATTTAGTGAACTTTCTGTGCGCAGGGCTGAACAAGCGCTAGATGCTGTCGGAGTAGTTGTAGCGTTTCCATTTCTCGATATACCTTCGTACGAATATATAGATATGTATTTCGATAGAACTAGAATGGTATATTTCGATGGTGCTCCACTGTGCAAGGATATAGCTGCCAGATCTAGATAGAAACTTTTTTTTTATTACTCGTACTCGTTGTTTTGTCCTTGGGATATGTATCAACAGATAAACTCTACAAGTACTTTAGTATGCAAAAAAATGCTCAGCTCTGTACACGTAATCGAGCTTCAGGGGCAATCTGGGGAGGCTTGAGATGTAAATACATTTAAGGCACTTGATATCTCTATTTTCATGTCTGAATCTGATCCTCAATATCTTTCTTAAAAATTCGATGCTGAATGAAATAAGAAAACACAACATTTTCAAGCCGTATGCTTTGGAATCGTATTATTCATTTAGTGAATTTTACATTTTTGCATTTATTGTGGCAGATAGCCATCTGAGCCTTAACTAACTTTCAAAAGAAAAAAATTTGTGATATACAGAAATTTCTGTAATATACAGATCATAATCGGGCACAATCAAATATAATTGAAAAAGTTTTACAAAAAGTTTTAAAAAAATAAAGAGAGAAATTAATTAATTAGATATGAAAATTAGATATGAAATGTATTTATTACATTAAACACTATAAGCAGAAACAATGCAAATCTTCCCAGGTTTCCTACACTCATAAATACACTAAACATAATGATAATGGGATTAGATCACAAAATTGTAAATTTAGAAATGCATTTCTTTTTTTTTATTTATATTTATATTTTTACAATATTAACTTATTCTTCTTTTATCCCGTTATCATAATAAGCTAATTACACTGACTTTACACAAGTTGCTAAAAAAAATTCATACTATGATCGGATACTTGCAAAAATCGGTATCTATCTATTATTTTACATATAATGAGTATGGTGCGCGCGTGCGCACACAACACACACACACAAACACACACACACACACACACACACATACACACACAGATATTCGATCGTAGTATTAAATATTTTCTAATAAGTATTTCCGCGAAAATTTAATGTTCTGTGTCGTTTTTATTATGCTTCATATTTAATGAAAGACGTAATAAGATATAATTTATTATACACACTCTTAGAGTTCTAATTAACATATAGTTTACACTAACATACAAAGACAATTACACTTACAAATACACAGACATTCAAAAATTCATACGTGATAAACCTTCATATGGCACTCATAGATATTCAAACATATCGAATTGAAAACATAACTCTCACTTACAATCGGGTCAGTTATTTTCAGTTTCGTATGTCTTTCTTACTCTTTTCATTTATTTATTTCTTCTTACTGTTTTCTCTCTCTCTCTCTCTCTCTCTCTCTCTCTATTTCTCTCTCTCTGTTTTTATCTGTCAGTCCATATTTTTTCTTTTCACTTTCCCTTTCTCTACCTTGGGTATATTTTATTTTCTTGTTCATTGTTTTGATTTTGATTCGAAATATTTTTCGAAATCGAAAATGGGCGGGAAATTATAAATCCAAGAAGAAATATCGAAAATCAAGGAAAGATGTATATAAAGGAAGCATTGTTTTTTTGATATCCCTTGCATGTCTTGCCCGTCTTGCCTGCATCCGCACGTGATCACTTGCACGATCAGATATGTTTTTAATCCTCGCATGTGTATATCACGGTTATTATGATTACGTATTGTGGGTTAGGAATGACAATAATGGCGATGACAATGATGACAATGACGATAAAGATGATAATGACGATAATAAAGATGATAATGATGATGATGATGATGATGATGATGATGACGATGATAATGATGATAATGATGACGATGATAATGATGATGATCATGATGATGATGATGATGATATAATAATATGATAATGATAATGAGGACGATGATATATGGTGATGACGATGAAATTAAAACCGAGAAGCCACGAAAGCGCTTCTCGCTTCTTTTTAATGCACGCATGTCATTGTATTGTGGGAAAAAGCATTAACTTTTCACACATGCACACACGCAGCACACATGGAATCGAACATCGTATTCTACGTACACACACCGATCGAGACTTACGTATCACATCTACGACGAGTCTCTTGAAAAATCACTCTGTGAGAGATTGGTTAGACTTGCTTGGTAACTTGGCAAGAAGAAGAGATGCCGCTTCTTATAAAAAATACATAAAATATAAAAAATAAGAGGTCAAATTTAATTATTTTTATTAGAAATTATTTTATGAAATATTATATATTGGATAATTATTAAAGCAATTTTTTTATAAAATAATATATTAGAAATGTGTATTTTTAATATCTTTGAATTTATTATACTTTGACACATATTATTTCTATATTTGTATTATTTATCGGTATACGATGTAATGTACGATATAAAGACAATACAACTCAATGATCTACCAGATAGCAATTAAAGCTGTAAGGGGAAAAAAATTTATCTTTCCCTATGTTTTACATTATTGGAATTCACAATTGAAATACAAATCTTAATGGAAGTTTTAAAGAAGATTTAAAAAATAATGAAAAGATGAAAAAACTATAATTACAAATTATATAGAATTACAATGATATGCTAACATGTTTCTCGTTTAAGTAATATTTATCTTGTACGAGAAAAATAGATGGAGGGAACAATTGAATACGGAGACTAATTAAAAAAGAACGAAGGGATATACATATAGATTTATATATGCAGGGCGCACAAAGGAATATTAGAGTCCGGGTTGTGTTACGTCTGTGTGTTGGGTGTATCATGTTTTGTAGTATCACGAAGCGCCGGCAGTTTTATTGGACTTCTTGACCATCGTGAACTTGGTCGTCACTCTCCTTTTCCTCATTGAGTGCATCCTTAAACTCGTCGCCTTCGGATGCAAGGTATAAACAAGCCTCTTAAATCGCTCTAATTCCATCTCACTCTCACTCGACTCACACTGCAAATTTTTATCACTTGTAACTCCATCGAGACTGACATCACTCATCGGTCGTCATTGATTGTGTGATGTTACCGGTCGGAGGATTCTCGTGAAGAAAGTGGGGATCCGAAAAAACTGGCGAGAGGAACAGAAGGGAACACATCGAGACATCGCGAAACTGTTTATCGCGAAAATGAAAAGTATCTTTAAAGTTTACTCTTAAGTAGACTTATCAAGATTTAAAGTAAACTGTTATGTGATATACGAAATTCTTATTAGTATTTTGAATAGGCATTCAAGAAGTAGTAATTGCCAGAAAACAGGACACTTAAAAAAATTGTTATATCGCTGAATTTTTTACAAATATTGGAAATCTACTAAGATGTAAAATCCTTTTAACGTTAGTAAATAAAAGAAAATTAAACTATTATTAATTAGCTTAATTAAGAAAATAATTATAATTAAGCTTCAAAAGAGCAAGCAAATCTTGATCTCTTTAATTAATTATAAAAAGATTATTTCTTCAACTCTCTTTACAATTTTTACAATTACTAAAAAATGGTAGAACAGATTGCTGTACTTCGCTTTTTAGGTATTTTATTTTTGGAATTTACATAAAATATCTGAAAAATATACAATTTACAAATACCTATCTTTATAATGCAATATATGCAATTTTTTTCATTAATTTATTTAAACAAAAAGAGAAAATTACAATTTAAAATAAATTAAAAATCTATTTCGTGATTTAACATTTCTGTATACTTGTTTTACTTATTAAATTCTTATTGTTCTAGACTAAGTAATACCTATTAATTTAACTTAACACTAATTAGTTTAGCAATATTAAATTAATTGTAACAATGAGAAAACATGGAAAAATTTTAAAAATTAGATGAATTTGATTGGTATTCCAAAATACGAAAGAAGGTGTTCCAAGGTACATCCAATGTATCCAATGTATGTAATTTCGTGTATATTTCCAATGTATAGCAATTTCCCTTACTGCAAATCAAATAGGTTAAACGAAAACAGCGATTAATTACATTTTTTTATTGAGGAAAAATTACCTAAAAAACTGAAGATAAGCTCTTAATGTGAATTTTCTAGAAGAAATTTATAGAAATTAAATAATTAAAATTTACTATAGCTTTTACACGATGCATAATGTCCAAGCAACTCCTATTTTCTGACGAAAGTAGAAAAATGTTGAATATCAAGTTCGCGTGTCTCTATCTCTCTCACTCTCTCTCTCTAGTTTGCTTGCTATTACCGGCATGCTCCCGTAGATACTTTTCTAGAAAAGATCCCGTCACTTATACTCCAGCCGATCATCGATCACTAAAGCGTGTGATTTGGGTAAACGCTTTAAAAGAAATCCTTGTGAGCAGATGTCTTCGTCTTCATGGATTAGAACTTCCATGAGCATTGTTTCATCGTAATTATAAAAATATAAAAAATAAAGAGAATAACTTGCTTCTTACAATAAAAGTTGAAGTTATGAATTTTTTTATTGATCATTTAATTAATTAGATTGTATTACATTTATAATATATTAAAATGCAAGATCCCACTTTCTAAAATAAATAATTTTTACTTTTAATAATTACAGTAATCCTTTCCTATTTTAAAGTAATATAAAGTTATTAACCGTCATCAAATACTTGTTCGACTATGTATTAAACGACAATTAAACAAAAAAAATGATTTGAAACTGTTCTATGACGAAGAGATTTGATCAATGATCGTTATGACATTCAAGAGCACCGTTCAGAGAGACACACGTTACAAAATTTCAATTTAATAAGTATTACGTTCATAACAGGAGTGCTCACGAACACGAACACGCACACAACACACGTACACAGGCACTCTTACACACAAAATAAATAGCGTACATTCACAGAAGAAGCAGATTGTGCTGTACTTTTCTTGTATCTCGAAGTCGAATTTGTAGTTTCTTCTCTAGTGGTAGCTACGCAAACATCTCACAAACACTCGAGCTACGCCCAAGTTCGTTCAATAGATTACTGATTGATAGATGACATGTCAATGATTGGTCCAGATTACTTGCTTGCTATTGATATCTATTAATACACAGATCAAGACACAATGAGGGATAAAAAGATTATAAAAAAGTCAAATGACAACAAGAATAGTTCATTCGTTAATAAAGTATTAGTTTGTATACGTTTTTTCTTTTATTCCTGAACGATTGTTTTAATTCCTAAACAATTACAGTGTATAAAACGAGTGACAATAGATCGCATAAGGTAAGCAATGCAGAAATTTTAAATGTTTGTAATGTAATTTAAGAAATATTCTTGTAAAAAATATTAAAATATTTTTTCAAAGAAATTATATTTAAATATAATTCAAATCTTCTAGATTTAATCTTCTATACAGATTTTCATTTTCACGAAATGAAGGCATGAAATTTAATTAAAACGATACTTTCTAAATTGATAATTTTGTATCAAAAATTAGAAAACATCTATTATTTATTTTCTCATCGACTATATGTATATATTCTGTTTTTAAATTGCGCATTGAATCATTTTTCTTCGCAATTCTTTTTTAATCTTACTCTTCATGATGTCTTGATCTTGATTCTGATTGCTCGTGTACGGAATCAATAATTAGAATTTTGATCTGCGTGTGTTGCGATGGAAAACATGTCGGAGCTGTTTAGCGAGCTTTGGGGTAGTAAAAATGAATATTCAATTGGGGCGATGAGATCACTTTGCTAATCAATTTTTTCAACTGTTCCCGCGGGCAGAACTTCTTCAAGGACGCCTGGAATACCTTCGATTTCATCACGGTGATCGGCAGCATAGTGGATGCTCTCGTGATCGAGTTCGGGGTACGTAGAGCACCGGAAAGTAGTGGAAAAAAAGAGTATAAGTGTGTTAATTAGCTACTAAAACCCATAATAGAAATCTTCCAGGTATATGCATATGTAATCGGGAACTTTCCAGGAAACCCGAGACTAGACTATGATGATTGCGTGTTTTAACGAAAAGTCATTCCGATGAAATCGCATCAAATGTCAGAATTAATCTTGTATGTTGACGGATGTAAAAGTGATCATAATATAGATGAGCTAGATAAAATGTTTTACATTTTGGTATATTTATGGTATATTCAATATATTTGATATATTTTAGTATACTTATGAATTGGTATGTAATAGATATAATTGGATACAATTTTTTTATAGAAAAAATATTTTGATTATTTGAATATTTTTTTTATAATGAAGTTGTTTTTTTTCAAAATAATACGAGCATTATATATCAAAAATCAAGGTTAAAAGTTAAGAATCAAAGATTTATATATTCAAGAAAATGTAGAATTATACTTAATATATTTGAAAAAAATATTATATATTTATCGCAGTATGAAAGGGCAACAGAAAACTTGAATATTGTGTCACCGCGATTATTTCAACATGCTAGATTAATTCTTATTGAGAAGAACTCGTTGGAATGCGCTTTTCGTCAGAACACGCATCAATAATAGTAGTCCTTAATCGTCGCGGCAGTGTTGCTTGATGTGTATCTTTGTCTTTCATTTAATCCTTTTGCTGCTTACTTAGATTCGCCGTGCAAAACCCGTGTGACGAGCTAGCAGATAAATTACGACAACCGAAGTACCTTTGTATTATCTTTTAGCTTCGTGCTGCATTCATACGCTACATATACCACACTGTACATTGCTACATTCGCACAGTATACATTTATGCAATTTTATAGTAAAACAACTGTACATACATTACATAAACATGAACATGTTCCCGATACCAATCCTATCCGTTCTTTGTATTAGGAACATTTCTTTCTATATATCGATATCGTGTGACTTAGATTAACAATGTCAGTTATAGTTTGGAAGAAGAAAAGCAGCAAGTACCATATAGGGTAATTGTCGTAAGATTTCTTTCAAATTATATAGTGACGTTGGTTATTTCGATTCCACTAATGTAGCGATTACAATCTAGCCAATAATATATGTAGGCTATGAATAATGTAGGAAATGAATATTGATTTGCAAATCTCAGAGAAATATCCAGTAAAAATTTGTGTCTAAATCTGTATATTTGCTGCCTGCGCTTGCAAAATATTTTCCATAAAAATATGTCTTAGAAGTACAGGTAAGAAAATAGCTAGAATTATCGTGAAGTGAGTATTGGTCCTGATATTAAAGTGAGCTACTTACGAAGTTATTCATCGCCAGAGCTAACTGCCAGTCAGTAGTATTTCTGTTCTTAATGTATAAAATGTCAAAAGTTGAACGATCGAACACTCAATATTGGGGGGGTGGAATAATCTCGCAATCTTACATATTTCTGTAATAGGACTGGCTTTTTTCGAGCGTGTCCAGTGATGACCAGCTAGGCCAGCTAGGTCAGCTAGACCAGCTAGAAAAGAAGGTATAAAATTATTATGCAGTTTTTACGTTGGCGACATAAGTTGGAAGAGATTACGACGTTGCAAGTACAGATTAACAAATTAATTAACAAATACCGCAATTCTAAATGTAGTTTTTACGTAGAAATTCGAACTAAACCTTTCTTTGCAACTTCTTTTCGAAAAGCTGCAATTATTATTTCAAATATAGACATCTTTATATGTTATTCTTGTCTCATATATATATATATATATATATATAT
>JAJVSH010000081.1:596051-655843 GCA_021460005.1 Tetramorium alpestre | reverse complement strand
GTGTGTGTGTGTGTGTGTGTGTGTGTGTGTGTGTGTGTGTGTGTGTGTGTGTGTGTGTATACATATTAGCAACAATTGTGGTGAAATGGTGATGACAATCAACATGATTTTATTTGAGATTATTTGCAAGCAAAAAGAGACAATTGGGTTTCGGAAATACTATTTTATATTCTCGAGACCCTCCTAAGTCATTTTTACATAAGTTATTTTTATCCCGTTTATTTATCCTGTGCATGTATTTTTCAAAATACAAAAACTATTCGTACATCACACTAACAGTCTCGAACATTTTACAACACAAATTCAGTCGTTACACTGTAGTTACATTACCAAACAATATTTTAAAGGCATATGGATGCGGTGTCTAATCTATCTCGATCTCGATCTACTAATCGTCTTCGTATAAAGAATCTTTGATGCAACAGTCGGACATAATTTAATTGTTACAGCAAAAGGGTTAAAATAATTACGATTTTTATTACATAATTACGTTGCAATAATTAAAATAGTTCAATCATTATAATAAAACATAATTCTCCATTAATGTAATCAAACTTGAGAATTATTAACTCATTAATTTAAAATTAATTAATCCATACAAACTTCTATTAATATAAAAATTAATTAATAATGTAAATTTCATCAATGTATTAATTTGCAATTAGTCCATTTATACTTGATATAAAAATTAAATTCGTACAAAGACAAAAATGATTTTCAATAAAAAAAAAGAAAACATTATAACTAAACTTAATTTACTGGAATATAATAGAAATACAATTAATTGCTTGTTGAAAAAATATATCCTATTTACTTTTACAATAATAAAATACTAATGTTCAGTAGTTCTTAGTAACTTTTATTACAATCGATTCTACTTTTTTGTCGACGATGATTTTGTATTCTTAAGAAAGATTTTCTTAAATTTCATCGGGGATTTACTGCCGCTCTCATTTTTACACCCTGCGAGAGAATGAAGTTCACTTCACAGCTTCGTTCGTGCATCGCCGAGGATAAGGAAACGCAGCACGTCGAAAGGATTGATATCCCTCGACGTGTGTCATGCAATGCCAAAACGCTGCACGTACGAAGCTCCGTCTTGGCGCGTAATAAGAAGTCGGCATTTTGTGGGGTTAAGTGCAATTTCCTCTGTCCCCTGCAGGAGAACTTCATCAACGTCGGCTTTCTGAGGCTCTTTCGTGCTGCCAGACTGATCAAACTACTCAGGCAGGGGTATACGATACGAATTTTACTCTGGACCTTTGTACAATCATTCAAAGTAAGCATGCTAAATTGAACTCTGATTTTCTTTATCATTGATCCCGTTTCAATTCAACGTGCCGCAGTTATTATTTCTTGTAATTCAACATTCTTGACTGTTGCAAATTTAGTCTCATTTATCATCAATTTCTACAGCTGTGTGATTAATTGTCGAGATAACGATAATAAAATCTATCTTCTTTCAGGCTCTGCCTTACGTTTGTCTCCTCATAGCGATGCTGTTTTTCATCTACGCTATCATCGGTATGCAGGTATGAATCCTCTTCCATTGCTTCCATTTCTCTCGGAAAGTTCCTACAAATTCGTCCATTAAATGCACTTTTGGGGGATGCTATGCAGAAGGGTGCAGGTTTCAAATAATATGATCATTCTAGTTGACTGACAACAAGGTCTATAAGTTTAATAAAATTGGAAGTTATAATTAAAAGTATTACAAGGTTAAAAATATTATTATACAGAAATAGACCGAATAATAATTATCTTAATACGTTCTACATAAAAAAAATCAGTTACGCAATTGTTTGGCCTTACATAGAAAAGCTTTTCTTATAGGCAATTGATTTTATACGGAAAATATTAACTTCTTTAAGTAATTAAAAATAATTGGCCGATGATCTTCAAGATCAATGCCTGTCGACAAATTAAAGGAATTACTATCGCTGGCGTGCATCATTTAGATTTCTCTAAAAGCGAGAGCCATGTAATTATCTCAGCTTCGGGTGAGAAACAGAATCGGGTGAGAAACGACGTGTCGAGGTGATCTCGAGATAGTTTCTGGCACGCGCAACCTTGCAGATTGGGAATTTTAAGTGACAGACAGCAGATCCCCCGGTGGCCATTAAGTGACCCTGAAATTGTCCGTTGTCAGGTCTTTGGCAATATATCAAACGATCCGGAAACAGCGATCGATGAGCACAACAACTTTCAGTCCTTCTTCGCCGGTCTTATGTTGCTTTTTCGGTGAGTCGAGCAGCTAGATTGACTGCCGGTTCAACGGCGACGAATGAGATGATCTCTGACCAATTACCGGCTGGTCCAATTGTCATTTTCTTTTCGTACGAAGAAACAGTTTGAAATAAGTTCATGATTTTACTGTCTTCTAACTAAACTAAACTAAACTAAAACTAAAACTAAAAAGAAGTTTTCTTTATTTGCTCGTTAAAAATTTATTCTCTTCGTACATGAGATGGGAATGCTTTTGGCGCATAGCTGGTTTATCGATGCGATCTATCACGATGTGTCGCAGAATATGTATTGCAAAAAGGCCCTATAATGTCACAAAAAACTAATGTAAAAGATTCATATCGCTCGTGTATAAAAGAAAAATGTGTACATCTTCGAAACGTCTTATAACGTTTCAATTTCGTTTGTAACAGTTTAGTAGAAAAATTAGGTTTTTTGTAGTATGATTGTAATATATATCGATCATTGACTATAATTTTTCGGCGAAGCATCGTTAAAGATCTCGTGCGATATTGATGGGAGATGCATCGTCGACCGTAGAGCGAGAAGTTGAGGGGAATATACATATATAAAAGTGTGGTCGTAAATTACATCTAGAGTAATGCTTTGTTAGCATGAGCTGTAACGTGAGAGTAAGCTGCTCGACGTGTTAATCTGTTGTGACTCATCCCAATTAGTAACAGCCCTATAGAAAAGTCTGTTTCATATAGTGATGCCTGCGTTAAAGTCTTGAAGTTTTGATTAAGGTGGTGCTTGAGAGAATGAATTACAAATTTTATTACAAATATTAGTATTTTATTTGTATCACGCAATATATGTAATTATATACATATATGTATATATAATAAAATTTTTTACAAACTTACATTAATAATAATTGATGTTTTACCATTTGAAATTGTTGATAAAAATTTAATTTTCATAATACTAAATATTAAGGAAATATCTATAAATCAGAATTTTAAAAGTAAATAATTTAACCATTTGTTTTAATGTATAAATTTCATTTATATCTCAGTTCTCTCGAGTACACCGTGTACTTGTTGAAAGGAAAAGTATGAGAAACTGTAGTTAGAATTGAATTCTATGATACTACTCATTATACACGCATACACAAAACCGTGATCGAAGCGACACAAAGATCGAAAAATAGTGGTCATCCAGCGAGAAAGAAAGCAGAGGACATTCCAATTATTTCCGTTTTATATTTCGTTATTAAAAAAAAAAAATAACTTATTTGGTGACGCAAATTTGTAATGCCGCTCGTGCCTTTTGGCTGCGGCCCTCTTCTTTCTGTGGGTCTCAGGTATTCGGTAACATCAAGCTGATTGAAGACTCTTCTATTACCAAGCACAACAATTTCCAAAGCTTCATACAAGGTCTGATGCTGCTTTTTCGGTAAGTAATGTCAAGCCACAGGAATCTAGCTAACTGTTTAGCTATTGAACTTGAACCACGCGACTGTCAGCGCGATTTGCAAACTGATCGAATGAGCTTTCACGCTCAATACCTGCGGCAAGCTACTTATCACTTACTTTTGTTACGATTTGCGAGAGCACGATGCAGAAGACGATCCAAGTTTTCTCGGATTGTGATGCTAAAGCAGATTGATCTTTGGTGACGTCCACGTGACGAAGAATTAATTTATGGAATTGTTCATGTGGCATTAATCATGTATCGCAAGTATTGCAAGAATTGATTGCATCGATTTATTTTGGAAAATGTAGAAAAATTTTATAGATTCTCTCAAATATTCTCACTACAATATATTCAAGATGATTTAATTTAATTATATTGAAATTCTCCAGACATTATTTAGACATTTTATATGAAATTATATTCAAATCAAAATATAAGTTCTCCGATCCAAAAATATCAAGCAATTCAACTTACACTATTCTCACGTTGAGCGTCCCAATTATCACGAGTATCGCGGAGTCTTCTAATCGTTTAATTCGTATTATTTCCGGATGTATGTTCACAGCAGGCCTTTTCGCTTCGATCCAACCACGTATTACTGTAAAATTCCCAGCACTAAATTGAGCACAAAAGCAGAATCAGGCTAAACGACACAGCATATTCAGAGCAAACAGAATAATACACAGCAGCCTCGTGTAGAATTGAGTTTGTCATATTAAGTTCGCAGTATCTAGATCGTCTTTGATGTTGCGTAAATTGTCAGGCCTAATGCATGACGCGCTTGCAAGGAGACTGGGCCTATAAATTATTTACTCTCCTCAGTCCGTTAAAAAAATTATTAATAATATGCATTTAAAGTAACTTTGATATAGAGGAATAATCGATTTTTATTTCTATATAATTCTTATATGTATTTACGTAGGATATATGTAGCAATAGAAAGCATATAGCTTATTAGAGAGTATATTGAAAAATATTTATTTTGTCTTTTAGAGGATTTTATTAAAGGACTGAGGAGATTATAGAAATTAAATTTAATGTGCGCTGCGAAAGGAACAATGTAGTCATAGTTCATCAGAATATAGCATGAATTTTTGTAATTTTTCAGTTCAACTTTTTTTTCAATTGCGCAAAAGGATGCTGCTTAAGAATACTAACGTGGGGTTGTCTTTGTAGTACGGAAGAATTATACTTGAGAATAAATATTTACGACACGAATCCATTCGCGATGAAATTAATTTTCTGACTTTCGAACAAGACAAAATAAATATTTTTCAATAATAACTTTTATCTTAAATTTAAAAATCTTGAAACATTTTGATAAATTTGATTTGCTTTTACGAAATTATTATCGAGCTTTTAATGGGGATTGGAATATTGAATTAATTAAAATCAAATTCCATTTAATAATTACGTATCAAACATGGATTAGTTGATTAGTTGTTCGTATCTATTCTCAAGTGCAAATTGTCAATTTTCTATAATAATCTCTTGGTGACTTCGTTGAGCGTTTAACATTAGTTAAATTAAAATTGAAAGATCTGCATGCGGTTGGGAATATTAGCGTAATAATCGCGGCGCATAGGTCGCTGAAGTAACCGCAGTTTCTTGTTTTGATCAACATGACACGAAATGACATAATGGAGACGCTCAAGATACGATTTTCTCAGGTGTGCGACGGGCGAAGCTTGGCCGAACATCATGCTGTCCTGCGTAAAGGGCCGTCCCTGCGACCCGAAGGCTAAGCAGGAGGCGGAAGGTTGCGGTTCCAATATCGCCTACGTCTACTTCGTGTCGTTCATCTTCTTCTGTTCGTTTCTCATGCTGAATCTCTTCGTCGCCGTCATCATGGACAACTTCGATTATCTCACACGAGACTCGTCGATCCTGGGCGCTCATCATCTCGACGAGTTTGTGCGGATCTGGGCCGAGTACGACCCGAACGCCACCGGCAAGATTCATTACACGGAGATGTACGACATGTTGAAGAATATGGATCCGCCATTGGGGTTTGGCAACAAATGCCCGAATCGGCTCGCGTACAAGAAGCTCATCAGAATGAATATGCCGGTGGACGGTGATGGCAAGGTGAACTTCACTACAACGCTGTTCGCCCTTATTCGCGAGAATCTCAGCATAAAAATGCGAAGCGGTGAGTTCATCGAAATCTAGCGTGGAAAAAAAGACTATTATCATTTCGCAAAAAGCACTTGCTGACAAAATAAAAGCGATCTTTCTCGACTTTTGTATAAATCTCTTCTGTATATAAAATCAAAGTCAACGATATTTTAAAAAGCATTAATCTTCTTTTCTTGAAAAAAAATTCATTTTTTTAAGTATTGCATTATAGCATAGACATTTAAAAATAATATAATATCGTATATATGTTATTAAATGCCTTATTATGTATTTATTTCTTTTCTATATTCTTTTCTTTTGTGCTATTATAACAATTAACTATAACAATGTGAATAATTCTAAATATTTACTTTGTTCTAGCTGGCGAAATGAATCAAGCCAATGAAGAACTGCGGGATACGATCAAGAGTATTTGGCCTTTACAAGCAAAAAAGATGTTAGATCTTTTGATACCTAGGAATGAAGGTAAAGATCGCTCCTCACTATCCAACGAGAATTATTTTGCAATTCTTGACGATCGTGCGATGATTCTCCTTTTAGAATTGACCAGAGACAAGCTCACCGTGGGTAAGATATACGTCTGCCTTCTGATACTCGAAAGTTGGAGGTCGACAAGGTTTGGTCAGCTAAAGTCTGCCGAACAGGTGAGTTCCCTCTTGCTGTTTCTTCGAATTAAAACTATATATTTTTTTTTAGAACAACGACAGGTTTTAAAGACACGTTCCTAGTATTAAGTTTTTTTTTCGTGATTCTTCAATTACGATTTTCTTGTTTGACTTTTCTATTTCTAATAAGTAAGTTTATTATAAATGTAACCGCGATATAAATTGATATACATATACAAAAATAGATAAATGTTAAATAAACGATTCTAAATTTATGTGCCTCTCTTTCGCTGCGAAAGAAGTAAATCAAAAAATGAAAATTGAAATTGAAGATCTCGATTAAGAATGGAGATTCAAACGAATATTTGTCGTCGGCTTCCTCGTGGTAGGGCAGCCGCGCGCAAGAAAAATTGCGAGTAAAATAGAGTATTTTTCAGAAGTTTCGTGCAGTTTAGCTTAGATCATTCAGAGATTGAATATCACAAAATTTTTTCGAGTACAGATATTTCTAATAAATAGATATACTTGAATATTAATTTGCAGATTTATTAGAATCTGCAAAACATCTAAATTGTAGTCTTGATATCTTGTATAAAAGTTGATTTTAAAATAAATGAAATAGATCTAGAAAATAAATCTCTAATTATACGAAGGGATAAAATAACAGGAAGAAAATAATACTTTTCTACTTGTAGTCCCATTAAATTTAATGGAACAACAAGAAACAATAAACTATTTACTATTTAGTCGAATTATTTTCACGATTATTTTATTTTCACGACTATTCTTTTTATTTACATTAGCTAAGTCAATACTTGTAGAAACAATTAGTGATGTGATCTTATTTAACATTGTGTCTCGAAATTTGTGCAAGTAATTAATATAGATTATCGGCTTCTTTGATCTATCGATTGCTATTAAACTATTTAAAAATAATTTATTAAGATGAATCATTCTTTTAAAATCGTTGAATTAAAAATTACATTTAGGTATATCTATCAAAAACCTTTTTTAATAACACTCGATAGATCGATTTGATGATGATATTTGTACATCATAGATAGCCTGAAAATTTTGAATGAATTTCAATTAGACTACTAGATAACAGAAAACACGATATTTTTTATTTTTGTATTAGAGATCTCTAGAACGAGGAAATAATTACAAATTTTTGAGCAAACAGATTAATAGCGTTTAGAATAATTAATTTACTCAGATTGAACTATTTTTTTAAATATACTTGAACCGGAAAAATGTTTACATAAGTTTCAATCATCTCCTTGTGTCTTTTCTCTTTATTTTCCAGAACGATAACGATCTTATCGATAACGATAATGCTGGGCAAAGTCCTGCAGCCCAGGCGGTAGTACTTACTTTTTCTCTTACTTATTATCTTTATATTAACACTGTTTCATTTTTCTTTTTGCTATACGATTTGTGTTTATATTTTAACCACTCTCGTCCGTTGTGCATTAAATACGTACTGCAAAAGTTTCCCCGATCTCTTTATCTTCACTCTAATACTTTCATAACAATATCTTATTATTACTCAAGAAAAGAAGCGAATCTTTTGCAGCATTTATATTTAATTTTTTTTTTTTTTAAGATAACACTTTTCACAGTCAAACTTTTTCTACTTCACTTATCACACACATTATCCAGAGGCACACATAACGAATACAGGAAAAATACATCGCACATATACAAAATATTACACGTAACACGATCTACAAAATAATTATTTTTCTTCTTCTAAAACAATAAATGTTTTTTTTTTTACATAACGTTAATTTTTATCTCTTTGATGTGTTTAAAACAAAATAAAATATTTACGCCAAATTCCTTGTGTAATATAATCTATAAAATATTTTTATTTTTAATTATATAAGACAACTGTGCCTCTGGTATATGTTTCTCTATTTTACCGCACACAATCTTTTTTTTCACTCATAATAAATGTATACGATTATTTTCAATTTATCTTTCATTTGTGTAAAGTAGCCCTTTATTTAACACTAATATAACTATACACACATGTACACATCGCAAAAGCGTAGCGAAACAGCTATTATCATTAGTAATAGAATCAAGTACAATTATTATTATAAATAATACATAAATTTGACGAATAATGTACGCGAATGCGCATATAAATGTAAAATCGTATAAATTTAATTCTTTAATTAATTTCTAATTTCAAAATAAATCAATTTCGCAAAATTTCAATATAAGATTATTTTATATTATTATATATTTAAAAAAATAATTAAACAGATAAAGATAATAATGTTTTGGACAATATCTTTATACATTTGGAACTAACGAAACTTAATCTAAAGGACGCAAGATATTTATAGAGATAGAAAATTTAATTAACGATAAAAAAGATAGCGAAAGAATTAATGGCTGTTTTGCATACGATAAATTAATACGGCAATACATTTTAGTCTATTTTACTTAGACACTTAGACACTTATCACGTTACACATGTAATACCTAATAGATCTTTAATCAGGCTGGCACACGAGCTAGTCTCTAGATACTTAGTGGCCTCTCAGCGGAGAGGTTGTTTCCTTTTTTTAACCGCACGTTTCCTTTTATCAAGCATAGTTTAGGTAACATTGAAGAATAGCTCTCACTTCTATATATCTATATATCACAAAGGGAAGACGATTCTCTTCCCCGTATATAACTTTCGACGGCAGTCCCGCACGTGCGAGAGACTCCCGCAGTGATATATACGATTGTAATATGTTGTCAGAGTTGTTTTAGTTGTCATGTTGTTGCCGACACGTGGGTAACACGTGGCTACGTACGCACGTGTACGCGCGTGTAGTTATATCGGCTCTTTGTCGACCGGCAATACCGGTATAGTTACGTGTAAGTAAATCACTTCTTAGAGCTCCTCTCGAGCCTATTTAGAGCGAGAAGTAGCCCGATGAGCCAATCGATTCTCGAACGTATATACATATATATATAGTCCGCCTTTTGCCTCAATCTACGACAAACGCCTCTTAGACATGTACACTCTTTTCTTGCCAAGCAAGCCTTTTTTCGATTAATTACACAGTATAGTTGGCGATAGCCGATTCTTTTGGAGCGTGACGTAGAAACTTCCTTTTCATTCTGCCGGACTGTCCGTTTTGCTCACGAGCGTTTGGTGAACATCTCTCTATTTAGTTTTCATGCGAATAAATAGTAGAAGTTGGAGTTACATTGCTCGAAGCATTTTAACTTCGCGCTTGTCACAAGCTCAAGTAATATAACATCCTAATAATAAAAAAAAATTATTAGCTCTCACGAAACGCTCTATTGGCGCAATAATGAGTGTCTACAATAATTAACGGCAATTGAAAAATCACGGAAAGCCGTAACCATTAATTTTATTATTAGGAAGTCATTGCTCTGTATTGTTTACACGCGGATATCAATTGTCTCGCTCTTGATCGTAATAAGAAAACAGATTCAAGGATCATCTAATATCTAAGCAAGCAAATTCAGATGTAGCAAAGATTTGAAACTTGAAGTTTATCGTTTCTCTTTTTCTCTTAGATGCTAGATAATCCCACATACATCTTTTTCTTACGGTGCGAAGTTAATGCGGCAGCTGATGATAACGCTCCTGCTAGCTAATGCCGAAAAGATTCTTTTTTTTTCTGGTTTCTTACGAGTTTTACTGCAGTAGTGTAGAGGAGATTAATAGGCACCTTTTTGACCAGTGATTTCAGCAGTAGACTCGTAGTCTTTCCCAACTTATTCGATCGCTTTCTACTACTAGAACAATTTTCTGCTTTCTACTAGAGCAATTTTCCGCTCTTTCAGTTACACGTTACACATCATTTGACACACTCTCTTCTATATAGTATACACACGCACACGTGTCAACGCGCACTGACACAGAGTAAATCAATCTTTAACAATCTATGCATATAGCAAAAGAAATATCTTTCACATAACAATAACAATTTTCATTCAAGTTTTGGTCAATAATAGCTCGATAAATTGCTCCTATAAATCGTGAATATGGCGAGCAACCCGAGCATGAATCGACGATGCTTACGAAAAATACACTGTAATGTTGAGTAAATATTTCGTAAACATGATCACTTTCTCTCGTGGCAAGCAATTTGTAGCTCGATAGATGACGAACGATTTACCCGCATCTCATTTATTTGCATTCTAAGTGTCTTTCGATATAATACAGCTCCTGTTTTTTACGGATTTAGCAAGCACTTGACAAGTCACCGACATATGAAAGTTGTCCTAAAAAAGACAATTGCCAATGCAGATAATAATGCATTCTAATAAAAGATTTCCGATTCTCACGAGAATCGAAGGCAGAAATAATCATCTAATGATTTTAATAAATATGTACTGACGATTTTGGGACATCTCATATAGCGGCATTCCAGATTCCTCAACTTTGGAATATATTTCTACTCAGACCCGTTTTTTGCATACTAAGCAGCAGAATTTCAATTTTGTCCACGATTATTTGGCATATCTGTACAATCTTTGCCGAGTGAACTATCCGTGTTCTACCTCGCAAGCACAAGTCGATCGTAATAATTCGCGGCGCTCTGATAATGATGCGAGAAGAATTTTTAATATTCACAATTATCGCAATATTTAAAGTAATACATTGTACACAGCTGTGGTAGAACATCGGGACTTTACTCGTTTCGTGCATGCTTACTAACAATTGCATTCTTGCAGTACTATTACGTCTGTTAAAAGATTAATCGCGTTTCCTTACTAACGCATTTGTGTCCACTTGTAACACTTTCGTATACGAGGGGATAAAGGGGAATAACATTTCTTATTCTTTTTCTTTTTTTTGATATATACGTAACATAGTCTCGATCAACATATACAGGCTTTGCGACGCAATACAAAATTTGTAATCCCGCTGCAATACCGTTTTATGCTACTGTTTTGCAATCTTCTTGCATTTACACACATTCTCTCGGGCGTATATAGTAGTTCGAGATGTGGAACAGTCCGCCGTAAGATTGACACAAGTAAACGCACCATCACGGCATGCCTTTTCTCTAGCATGGCCGCCTCTTTACTCTGAGAATTCTTTCTCACCGTTTTTTTACACTGTTCATTCTTGACTTTGAATGCTTCCGATCTTTGTAAGCGTTTCACATTCTACCACGATTTTTCGAGAGACCACCGACGAGAGGTAACGCTAGAAAGAGAAAAGCCTGTATGTGCCTGTACATATCAATATATATATATAATTTGTTATACATATGCGAAGGAAAATAAAAAAAAAAAATGGAGAATTAAAAGCGCAAAAAAAAGAAAAGAAAGAAATTGTTGCTCGAAAAATGAGATCCCTGTCGATCAGCTCTGATAGCTGGTGTGCTTTCGCACGTTTCGCAATTTAGCCATCGGCCTTCTACAACTGCTTGCTGGACATGGCGGCGGTAAATCACACTGGAAATAATCACGGAGCCGGAAGTAGGGCGAACAGCCTGGAACCGGTGATGCGACCGGCCATGGATGCGAAGCACGAACGACACAAAGAGCACAGGGATGAGGAAGAAGGGGCCCTAGGCGTCCTCGCAGCCGCCGAGCATCGACGTCAGCGTAGCATCAGGTATGCAATTTCTTATTTGTTAAAAACAAAACGTGTCAGAATGCGAAAGAGGGAATTTCTTCATTAGATTATTTCTACATCGCAATAAACAATGTAGATATTTTTAGAGAAGCTTTTTAATGGCCCGGTTCTTCAAAAGGCAAAGTAATTGATCGAAATTTATTGATTTATCGATCGATATTCCAATTTTTTAGATATAAAAATTAGAATTCGTATAATTTTACAGATCACGGTAATTTGATTAATGGACGCGTCGCAAATTATGAAGAAAATGTTAATTTTATATTTATTGTGCAATCTACATATAGCCTATATATTTATTGTCAGTACATTTTTTCGTCGTTCGTAAAGAGTATACCAGGCTGGCGGTTGGTTTGATTTCAGAAACAAAAAGGTGAACTGGAAGATGTCTCGCCAGTACGATATACTAGGCAGCAGCGGAGAGAGTAGCCAGGGAGGGGGTGGGTCTGGGGTTGTACTCGTAGTTAATGGCGAGGATCGCGCCCCCGAGCTAGAGCCATTGCTGGCCGAGGTGTCCTCCCAGCGGGATGATCAAAACAACTACTACCACGACCATCACCATCACGACCAATACTACTACGATACCGACAATGATCAATACTATGACCATCACCAATACTACCACCACCACCATCATCATGATCACCGACCACCCTCGTACTACCAACACCAGAACACCTACGCACCTCGCTCCTCGATCCGTTACCAGAAGGTGTCGGCTCGGTCCAAGCTCAAAAAAGCTTTCCTCGGTTTTTCGAGAATGTCCTTCTCTCCCCCCCCCCTTGACCCTATCGGAAGCAGATCGCGATAAAGAAAGCGGGAAAAGATCCTGCCCGTTGTCTCGCTCAAAATGTCAATCATATAAAATCGCGACCGTGTATACGATAAAATGTGTTAGTTCCGTAGTAACTGCAAGATGTTTCTGAACCGAAATGCTCTCTGAGCTATTTTCCTTGAAACTTTTCTTCTTCTTTTCTTTTTATTTTTCCTATACTTATCCATTAATGGATGTTTATGACTACGTTATGTGGTTTTCTTGAGAAAGACAATAGTTTCCCTTTGTCTTCCTTCATAAGACAAGATTCTTGATGGATTGCTTTATTTCACCGAGAGATGGCGATCGAGTAATAAATTTTTAAACAAATAAGTATTTGTTTTTGTTGGATTTGATGGGATCTCGGGTCTTCTATTTCGTAAAACAACACTTCTTTGCGCCATGATCATCACTTGAAACTTTTGTGTCTTCTTTTTGGAACTAATTTTATTAAAGAATCAAAAAGATCTGGCATCATATTTTAACTGTAAAACTGAGCTGAGATAGATTTTGAATAATAATGCGTCAATTAAATTATGTTAAATCAATTCAATGCAATAAGCTAGATGCATTAGAAAGCATGTGCTTATTTAACTAATTTTGTCTTTTTTAATACTATAAAATATTTTTGTCTACATATCAAAGTATTTATTGTTAAAATTGTGTTACATGAGATATTTTTACATAAATGTTAATAATTTAATCATAAAAATTTATACAGAAATATACAGAAACATCCTGTAATTAAATATAGATCACATAGACTGTTCTATTTTATCTGAAAATAATTCTAGATTAGATTATCTAGATTAGGTCGTCTCTTATCGCGAATTTGCTCTGCTACATTGATTTAAAATAGGATGCTGTCTCGCACTTATTGTAATTAATTGTGTCACCTAAAGTATTTTTAGAAAATGTGACCTTTTCCCAAAGAATTTTTGTGATAATATCTAGATAAATGAAGAATGTCCTTAGATAAAATCCTGTTAGTATGAAATTAGATTTGAAAAAAAAAACCATTAAACTCCCGCTAGACGAGTCGGAAACACTTGTGTTTAAATTAGATTAGGACGAACCGTCTTAGACAATCGACGTTCTCTATCAATCCGGGTTTCAATGTTTCCGATCCTTAAAGGTTAATTATTCAAGAAATCGCGCGGATCGAGAGGTATTGCCCGTGATGTCGTGATCTGAGCACTCAAGACCGATTCGCCAGTGGAATCGGAAGAAATTTTAATTTTTGTCGGACGAACCTTATGCTTTTACTACTTTTCGCGCATCGCGCGAGATTTCCTTCACTGCTCGCTAAAAAATTAGTCTTGGCCGAATCGATCTTGATCTCGTTGAGTGTGTTAGCGCTCCTGTAAATAATAATGACACCTAGAAACACACGCTCTAGCGCGAAACACTACATAGAGAAATAGTCACGTGTATCACCCGAACGCTCTTAGCGACTCTTCTCGTGTCGATGCATAGAACAGCTCCCACCCCCTTGTCCCTTGCTGCTTTCGGCCTTAGGATTATCGCCGGAGCAACGAAGCAGTCAACACGATCGCGCGACTGCCTCGTTCTCCTCTCGTCTGTCATATTTTGTCTTGATTCTTTATGTCCACGTCCCGGTAAGTAAGTAACAGAGCACACTCTTGCGTGGGAGATTCCTGTCTCTCGAAGATAGCGGATACCTTCCTTCTTCTGATCAAGCGATTTTCGGAATTTACTGACGAGTGCATGTGCATGAGCGAGACTTTTCTAACTTGCATGCCATTTGACACACACATTTGTATGTATCTCTGTGTGTGAATTACTCCAACTCCGCCTTATCTCTCAATTTCTCCTTATTTTTTGCGAGGCTACATTTAATTTTGTTAGTGACAAAAGTGTAGGCTGAAAATTGCAAAGAAAAGCAGATCGCACGTGTTAAATACAGAAATACTGTCTCGCGTTTTTCCTGTGTAACATTCGATCGATTAATTGTCACTGCGACATTGTGCAATAAAATAATAATAAAATAATAAAATTGATAGTTGGCAAAATTTTGCCAATATTATTAATTTTATTAGTGGAAAATATATTTTATATTTATTCAATTCTTACACTGAAAAAGTTAAACAATTCGTATTCTTCATTATATGAATGCACTATGCATATGAATTTATATTTAATTTAATTTAATTTATATTTAATTACATTAGATTTCTAATCTAATGAGTGAAAAAACGAGTCGAACATGCGTCTGCTTTTGAATTCCGGAGACAAAAGGCGTCTCGATAATCGTGCTACGATAGCTTCTTGTTCGGAACGCGCGCGAATCGACAGCGCGATATTGCTAAAGACAAAGAACCGGCAACACCCCGACTCCCCCTTCGATTCCCGATCCGATTCTGAATTACGCAGACAAACTACTAAATCGCAAGTCTGTTCTCGTTTAGGATCTGCAAGACGTCATACCGTCCGATTCACGTGCTGCTAGCCTCGAGAGTCTTACGCATCCTGGTGACAGAGTTCTTCGTCCGCATCATCCCTCGGCGCCTCCCCCTAGACGTTCACGATCACCAAGTATAAGGTATTGGGCGTAATATGTAAACATGAGCGTCTCGAGAAAAAGCCACGTGTGGCTTTGTGGCGTGCGAATTAATTTGTCCATATACATATAAAGAATTCCGAAAAAGGCCATTACAATTAATTGTAATAGCAATTTGAGAAATTAATTCAAATGTACTCCAAACTATAAAAAAATAAATTAAAGAAACATATAAAGTAACATAGATACAATATATATGTAGTACAATATTGTATTACATTAGAATCAGGGGGAGGGGGAATAATTAAATTATATTTATATATATTTTAAACCACTGAATCAAGGATGATTCAGTGGTTAAGAAAATCAAAGACACTGATATCTTTAATTTCCCAGTATTTGGTTGTTACGACATGGCTAACGTATTAGCTGGATTATTCGATGCTACACAACGTGTTGTGATTTTCTCATTCGTTGTTGTCATAATTTGCAGAAGACACTCGCCAATAATGCCTAGATCGCCATCGCCAACAAGGCGATACAGCCGATATGACCATCAAGGTCATTATCATGACGGACCAGGATTTAGCGACACCGTTAGCAACGTCGTCGAGATACAAAGGCACACTCATCATCCCCATGCGTCACAATATAATCATCGGCATAGGATACGAGGTACGACGTACCGGCGATAATTCCGACCAGCGAAAGCCACGACGGTGCAACGATAAGTCTTTTTCACGGAACCACGACAGCGAACTCTGTTTCGTGTTGATCATCCCCAACCGGTTTTTCTATCTCATTGTCTTTTATCAGCCTGGAATATACTACGAACACACAGCATCCTTGTATTTATTCTATCACCGTATCACCGATACCTTCGTTTTTCTTGGTGTTATTTACATTATATAATTATTATTAATTATTATTGATTATTATTGATTATTATTAATTATTATTGATTATGATTATCTCCAACCGGCTTGGTGATATATTTAGACCATCGTTTCAGAAGTCACTACGATGATAGCGCCATTGTGTACATATCTACTTCTACTACTCTTTACTCTTGGAAATTGTCAGTCAGAAATTTTATAGATTGCAAGTTTGTTTGGCGATCAGTGGAAGCAACGAAAGAGAGTTCGTGGTCACGGTTTTATAAAAAAAAAACATGAATGTTGCTATAATGTTGATTTTACTCGAGGCAGAAAAGCTCTGTGTGATACTCGATGTAATACGTTTCTTCATTCTGTTCTGTTATGCGCCTACACAGACTATTACGACCACTGCGACTATTACGACGATGGTAATTTCTTTCACAACTCTCCTCTTCTTCATTCCCTTGTCTCCACGATGCAATTATGATGTTACTACATAATCAATACGATCGTTTGGCTTTCACGATTTTTTCTTTATTCCTGTTTTTCGATGATACACATTTTTACACATATACACGGATATACACACGCGAGAGAAGACACCACAAATCAACGCAATAGATTCCAAACAATCGATATGTACACACACAACACCAACAGCAAGTTAATGTTCAACACGTTCACATCGAAAGCATTTCTCTTCTTGTTGCTATTCGATGCTTTTTACATTAGAGACACTGTTGAGATTGTCAAAATAGTTTTATCGAGCAAGGAAATTGACTAATCGATCGTATAGATCATATTGGATTGTTATTGTAATTTATTAATATGTTTTCATAGTGTGTTTTCAATTTTCAAATACAATCCAAATACAATTCTTATTTCATAGATAGTTGACGTGATATAGATGATTTGATAGATATAACATGTATAAATGCCGATCGTATTTTTACATCAGCATATTTATTAATTTCACATCCTAGTTTTCAAATAGTTATATTGTTACGTCCTCGTGCCTTCTGCAATCTCGATCGATGTAAGGCATAAAGCAACATCTCCAGCATCATCTCCCGAATTCATTAACAATTAAATAATAAATAAGAAGATATCTAAGAGTCTGAGCCGATTTCGTGCGCGTGGCGAACGGCTTTTAATATTTTAATCGTCAATCTTCGCATTTCGCGTTGGGTTAAATTGTGTTTTATTGTTCTAACTGTTAAAATTCTACGCAAAATCATTAATCTCCTAAATCATTTTTCTTCATTATAACAAATACTAAAATGTTTCACGAGTAAATTCGGCGCTCGGGCGTAACGATATGAATTGTAGAATGCAATATTAAGCATAATTTAGCTTGTCTGCAAGAGAATTAGCGTTTGAGAATTTTGCACAATAAATGTTGAGATTATCATGATTATTGATGCATCCGTACTTAAATAATTTAGTATTATAGAATGTGTGTGCATGCTACAATAAATGCCTCATAGAATTTAAACACGTTAATATTTAGAGCACCGGCACCGATATGTATTTGCATTATTAATTTCGAGTGATTTCACAGCATTACGAACACAAAACACTACAAGCATGTTGCATTAATCCTCTTTCGGATATTTTCAAGATAACTAGCACATATCTGGCATCTTCTTTACTTTCTAAAAACCGTATTGTGACTCGTAATGATTAATTTCGCAAAATGTAGAAATCAGAAAAATTACATCAATTACTCCATTATTAAATTGAGTTTTCATTATTACATATTTGATAAATATAGTCGGCATTCTTTCTTAGAAAAGAAATAATATGTAGTTTGTCCTACAAAGAGTTAGTCATTAATATAGTTATATATTGTGTTACAACAGTATCGTTGATTCGTCAATCCTAAATCCTTTTCGACAAATCGAGCTCTTCGACTTTCGCACAGAGACCGAGTAATTGAATCTAAATTAATTTTGTTCCCCGTTCGTAAGTCCTTTAATTAGACAATCGAGCGATAATATTGAAATCCGTAATAATATTGAAAATCCGAAAATTGTTCGGTCCCCAATATCCATGTCAGTTTCCTAAACGGCTTTTCAACAACCACATTATGCTTATGATTTACTTGTCAAGCAACCCTTGCGCCGTGTGTCGAAAATGCCCCGCCGCAACGTACCGATTGTGCCGCGCGTACAGTGCAGAGCGGAAGACTTTAACGAGCGTGTCCATTAGGTCCATGGAGCGCCTCGACGAGTCCGGCCAGGTCACCGAGCCCGGTTCACAGGATCGAGCGCGGTGGCCATTACGGCACGACGAGCCTGGAGCAGCGTTCGAGGAGTCCCAGCCCGATAGGCGGCAGTCGTCCGCATCACCATCATCATCGCCATCATCCGCATCAACACAGCTATCCGGTGCTGGTTGCGAGGAGAGGCCAGGGTCGCCGGCTGCCGCCGACGCCGAACAAGCCGTCGACCCTACAGCTGAAACCGGCCAACATCAACTTCCCCAAGCTGAACGCCTCGCCTACCCATGGACCGCACGTCATGGCGCCGAGCGGGCCGGCCCACGCACCAGTGGGACCCGTAACCGTGGGTCATGTGCAGCATCCGCATCCGCCGTCGCATATGCCGCTTTCCAGCATGCAACCGAGCCATCCGTTGAGCTTCGAGCAGGCTGTCGCGATGGGCCGCGGCGGTCGTCTGCTGCCCAGCCCGGTTCCCAACGGTTACAGCAAGCCGCAGCCTACGAGACCGTCTAGGTAAGAACTGTTCTTGCCTATTCTTCTCCAACTCGAATAATCTCATCTTTCATTATTAAATATAATTATTACAATTTGATCCATTTCTATCAATGTAGATTAACTTTAATCTCGGTTTAACTCACCTTGTATCTTTTTTGCAATTCATGGAATTAAAAAAGATAAAAGGTAAGTTAAATTGAGATTAATCTCAATTTAATCACATTGATAGAAACAGGCCTTAATCTTTGTTTGCTTTTTCTTGAAATAGCTTCTTTCTTCTAAGACTCCGAAATTCATTGATTTTACAATAAATTGCTAAACATGAATTATAAATTATCTTCATCTACTTGTCAATGCGTTTCTTTTTTATGTATAATGTGTCCACTCGCTTCAAATTGTAGTAACAAGAGTCTTGATCGGACGGATAATGTTTCTGAACAGGACGAGGCACTCGGACAGTGACGAGGATGATTGGTGCTAGCCAAAGTGGGACCCTGGACGGTGGTCCGGTAACGTGGACGCCCCCAGGCGTCTTAGGGTTTGCGCGTGATAGTCGTCCACGTGGGACGCGCGTTGATTTTGCTGCGAAGGTAACGAAAGTGCCGCGGTCGACGAAGCTTCTGGATCAGCATCCTTCCAGATTTCGACTGGCCGACGAACGGTTCCATTCCGAAGGAATTGTTCCAGCCACGACTGCACGACAACGCGGCGGCCGAAAGAGATCTAAGAGAGTCGAAAAACGGGAAAACGATTCCAGGCGGACGATGTTCGGAGCGATCTCCGATGGCTAAACACGGCGACCGAACAGGGTCAGCAAACACACCAGAGAAGTCGATCTCTGTGCGAACGTACGTAACGGAAATCGACGGAGCTATCATTCACACGTCAACGTCGCACGCGAATCCGCGAACGAGAAGTGCGACGCGCGCGGTTCTACGAATCAATCCAAGTGCAATCAAATGGCCGAGCTCGACGAATCTCGAAGATTCGATCTTGGTACCTGGAGACCGAGTCAGAGGAATCGGATACGATCGTCTGGCGCGATTGTCTGAGAATCCGAGGAGTCGTCCCAAGGGTGAAATTCCATTCGATCGCTGCAGAAGACGATCGAAGACGCTCTACGCTGACGCGAACGACGCACGAAGCGAAATAAAGATGGATCTCTCGAGATCGCGAGCGGCGGCTACGTCGAGAGACAAGGTGGTAGGTTGCAGTGAAACTCGTCGTGCACGACGACAGTGATTGAATAATTTGAGCGGACGTTCCGGGAGAGCTCGAATCCTCCGATATTATTCGCGAGTTAATATTTCAATCTTACCTCGGCCCGATCAAGCGGAGATCGTCTCAAGGAAGACTTACTTTTTATACGATTTTCCGGAGAAGAGACTCATCGAACGCCCGAATTGCGCTGTGATCACCACGAAACGTTCTCTTACGTATGTCTGTGTGTGTATGTGTTTATGTATGTATGTATATCGTGTGATTTTCTGCGTACGTAAGAAAACCCTCTTCCCCCACGCGTCGTCGGAAGTCGCGACTGATGTACCGAATCGTTCCACTTCCACTCGTGAAAGCGCCGATTAAGTGTTAATTGTTCAACGATGTTAATTGAGGAGCAATCGAGGGAGACCGAGGCGAGGGAACGGAAAGATGAAATGGCAGATGGTTTCCAATAAGGCTCATATCGTCACTTGCAACTTTGAAAACTGAGGATTTCGAAATAAACAGAGTAATCCGAAACGACGATGTTTCATTTCGAAATCTGAAAATATTATGTTCTTTTGTTATAAATATTCGTCGGGAAATTCAACCGCGCGAACAGAACGGACTGATAAGCGGGTGTTTCCCGACGAATCAAGTGAAAAGCCAATGCTGAGAAAGAAGGTAGGTTAGTAGGATTAGAAGTTAAGTCAAAGGTCGAAACAAAAGAGTATTCTAATAATTCTGCCCGGACTTTTGTTAGATTTAGCTCCATTTTGCCATTAACAAAATCGCGCGAAAGTGACGCCCTAATCAAATGTGAATAATCAGAAATCGCTTCGCCGAGAGAGAGAGAGAGAGAGAGAGAGAGAGAGAGAGAGAGAGAGAGAGAGAGACGCGCAAGGACCGCCGCTGCGAAATACCGATATTGCTCGCAGTCGCGGTCCTTGTCAAATCAAAATGATCGAAATCATCATAATAGGGTAAAAGGAGCGGGACAGAAAGAAAAGAAATCGAACGCCAACGTCGTCGTTAATTCGCGCGGATGTTGCCTCGTGATTCGTGCCAATCAAGAGATTAGAAGAAGGTTCAAGAAACGAGGACCACGATCGAGGAATGCGCATTTGAAATACGGGAGGAGAAAAGTGAACAATTGTCGCGAGATATCCGGGGAGGGGAGAGGGGGTAGACGCGTAAAAGGGAAAGAGAGAAAGAGAATGGACGATGAGAGAGATAAGATAACAGATTCTTACCATACGGTTTTCAAAAGCACTCCTGTAAATTACTGCGTAATTGAATTACAATATTTATTACTTATCACTGCTAATACCGTTATTAAATTAACACCCGCAGAAAGAGGATGAAAAAAAAAAAACAGCTACTTCACTCTACTATTACACTATTAACTACTAATTACTGCTACTACCATTACTATTGTATTACGATTTACTACCGCTACTACCACTACTACTACTGTTACTATTACTACTACTATTGCTGCTGCTGCTATCACTACTACTATTACTCTATTACTACAACTACTACTATTACTAAACTATCCTACTATCGTCGCTATTAACGCTGTTTACTATCATTACTGTAATACTAAGTGTGCTAATTACTGAAGCGCGCGCGATTCGTGAGAAATAAACGAGAAACATCACTTTATGTAATTAATTTATCTTTAAGCTCGTGAATTTCGCCGTCGATCGTGCGTTTATATGACGAACAAAGGAGAAAAAAAAAATTACAGAGAAGTCGAGAGAATTATCCGCAAAACGAAAGCTTGCTAAACAAGCGCACGTATCCGAAACGAGATTACGTAATAAAAAAAAAAAAAGAAAAATCATTATATTATACATAAAGACCCATTTAACATACTGCCAATCGTACGGGGTGTTTTAAGCAAAAACACGCGAGAATATGTAGGTGTACATAAACGTACGTTTCTTTTTTTTCTTGCGACACGTATAAATATTACGATATATCTGTACGTAAGTGTACATACCCGATGAACGAAAGAAAGGGAGTGCATGTGAGAAAAAACGAACGAGTGGATGTAAAATAATTGAATCGACAAATTTGAGAAGCGAGGCAACTCGGCTGGTTTAATCAAGTCGCCAGATTAATGATCTTTCTTCAAAGTATTTTATTCTCGTTTAGCTACTTTGATTTTTATATCTAGGCATTTGTAATCGTCAAAAATAGCTACGATGTTTTTAAGGAAACTTTGGAAGAAACAGGGCCGACTTACTTCGTTTCTTAAATGATTCAATTGATTTCCGACGCACTGCTCTGTGCTTGTTTGCGTAATTTTCGTGTATCGGCTAAGTCAAAATAAACGATAATATTGCCACTACGTAACGACATTAATTAATGTAAGTAACTAATTCGAAAAAAATGTGTGCATGCAACGGGAAAATTTACATGGAGAGAAAGAATGGAATGAAAAAAAAGAAAAAAAAAAGAGTGACTGATTTTCCAGCGTGATCGGTATATAAAGATCCTTGGTGAATTGACGGTTAATCATCGAACTTGTCTTTGTATTATTCAGCGATTAAAAATTCAACAATATATAATAAGATCAATTTTTCCAAAGAGAAGACTACAGACTTATCCAATCGCTTTAATATATTGTCTGATATATACACATATATATATATATAGTAATGTAAAATAATAAAAATTAATAATAAAAAGATAATTCAAGAGAGTTGGGATAATTGATATCTTCAATGACATTAATTATTTCCAGGTCCAGGAAAATCAGAATTATTTGAATCAGAATCAATGCTCTCTCTTCTATGAAATAAAACGTTATTTTGGAGAGATAGATACAGAAAGAAAGGGAGAAGAAAAGAAAGGATCACCGAGGATCTCTGAGCGCATTTTTAGTGACATATATAATCAGAGTCGTGTATTTTCTTCCCTTAAGTGCTTTAAAAACTTAATTGTATATCGTATCGCGTATAAACATTACAATGAAGAATATCTATAATTAGAATAAATGATAATAAATGCGATATGGAAAGAAACACTATCAATCAATTCGCTAATATTGGTATTAGATAGGATTATCTTCTTTAAATTATTTTTGTTTTTCTTTTTACAGACAGAGAGAATAAGAGATAAACTCAGATTTACTTGCTTTTAATTTTCGCAAAAATTCAAAGATTATTGAGGAATATATTTAAAATTCGTCCAAGAAATTTTTAATATCACTAGTATTAGCGAATGTTTCAAGATAAATTGAGGTCGAACAATGATTCATAAAGATCTGCAACATCGTGATAAAATTGAAGGATTATTATGTGCACGCGCGCGTGTGTGTGCGTGTGTGTACGCACGAATAAGATTAAAATTCATAAAAATGTTTTTCTGTGATAAATATATTTCGAGAAAACTTAGCCGGTCCGACGATACGGTCGTGTCGATTTTTGTGGATTTAAAAGTACTTGTTAACACAAGTGGAAAGAAAGGAAGAGAGCCGCATTTAACGCAAAAATGTCAAAGCTTTTTCTTTTTCCTTAATTCCAAATAATGTATTTGTTTAGTGTGAAATTAAATAATCATATTCAATAATAATTTAATCATTTAATTCTAATATTTGTTTTGTGTGAAAATTGAGATTAAAATAAAATGCGGAATCAAATTAGATATGTTCATGTGCGTGTGATGCAAATTATCTTTTTAATTTTATGATGAATGGATAAGTAAATTTAATATTAAACATTAAATGCGGCTCAAAGAGAATAGATGGATGAATCGATAGATGCTTAAAAGGTAGAGAGAGAAAGATAAAGTGTGTGTGTGTGTGTGTGTGTGTGTGTGTGTGTGTGTGTGTGTGTGTGTGTGTGTGTGTGTGTGTGAGGGGGGGGGGATAAGCGGAAAAAGAAAAAGAGAGAATGCAAAATGTGCACGTATATAATGTATGCCGTTTAATGTACACGTATTCAGTACGTATATGCGTGAATGAATAATGGGAAAATTCTTTTAAACTTCATAGACTTTCTAATGTCGTAAATGGATGATGACCAAGCTCGTAAACGAGGAATTAATCAACCGTGTTATCCGATATTAACATAAAATATTAACATAATTACTGTTTTTAAAAGTGCTAATTTAAAGATAATAATTAAAACGTGAGAACTTCAAGACGAAATCGTGATTAAATTATAATTAAATAACAATAATGTAATTAATGCTAATACTGATAACGATTGTAGTTATAAAAATAATAATTATATTAATAATGATGATAGTAATAATATCGCGATAAGGCTAACAATAAGGATAACAATAACAATTCTATGACCCGTCTGACAGCATCCAATGGCAGGCGATAACAAAAGACTCTTCTTAGATATGTGGCAAGATGTATAATCCCGCGCGAGAAATAATTATTGTCTAATATCGAATATGATAAAAGTGCGCGTGATTAAGACGAAGTGTTAGGACAGAACTTAAAGAATATTAAAATAATAGCGTTAATATAATAATATAGTATTCAAATTCGTCTCGACGCAACTCCACGAACTTCGAAGGGGTCACGTGATCGATGAATCGAAGTTTTCGGCTATTATTTATGAAAAAGAATAAATATTTATTTGATATAATAAAAAATCGCGTTTACATAAGTAATGCAAAACTACTTTTGACGATTTTGATAATTATGTCACATACTACTTTTCCTATATTGCAATTGAATTTTAGTAGACATTTGATAGATTTTATATAAAAAGTTAATTAAATAATTTGTTCAATTTAATTCTTCATCAATGAGTGAAAATAAGTTCTGCAGAAAACCTTATAAAAGCATAAAATAATAAACAAAATTAATAATTGGTATCACTAATAATAATTGATAAAATAAGTCCAAATCATTTCTTTCAAATATCTTTCTCAAATTATGGAGATTGAAAATAACAATTGTTATTTTAATATCTTTGATTCTTAGTTCCAAGTCATGACTTCTCACGTACTTCATGTGTTTTATAGAATTGCGTAGTGCGACCTCTCTCAAATGACAAATTATTCGATCGAATCGCGATCACGCGAGCCCTCGTCGTGTCGTTGGGCTCTCAGTGATATTAAAACGAGCTAACGAAAATAGGTAGATTTCGCGTTTTACGACACCGCAGAAAGTTTTTTAACGGCGGATGTCCGAATGCGCAGGAGAGAAAGAATTAAAGAAAAAGAAAAGAACGCAGTAAGCGAGTTAAAATGACATTTTTCAAGCATTCCATTCGAGCATTGATCGCCGCTGAGAAACGACACATGTGCGTTCCGTACGTGACTATATAAATATGTATACATAAATTATAAATAAACTACATCGAACATGTACAAACACCCAACACACACCCAGACACACAACACACATACACACACAACACACACACACACACACACACACACACACACACACACACACACACACACACACACAGAGTGAGGTGCTTGCGGGAAGCTCGCGAGACAGGTAAACAGGATATCCGCCTTAAGACGGTGCAATGCATCCATCCATTCATCCGATGGATCTATCCGATGCACGCTGCAAACGAGAGGAAAATAAAGAAATTCTCTCAGCTTGCAGGGGAAACGACCGGAACACGAAGTAACTCGCGTTAGAGAGAGTTAGTGAGAGAAAGAGATCTATCGAATTGTTTCTCGATATATAGTATATATCGAGTATATTGTAAGAGAGGAGTATACATAAATGAATTCCGCACGTATAATTTCACTTACTTGTATCTACATAAACGCATAACTGCGATGGGATAGGAATTTAACAAAGCGCGAGGTTTTCTCGGGCGAGTAATGAAGACAGAAGAAACTAGAAGAGAGAATTTATCGTTAAGTTTTTTCTACTTTATCTATATATATATAAGTATATAATAAATATATAAATATGACATATATAAAGATATATACATAATGCGGCTAGTATATAAATATAAATATGAACACGTAAAAGATACACGCATATATGTTATGCATATATACATATATAATTGATATAAACGAACATTGAAAGCGTATAGTGTGAGACATTGAATGCCCTATCGATAATAAATAATCATAATAGCGAAAAAAAAGAGGCGAAGGAGAGAGAGAGAGGAGAGGTGAATGTGAAGGAGAGAACTTCGTCACTAGAATCTCTCGGCGTGTCAGCGTCGGGGCTCCGTAGAGTTTCATACTTTTGCAAATAATCGAAAAATCTCGTCGACAACACTATACATACATATACAATATATACATATATATATATATGTATATTATGCCGATCTCTATACATATATACATATTATAAATATATCTGAGAGGTGTAAACCTGTTGATCTGAGTCTGAATCTAATTAAGTCATGTGTAGCCGCGATATGAACATGATTAGAGAATTGAAGTGTAGAAGACGGAATCGTTGCAGACGTCAATTTCTTCCGATCGGAGTGCTTTCGCGTTTCCGGTACATGCGTGCACGGGTATCGTAGCACTTAAAAGTCGAAGACGCGAATTAAAAGAATAGAGTTAGAATAAAATAAATTTCATAGCATTCGACATGAAATTAGAACATACTAAATGTCAAAGTATATAATTACATGGATAATAAAGTTTTCTCTAAAATTTGAATAGAAAAATTATTTTATTTATTTTTATAAAAAATCAACTTTTTTAATTGTATCTTCTTCTATGTGTAATTATTATTAATTAATTTTTACTTAATTGGAGAGAATGAAAAAGAGAGAAAAAATCTATTATTAAAGTAATAAACTTTTCTATAACAATCTTATCCGTTTAAAAATATTTGTTGTTATTTCAAAGATATTTAAATACTTCACATTATTTAAGAAATTAATACGATAAATACTAAAATTTAAGATTTCAATAAATTGCTCTGAAATAAAAACAAAGTTAATAATAATGTAACAACTGATGAGAGTTTTATATATTGACAATTAAATTAAATAATAAAACTTTGATTAAAATAACCTCGCTGACTGAAGTGACTGAATAGCCAAGTCAGCTCTAATTTTTCAATATTTTGTCGATGTTCATGCACGCATCGTCCGGATATAATTTTAATTTCGCATGATAGAGCGTACTGGGTGTACTTTCGAAAAACTGAAGAATCCGTAAATCCGAAAATCAGGGCTGACGCTTCTCCGTTAAAGTCGTAGAAAGAAAACGGAAGAGAAAGTCGTAACACAGTGAATCATTAATTAGTAACAAGAGTTGCCTTAATATTACACAAAACTAGAATACGCGAAACGCGCGTGAAAGATATTAGATCAGGAGAAAGATATTAGAATAATTGAGACTGAGAGAGGAGAGTCGCGAAGCTCTTCAAATCCCCACGTAATTCGGACATTCGGTGAAAATGTGAGAAGGCAGCTGGACATCGATTGCGATAGCAATCCGTAACGCATTTAATTTGACTAATCAATTTAGACTATCACATTCAAACTAGATAATGTCTAATCGATAATAAAATTTTTGTTCTTGCCGTACGGATCGTATTTCTCTTTCCCTCTTTTAACAAATGTTTCAACGCGAAAGAATTTTATACGTATATTTAAATGTTTACTTCCAAACCGTTGAGATATCCTACGCATCTTTCGGACATACATATTGTCTGATTGTGAGTTGCAATTTGGCACGCTACAAGCTCCCAGCTTCGTCCATACGAAGATCATCGAGCCTTTGCGATTTCGTCATTGTCTCACAAATTTAGAAATCAAAAATCCAGTGATCGAAAAGAAAAAAAATGAGAAAAATGGAACGAGATAATGGGCGGGAAGAAAAACGCCGGAAACGCAGAACAAATTGACAAGTTGGGAAGCGAGCCACCCCGCTGGCCTGTGTTATGTACGTATGCATGAATACGTGCGTGTGTGCCTATGTGTGTGTGTGTGTGTGTGTGTGTGTGTGTATATCGCGTATAGATGTTTCAACGAATGCACACGAGCGACTAAACGCGAAGGAGAAACGAATATAAAGGAATAAAGATGCGTGGAAGCTCGTCTTTGCGTCTCGCGTTTAGCGCTAAAAATGCGACTTCGAATATTAATCTGTCAGAGCGAAAACTTCTCGACGATTTCAAACAAATATAATATATATAAAATCGATTTTTGACATACACTTGGTATGGTTATGCAAAGGCAAAAATCGATTTCATCGTGTTCAACTCTCCGAGCCGTGTTGGGAGCTAAACGCGCGACGCTGGTAGCTTTGACAGTCGCGTGTCACTGCGAGCATTGTGTAGAAAAGCCGGAAAAAGTGAAAGAATAAAAGCTTTAACATTAAAATAAACTAATTTAAAAAAAGAAAAGAATATGCGATGCGATACGCGGAATACGGAAGCACGACGGCGGTGAAGATTGACGCTACCGTGCGCGTGCGTTTGGCACGATTCTGATCGCTTTTATTTACACATCTTTCTCTTTTCTTCTTTCTCTCTCTTTCTCTCTCTCTCTCTTTCTATCTCTTTCAATGAGGCCAGATAACTCGCACGCTGGAGGAACGCAGCATGTAATTCGCGCTTGAAAATCTCGTACCGTGAAATTCACAAGACGTCAAAATTCGAATTCGAGAATTCACACATACACGAGAAAGCTCCCTTGGCTTTTTCGCACGTTCAAAGCGAGTCTCGTAAACCGGAAGATTCCTCCAGCACGAGGCAAGAATTTACGAAGTGGCGATCTCGGGCTCACAGTGCCAGCGTCGAATCCCGTCGTGCTTTCCGTCATTGTAAAAAGTTTATTGTATATTATCTATACATACACGTAAACGTATACATATATACGTGAAAACGCTAAAAAAAAGGAACTTGTTTTTTTTTTCTGAGAGGAGATCGAGCGAAGTGATTGTATTTAGCAGTTTATAATTATCGTGCGCTCGCGAGCTCGTCATGCTGAATTCAACGCAAAGTCCAGCCAATTGTAATTGCGAGAGAAATCTTATTTCTTTCGTCATTTTTATTAAAAATGCAAGCTGTGTAACAATATTTCCTTTCGCAGATCTTTAATGAATTTTGAAGTTCATTTAAGAAAATTTTGTGACGTAATAGTAAAGTGTTTTTTTTTTATATCAAAAAATTCATTTACTGTAATTAAAAAATAATTAAAATGCGAGAATATAAATAGATCAGCTTACTTATATCTATATCTTTTAGGAATTCTGAAATATATTTGAATATTCAACAATATTTCTGTTAAATTTTTTATACGTTAAATTTAATGAGATATTTAATATCGTACGTCTAGAAAAGTTTGTGACATATCTTTTAGCGAACTTTCGAAGTTATCGAAAGATTTCGAATTCATCGAAGTAATAAATCTTTGATGTCAAATTCCAGACGCGAGAAATATTTTATCAAATATTACGCATTTGAATATGATTCTATTCACGGCGGAAGGAAATTGAAATTATATTTGAAAATCGAAGTCCATATGACGACGCACGCGTGCCACGATTATATGTCTCATTTCTTTCTTAAGAAACTAAATACACATTGTGCACGTGGCATATACATCTGCTCTGCCAATTATCTATGTAGAGTGCTGAGAGAATGAAGGAAAAAGAGAAAGAGAGAGAGAGAGAGAGAGAGAGAGAGAAAGAAAAATGAGAAAAATATATGTTGAAATATTGAGTGAGAAAATATTTATCATAATTCCTTAAAGCCCTCGAAAATACCGATATTTCGAAAATGTATGAGTGTAAATGAGAGAAAACACAGCATGCATGCAAAAGTAAGAAAACAAGAGAGAAAAAGAAGAGAGAAAGAAAAAAAATAGAAAGCAACAGGGAGAATATAAAGACATAAATATGCATCATCACTGATGTATATATTACGTTGTAAACGCGCGAGAAGCGGAAAATCTATCTTATATATAAATATTATACATACATATAATATATATATATATATATATATATATATATACATATACATATACATATAGTTAGTTCAATTTGCAAACTTAGTGTGTATCGTCGCTTCGAAAATGCCCATACTCGCCAGAATCCAAAAAACCCGAGATTTCAAGTTCATTCTTTTTTTAAGAGAAAAAAACTAAATAAAATAATGTGTTAAAATATTTCGCACGAATGACTTTTTACTTAACCGCCCAATAGAAAATCCTGATTTTCTATCAAAAAGATAAAAAAATAACAATTCAAAAATCATTACAGAAAATGACGAAAATAATGAGAAAGNAATCGGAATCTTTTTATTCACAAAGCTATCCTCTAATAATCCTATAAGTATTAATGCTAATTAATATTTAATGTTAAGTAAAAATTAATAAATTCCTGTATATAAATAAATATAAATGAAAATAAAATCGTGATGATATCTTCATTCAACGAAACAATATTCTTTGCAACAGAGAAAATTTGTTTAGCTACATTTAAAAAGAAACAGAATTTTTAGTTAATCGCAAAAATAAACTTCACCTTGGGAATTTCTTCTCGCGTAAAAAATCGCGAAAAGATATGTACNTTTTATATTTCTCCTCAGACTTTTTTTCGGATATGATTCAGTTATCATCCGACAAATATTTTCTTTCTTTCAGCCGTTAGATGGGTGCAGTGTTGTCAGAAAGGGTCCACTTCTTTGCGCACGCACATTAAGAACTGNTCAGTANCNTACTTNNATNTNTAATTTAAGGGTTCTGTATGGTCCCAATTTTCTAAAAATTGTAATAAAATTAATAAAAAGTGTAATGAAAGATAAAGTGAGAGTGTGCAATTACATATATGCAATTGCACATTCTCATTTTATCTTTCATTACACTTTTTATTAATTTTCTTACAATTTTTAGAAAATTAGGGCCATACAGAATCCTTAAATTACAGATTTAAGTACGTTACTGACGAGCTCTTAATGCGCGTGCGCAAAGAAGTGGACCCTTTCTAACAACACTGGATGGGTGTAGTGTACGGATGTTCGAATCACCGAAGGAGGACGACTCAAAATCCACAAGTGCCGTTCTATATTCAGCATCAGCTGTCGTCCGGCAACTCGTTCATGATTTAACATTCGAACATGTATAAACGTGGCGCATTGATAGTTTTGGAGGGTTGCGATCGGGCCGGTAAATCGACCCAAGTGAAGATGTTGATGAGCGCGTTGAACGATCTGCAGGTTCCCACGAAGGCCCGGGCATTTCCAAGTGAGTAGACTGCGTGTCATGAGGTTAGGTTATTTTGCCGGGGAAGGATTTTTCCGTTATAAATTAAGCATATTCCATCAATTAATAAAATTTGTCAACAAATAATAATTTATGAAGTACATATTCTTAATGCAAAATGCTCTTGTTTGTCATTGTCACGTTTATTGTGTCATGATTATCGTGATTGTGTTGTTGTTATACTTGTGAATGTCAAATGGAGACGCATGCGTAAACTCGATAAATTGTACCGTATTGTTTGAAAAGATAGACAATCGATAGTAAGAAACAATGATTCTGTGACAATTAATTACGTCGATCAAAGATGATTGTCAATTGATAAATGAATTATTTATAGTCATTTTTTTATAAACAAGATTTCTTTGTTTAATAAAAATTCTATTAAGCTTCTGCGTAATTAAACATTTCTTCTTTATTCTTTTGCAGACAGAAAAACCCCTGTTGGAACAATCCTAAATAGTTTCTTATCGAAAGAGATAAATGTACCACCAGAGGCGGCTCATTTGCTGTTCTCCGCCAATCGCTGGGAGTGCAAGGAGGACATAGAGAAGACACTTCTGTCCGGCATTACCCTGGTGATAGACAGATATGCAGCTTCTGGTGCTGTGTACACGGCGGCCAATACCGGCAGAAGTCTCAAGTGGTGTCAGCAGGCTGACATAGGTCTTCCAAAGCCAGACTGCGTGATATTTCTCAAGGTGTCCAAACGACAGCAAGAGCTGCGCAGTGACTGGGGAAAGGAAAGGTTTGAGCATGACGAATTTCAGCAGCGCGTCGATGCCAATTACGAGAAATTAAAAGAGGACAGTTGGGTCATAATAAACGCCGATCAAGATGAATCAGCGGTGCATGCCGAGATTCTACAGAAAACACTGTCTATTATTGAACAAGTTCAATATCGTAATATAGAATTGCTAGGCGACTGAAAATGTTGAGTAAAAAATCTGTTTCCATGTGTCTTTACCTCAGCAAAAATTACTATATTAGTAATTTTGTGCTATTATCTTTAGTAAAAACAAATGTTGATATAAAATGTATCTCTTCTTATATAAACAATTTTTTATTTTTAATACTTGGAAATTTTTTTATTTTTTTATTTAACTAGGCTTTATACTTATGGATGGATAATATTGTAAATCATGTTAATTGTTATTTGATAGATATAATATTGATTAATATAACTAACAATAAGATATTACATTTTTGAAATTTAAAAAGATTGGAGAAATTAAATAAATATATTTTTGGACTGCCAAATAAATTGATTTTGTTTGCCTTATAGTTACTTATTTTATAGATGTTCGTATACTTTGCAGTGATAAAAGTCACTTATTTTGATTTTTATTATCAATAAATGAAATCTGAACATATCAGATAACATTACGCGGTTTATCTTACGAGCTATAATTTTACATTTGTCATAATAATAACTAGCTGATATAGAATTCGTTCCGTCCGTTTTACTTTAAATAATAATTATATCCTTTATTGAGATAAGCAGACATTAAAGAAAGAACTGCGGGTTGCAGGTATCTCTCAGATAAAGTTAGATGTTAGTGTAGAAAGACGTGGTTCTATCGTACGTTTCAACTCGATCTCGGCGAAATAAAGTACTCGTACCAGATATTTCCGGAATCAGATTGCACCTTTATGCGCATGTGTGCGCTTGTACGTGTTCGTGAGATACATTTTGTCCTCGGGGCATGATTGATGCTCCAGCACGTTATTACTACTACTACTACTACTATATCATAAATGAAATTATAGGAAATACAAAAGTAAATTTAGAATGTAAAGATGTGAAAAGAAAAAAAATGCGTTTATATTTATAACAATATTAAGAGTACAAGTTAAGTATAATATAAAAATTTTTACATTTTATATAAGTTTTGTAATCTCTAATCCTTTTTATATTACAGATTGACCCACATAACTCTTTATAGCTCGATATCTACGAAGCTACGCTACGATTTTAGGTTTTGAATTGTATGGGTCTGAGGATCCTTACATGTGAATGGAAGTTGGTTTTCAAGCTCCTAAGTTATTTTCTTTCATAGAATCCAAAAATGTAATTTTGTATAGGGGTTTCTATTAAAAATTTTAAAGATAACACCCGTTGCACTCACGCAATTGGTTAGAGAACCAATTTCTATTCACGTTTAAAGGACTCTCAGATCCATACAATTCAAGATCTAAATCTTTAAAATTGATGGCATAATTTCCGAAACATCGAGCTGTACAGAGTTATGTGTATAGGTCATTCTGCTGTATATCTTCTATATAATGTAAGTTGTGTTTATTATATTTATATTTAAGAAAAAGAAAGGGATGAAAAAAAAGGGCTAAATCCTCTCTAAAAAAAAGAACATAAATTTAATCGTCGATTCTTTCCTCTTTAAGAATATAACTCACCCGCATTATTACGCTTGCAACATTGTATAACGATAATTTGTAAAGATTGGAACTTAATTATAGTTAGACAGTTAATTAATCTCGTTCCTTTCTAGATCATAATCTTAATTAATGCACAGAAAAAAAAGGAAGGAGATAAATAAAATTGAAGATTTTTGAATTTTAATAATTAAAGTTTTATGTATGCCCTTTCCTAATTATATTTACAAATTTTATCGATTTTTTCGAAAAATTAAATTTTCGCGTTTGTGAAACTTTAAATTAAAACTTTCGAGATTTCCTGAAATCACAATTATAAAAGTTAGCACTACTTCTTTGACGATTATGTATTCCTATGTTATTTTATCGATTTTTGAGTTTAATTTTTTCCAAGTCTGAGAAAAAAGTCTAAAACTAATAACTTTAGAAATTCCTGGAATCATAATTTTTCAAATTTTAATTAGAACCCTTTTTTTACTAATATTTTGCCGAATTTAAATTTTTGCAGTTTGAATCCACAGACTTCAGGTAATTTTATAATTTGCATTTAGAATTCAAAATAGAATTATAATTATAATTTTATATACTATGTATTTTAATTTTTTAATTGTTTTTATATATTATAAGATTTATAAAATCATAAAAATAACATTTTGGTATAAATTGTAAATCGTCTAAAGTGCACTTTATCCTGAAAATACTCGAGATCTACGGTGCTCATATCCTCAAATGAATACGGCAATAGAAATCGATTATGTTGAGCATGACGACGGTTGCTAAGTTGCGCGATGATAAATTGCATCTCGCCTATACACTGTGTGTAATGATGTCTTTCGTGCAACTAGAAGCACATTAAATATCTTCGTGCAAATATTCTTGAAGAGGATATACACGTAGCTTACAAAATATTAAAATACATGTACAATCTGATAACAATGTTACAAAAAAAATCTGAGTAGGCGGTGATGGATCTACATTGTTCTTTGTAGACTGCCCTTGGCTGAAAAGGTCAATTTTAATTAACGTATTTAGCACTAATAATTTGCATAATCTACAGGATAATAATTTAATTATTTGACAAATAATGTAATTAATACAATAATTCAAATTGAGCATCGATATATCAAAATATAGAGTATAAAAAGATCTTTTGTACGTGCATGTGTGCGTTTTTTTTTAATTGACCCAATTTTTTTGAAAGCATCAAACAGTTATTTTTTTTTATACGCAAAATCAAATAATTTTTAAATTGAAGATCGTCTGTCCCGTTCCGCTATCAGAATCCGAAGGGTAATCTGTCTATCGCTTAATCATAATATTCTTCTAACTCGGTTCTGACTATGAATTATTACGGCCCACTATGACGACACGCCATTAATCCTTCAGCAACGCTCATGTGCAGCGATGTGCGCAGCGGTGTACAAGTCGTATTATTCAAGGGTTGGTTGGGGATGTCGTCCGGGAGTCGCGTCCTTCCCTGTTACAAATCCTTGGACAGCGGCGCAACTTTGTTGCGTATAGAAACGCGACTCGGAGAAATTGCATCCGGCGAAGAATTCCGGCGGAAGCGCACAATGGAGCCTCGAGTCTGAATTGATGTTTCCGAGGCGATGTAATTTTCCACGTTGGCGGGGACGCGATTTCGCGAATTACCGGGAAAACTATTAACTTTCGCTCGAAACGTACAGTTCCATATTGCTCACTCCATTGCGTATCGCGGGAAAACACGACTTTAGCGAAGAGAAGTCTCTCTTTCTCTGTATAGCTCGCTGTATTATATTCTGCAATAATAATTCCTGGGAAGTTTCCTTTCAAGCGTTTATTTCGTAACAATTGCGATGCACCTATGTGAGCAGAATGGCCATCAATGAGAAAAATGTGGAAGATTTGTAGCGACACAACTTCCATTGTTTTTTTTAAACTTGTTTATTGTATAATTGAATATTTGCTTGCACACGATCCTCTGTCGTTTTTTAAACTGATTCTTCTATCCATCATTTCTTTCTAAATTTAAGAAAATAATGTTATTTTTTTGTACTCATTTCTTTTAAAGTAACGTATGAAAAAAAAAAAGATAAAAAGTAGAGAGCGTACAGAAAAAAATAAAAACATTCCTTAAAAAATTGCTCTCTATCGCCTTTTTATATCCTCATTATGCAAAATTTCGAAATATGTAGAAAAATTATAATATTACGATTATTGTCTTATTACTTTTTTTCAAAAAATATTTTTTCTCACTGTATTTACTCACTGTAAGCTGCAGTCTTCAATCTCTCCTGGGTCTTATAGTAAAGATACTTCTCTCCGTCTCGCACGAGGGTCTTGGTCTCATTGATTGCAGTGCGCCATTATCACTGTCGGCGGAAACAGTAGTTACAGTCCGCGCCAAGTGAAACGGACCGAAGACGAACGCCGTCTCGTACTGCTTCATCCAATTGGAATCGGATCTCGACCTTTTCCGTTCCGGTTCACCATCGTTACTTCGAGACTCTTCAGCGCTGACAGAACGCCTTTTCAGCGATTTCTGCGAGAAACACCCGACATTTCCGTCCAGATCGGCCGACTCTATCTCGTCTCTCGGGGTGGCGCAGGAAGCCACCCTCACGCCTTTTGTGTTCGAATCGACGGTAGACGTATCGTCGAACACTTGTTGCAACGCGATACTGTCGTCGTTCGCGTTTTCGACCTCCGGAGATCCGTTCGATCGCTCGTTGTTCAACACTTGATTATTTTTATACCTCACCTCATTATTAGCCGTTTTATCGAACTTACAATCGTACTCCGTATTTGTGCTCGATTCGTTCACGTTTGCACGCGTCGTCGGGTGGACGTCATTGGATTTAGAGCTCCCAGGTATACTTTCGATCGTCCGAATGTCGATGACCTTCAAAGGTCTCGCCGACGTTGGAATAACGAGGATATCTTCATTTTTCCTCGACGTTGATTCATCGCTCGAAATAGCCTCTTCGTAGAGGTCTTCGTCTAATTGAACCTTGACATGCGACCTCTTCAGCGAGTTCTTTCTCTTCCAATCGATATCCGTTTCCACAGAGATCCCTTTTAAATTTCCATTCACTTCTACGTGATTTGGACGAGCTTTTTCCTTCGAGTCAATCGCGAAATTAAACAGAGCGTCGAATTTGATGGCTTTTCTAGTCCTGAGATTGTAACTATGACTCCTGCTCGCGAATTCACACTGTTTATGCGACGCATTAACCGAGAGATAATCGTCGAACGTAACAAACTTTCTAAAAGATGTCCCCGTTTCCAGATCCTCCCATGCGTTGCAACAGATTTCTAGGAAGCAATCGTCGGTTCGAAAGCCCGTTCGCTGAAAACTGGCGATAATGAGATCGCGCGGGACTTTCCTTCACGCTTCTATCAAGCTTCTCACTACGTTCTCGGCGTTCCATCGGCGTCTGCGTTCTCTGATTCCTTTCACATACCTATGATGAATATTTCCGATAATTCCTTGCGAGGCGGGATAATTAAGTCTTTGAAGCGTGAGCTTCTGTTTATTACAAAAGGTATTTCTAAATTTTTCGAAAATTGTCTACATGATGAGAGAAATTTTGAAAATTTTGCGAAATTTTTGTTGATGGCCTAGTTTTACATTCTATTAATTTCATGTTTTACAGATAAAGTTACTGCAGCTTGCTTTGATTAATCTATGATTCTTTTGTGACTTTCTTATGAAACTTTACACTTTACACGTGAGAAGCTTTACATTAATATCAAACTTTAGAGCTTTAAAATTTATTAAATGTAACTTATACTTTATAAACGTAACAATAAAAGTTAAACAGTAAATAATTCAAACATTAAAATCATGAATTAAATGCTGAGATATTCTGCAAAATTTAATTAGCTTTTAATTAACAGTATTAATTAGCAGTATTTAATTATCTCTGAATTACAAATTAGATTACACAACTGTGATGAATTTTGTCACATGATAAATCTATAATCTTTCGCTACATGGATAAATTAATAGTTGCTATAGAGCTCCACATGAACGTACTTGCACCTATAAGCCATTTTGACAAAACGGAAGATGTCTCTCTTCAGAGGCCACAACAAAGGCGGGAAATCGTCGGGAAAGAAGATGTGCTTAATGTTGCTCAGTTCGAGCTCTCGAAAAGTACCGATACGATTTCTATGCACGAGCAGCAAGATTCTACGACCGTTACTCGACATACGACAATTCAATCGGGTCAGCCATTCCTTGAAGAGATCGTCGTTTATTGAAGCGTCCTCACTGTGACTGTACATGTGATCCTTGTCCATTATCACGGTTTGATAAGAGCCGCAGATCAATAGCGGCAGCTTCTCGGTGCCGGATGCATTGCAGCACAGCAGTACTGTCATCTTCTTCAGGCTCCTATCGGGTTCATCCTGCTGCGTCATCGACACCGATATTCCGGTAGGTGAAACGTCCGAGTACATCGTCAACTCGTCCACGTTGAAGAGGTCTTTGTGCTTATACCGCGTAATAATGGATCGCATCATGTCAATCCAGTGTCTGTAGTTCTTGAAAATTGGCCCGGAGGATTCCTCCAGATTCCGCGAGAAGCCGTATTTCTTCAAAAAGGATGTCAGCCATTTTTCGGAGCATTTAAAATCTAACCGGAAAAGGAAAAATTTGTAAATATGATTACGTTACGGTAACATTAAATACGACGATGTTAAAATTGCAAATATCGTTAATGATACATTCGTGTATTAATAATATAAGTTTTTTTTTATAATATTTGGACGTTGCTCTATATAGAAGAGCAAATGCTCGAACATCGGAGGTAATTCTATACAGGGTAAAAACGAAATAGGGGACAGATGTTCTTCCTGGAAGGGAATAAAATCCCAACGAGAAAAAGGCACCGTTCATCTTCCGAGCTAAACGGAACATTCGATTCTGCTATCACGGCGCGAACCTATTATCCCTTCGATTATCACGATATTGAAGTGAACAGATCGTCGGATTAACCCCGTTTATGCCCCGAGCCCTTATAAACCGTCATCAGGGTTTCTGAGGATACGTGCCGGTCAGTCCGTGCTCGCCAGCCAATTCGAGGGCCTTGTCACGTAGAAGATGCCTATCGAGGGGACAGCCGGTAGCATGTTTCTGGCAGGTCCATCTCAGTAGATCGTCTTTGATTACTCTCATAACGGCTGTGCTGAGATCGCTGTATGACTTCCAGGACATTTCGATTCGCTCGAGCGGTCCTTTACAGCCTCGCGTGCTGCCAGACTTGACGCTTCGGGAGAATTTTTTGGCGCATTGCGGTTGGAGCTGGACAGGTTGGGTCTATTGAGAGTAAAAGTTTTTGACGGACAGACGCAACTGGCGATTCTCGCTTGTCCCGCGGGAAACTGCGTTGACAGATAAATTACGCTTCGGGCTCGTTACGTTTTGATCGTGATTCTTCGTAGGGATTCTCCAGTAAATCATCATGTGTGAATTGAGTATGCATGTAAATATACGTACATATATCTCAGGCATACAAATAATTTTGGGTTGCTAAGATGAGCACTCTTTGAAATAAAAGCAAGAGTAAAGATGAAATTTTATAAAGCTCTTTGCATCATCTTTGCGTTTGGATTTAAACTTGATTTAATTTGGCTTGTTTAATGGTTACAATAATTGTAATATTATTTTAATTATTATTTTGTTAATATTTATTTTTTTTATCGATTTGTAATTCTTATATTAATTCCTAGAGAATATATTATAATGTTTTCAAAAGCATCACATTTCGCAATATTATACATTAAATGTATTACATCTTAGAGCGAAATTATTACAAATTCTAAAATAATTTATAATATGGTTTTTTAAGTTAATCAGAATTATTTCACATGCATACATTTATTTAAATGTCATCGAGAAATAAATAAAATAAGTTTCATGGCAATATGTAGAAGTAAAATAAACTATTAACAGAAAAATAATTTTCACTCATATTTCTTCTGAAAACATTAGTCAGTTAATTTCTGGACTTAATGAAAAATGTCCAAATGAGTGCTTTATAAAAAAATAGGTTCTAAAACGAGTTTCGGCGAAGATATAATGTTTTCGAAGAGATTATTACTTTTCGCGAAAATGTCGCGAAAGTTGCAAGTAATGGCGGGAAATAGAAAAGAACGATTTTAAGGAATGAGAATGGCATTTATTCTTTGAACAAGTTTCTAGCCCAAACTCCATTCCATTATCTAGATTTGGTGGATTTAATCGCTTACGCCTATCGGAATAATTAATTAGTTGTCGACATGGAGGGTGACTTTGATGCAAACATTTGTCTTGAGGCATTTAGACAATAAGGAAACGATTTTCCTCCTCAATCCGTGAAGGTCAATTTAATCCGTCTTATCCCGTTTTGTTCAGTTAGAACAAAATTAATTAGATCAATGTTAAGCTCACATGAAAAAAATGCGCCGAGAATTTTTATTCAATTTACATTCCTACTTCTAATTGTAAGTAGAATCCAATTTATTCGAGGATTTATTTCTGAAATGAATTTTAGAGATAAAAACCCGAAACGCACGCGCGACTCATCAGTCCTTTTCCCTCTTCATTTATATTAAATTTCAGTTTAAGAGAAGTTATAACATGGACATCGCGACGAATGTTATACATGTGAATACCTTTCTCGCACTTCATTCCGAGATCACCGACGTCCGAGTGCTTTAAATGTTCGCGACTTATCGCTCTTAATATACGTTCCTTTTTCGTGACATATGTATTCTCTTAATATGCAGACTATTCCTGGACGGCATTCAGTCGCCTCGTCGCCAAGTTTTTTCGTTTCTATCTAATTGCATGAGAAACGGGAACAACGACGTTGCGACGGGATGTTCGTCGCCAGCACTCACGGCATTGTCCCTAAAAGCACTCTTTTTCACTTTGTTCTTTCGGTCACTGGCAATTTCTTTTTTTTTTCCGTTTCGAATTTTCCCGTAAAAGGCCAACAGCGACAAACTCAAAGGGAGTATCTGGCACAATTCTGCTTAAATTAAAGCTTAAATTATTCATTGCTTGCTGTGCTCTTCATGCTCTGTTAATTATTAATTCTGGAGTATTACTATATGTTGCTGCGCCCGTGCTGGAACGGTCCTGCATATTGAGCCGAATTCAGCCGCTAATGTTTTAAAGCGGCGAAGCGTGTTTTCCTAGCGACCACATTTATTTACTTTGGTCACCTGTCAGATTTCGTCCTGAGCTACCCTATATGTCAGCTGGACGTATAACGAGCCGCTGTATTGATTTTTTCAATAAATACATAAGAGTTCCCCAAAGTTTGTATTATTCATTTCCGCGAGTGTGTCTGTAAGTGCGCGAAAGTGTCGGAGCGAATCTCCTCCCAGCGGGCAACAACATTAAAATGCATACGATATTAATATGCATACTGCAGTGAACTATTTATCAAATATCTGTCGAAATTTGTTTCTGTTATCGAGAGGAATTATTTCTGTTAACTCTTGTATTGCATTTCTCGTTAACATTTACCACAGTCGAGCGTTCACTATTTTTAAACATCAATAATCGATAAAATCTAAATATTTCTGCTATTCTGGATAATCGTCTAAATAATGTTCTTTATAAACTGGAAGTAACGAAGAAAAAATTGCTATAAAAACAATCAAATTTACATATCGCTATAAAAACAGTCGAGTCTACATGGAGTCTATATGGAATTTATCTGTGTCGTTTGCATTATTTTTTGGGGCTGGTATGTGCTCTCATCACTTTCTCGCCGAGAAGATATATGAAAATACGTTTCGTTCCACTCGCTGTTTCGAGCACTCGTCCGTCGCATATCGTCCGTCCGCTAAATTACATTTCTTGCTCTCGGGAGCGTTGTCCGAACTGAATAGCTCCGCACTCTAAATTTTCCTCGGTCTTATACGGCGCTATTTATTCGCGTTTAATGTACTCATCTACATTCGACGCCTCAAGTTCTCCTAAATTCGACATGTTTATATTATAATTTGATTATTTTACTCTCTATGTTACAATTTGAATGTTATGGTTTAATTATTATTTTACGTTATACCTGCACGTACCTACACTGAGAGAAATGTTTTTGTATTAGGAACCAAAGTTTTGTTGATGTATGCTCAAGAAATTTATTTAGTTGCTGTAAACAAATATGTTATTTGCTTATATCTTGTCAAGTCGTTTTGGTTTAGAAAACAAAACAGTTTTGTTCTTTAAATAATTTTGTTTTGTTCTCTAAACCAAAATGACTTAACAAGATATAAGCAAATAACATATTTGTTTACAGCAACTAAATAAATTTCTTGAGCACATATCAACAAAACTTTTGGTTCCTAATACAAAACATTTCTCTCAGTGTATATGCATATATATATATATATATATATATATATATATATATAATTTATCAAAATTATTTTACACAAAATATGTAATCGAAAATATTTTTTTCTTGAATTATATTTATTTCCTATAATGACGTAAATAGTCTTATTGTAAAAACAATGTATCATTATTTGATTATTATTTTACATTATATTTCTATGATTTTAATATTATTATTGTTAAAACAATAGACGTGTAATTGCTCGGAATTATTGTTTTTTCATAGAAATCACTAACAAATATTCGTTATTCTATTCTCGAGAGACATTTTTTATTCCCGCATTATTTTATCATAAATGACGATATAAATTATTTATATAAAATAAATATATAATATATTTATGCTCCCTTCGTTTTCAAAAGTTTCATGGGAACCGGAAGGATATTGGTTGCATCCTGTGCTATAAAATCGGTACGGCGGCGCAGCCCGGCCTTGAATACAAACAAGCCGTCTCGTCGTGCAACACAATTACAGCTATCTATGGGCGCATCCGCTTCGACCGGTTGTCTCCACCTGTTATTCTTCTCCGCTGTTCAATTATTCATTCAGAGCCGACGTGGAATAATATTTAATGATAGCGTTTCGCGCTTGTACGTACATTGTGTTTGTGTGCCCGTCTCGCGGGTGTGTTTACGCGAGCGGCTCTAATCCCGCTTTATCACGCGTGACGAAAGTGCCATGAAACGCCGAGTCCTTCGTAGTTCACACGACGTCGTCCAGGACAATTGATGCGCTTCGAGGACTCGACCTGCAGCAGCGTGAGTACACGCGGATCCGGCCCGATACGTTCCCGAAAGTTTTTCCAATTTACGCGCCGTGATGATTTACGACGGAATACGGAAGGATGTGTAAATCCCAGTAAATATATTGGAGCCCTCCACGAAGCGGCCGTCTATTTTTGGGACGCTGAAATTCTCTGCGAATATTTACTATTTCCGAGATTACATAAATCTTTTTATTTCCTCCATGTTTCTCTCTCTCTCTCTCTCTTTCTCGCTTTAGTTATATATTTTTTTGGAATTTATAACATTCCCGTCGTCGAAAAGTTAACGTCGAACTCGCGGAAAAAGTTTTGAGCTTTACGACAGTTCCGGAGTAGCCCTAGGGCCACGTTAAAATTCGCTTAACTTCCGGAATAGAAAAGAGTGAGAGATGCCCAGGATGTTTGAACGTAATAGTTGGTTTTATCGCGCGATTGACTGCATTTTAAGAGGAGCTGCGGTTAAGAGAAGAATAAACTTGTTTTTCCTTCCCTAGGATTTATGCCGTCTCTTCGTAATTGTTCATATATTCCGCAGTCTCTGTGCTCTCCTTACTTTCTTCCTACAGTTTTATTTATCGTAACTCCACGTTGTCTCTCGACGTTACCTTTTCTAGGACAATGCAATTGATCGATGAACGTGGTGATTTCCGTGACACCAAGCGAAAGCGAACAAACTTTTCAGGACTTCGTTGATTCAATATTTACTCACGAAATTGAAGATGGACTTGATTGGAAGCTACATTATTGGTCTTCCTGCGATTGTGAACTTTGCTTTCGCGCCGCGTTCGTCACACTAATCGACTTTAACAAATAATTAACTTTAACAAATCTATATGTACGGAGAAACGTAATAAAATTCTCACTGAGGAGAATAAAGCGTAATCCGAATAATTCACAGAAAGTTTAGACTTTATATTTCTGTTTAGGTTTAAAAAAATCGCATAATTAACATTTTATTTCAATTAAATATTATATAAATTCATATATTAATTTTTTCAACATTTTTTTCAACATATTTATCTATCTTTTATTTTAATGTATTATTACTATTTTTTTTCCGTTAATAATATTTTAATTAACAATGAAGCCAATCAAATATACCTTTATATAAGCTGCATCTTTACTTTCCGTTGTATCTAAGTTTTTCAGACGCAAATGATTGTGCTGTAGTTTATAATTATAATTATCTATGCTTCGTAGACAGGTGCAAGTTCCACCTCATTAGTGAAGACCGTATCGAGCAACTCATGTTTATTAGATTTTGTTGATTCAAAGTTGTCGATCGATTTTCTTCTGGCTGACTATGGAGTTACGACCTCTTCCTTTTGACGTGGAGACCGTATTCGCCAAGTTAAAGAAGAAGCAGATCAAGAAGATACGCCGTCCAAATTTGCCTCTTTACAAAGCCATCTGGCCAATGGTATTCGTCGTGCGAGTGTTCGGCTTCGCTCCTTACACCTTTTCGCAAGGCCGTCTAGTACCGTCAAACATCACCTTGCTCTTTACGGCAATCGCCATTGCTTTGTACAGTCACGCATTGTACGAGGTGTGTAACAGGTTTTTAAATGCCAAGAGAGAAACTTCGACTCTTGAAGCAACAGAGAATACAAAGGTCAGTAAGAAATTAGTTGGTGTAGAGCAGAAGATCACTCGCGATACAAATGTATTATCAAAGTAGATAAATTCAAGAATTTATTTATTTATTTAGTTATTTAAATCCTTTAGCTGAAGATTTGCTTTTACGCTAAATTTACCTTAATTTGCCCGACCCTTTAGCATATGTAAATTAAGTAAACCTAAATTTCAAGTTTCTAAATCAATGTTTAAAATCAAATCGTTCAGGTGATTATCAACCTCTGCGTGTTGGTGTACGAGATGGGCTTAGCGGTGTTCACGAGACGCAGCTTCACCAGGATTTGGAATGCGCTGCAAGATTACGACGAGAGTGTCAGGCAATTGGGTTATCCTCGCAAAGAGACGCGCACCGCGATCCTTGCGTGGGTCTTAGTAGTTGTGTCCACGGTCATCTGGATTGCCGTTAATCGCATTGGAATGCACGCCTTCACGGAGAAATGGACCTACAATGTGGGCTATATGATACCATACATTGGTACATCGGTGTCTATCTACAAGTTTGTGGCGATGGTTATTTTTCTAGGCCAGCGATTTCATCACCTTAACATGACAACGATGAAAAATCTACCGTTAGCGTTAATGAGGGGCAATGGAATGATCGTTAGCAAGAAGGTTTCGTTTAATCTTCTTAAGTGTGACATAATTATGTCATACTTGACACGTAATATAAAAATAATAAAACATAATGCAGAATTTTAGACGTATACATACAATATATTATTTCCAACATTCAAATTAAATACGGATTTTTACGGATTTTATCAGAGTTAAATTAATAGTAAATAAGATCATGACAGTTCTATTTGTTTGCAAAAGACGATCCTGAGTCTGCACAACGATTTAATGATTGCCGCGGAGAACTTGGAGTCGCTGTATTCGTGGTCGCTATTCTTTTGGCTGGGCAGTCTGAGCCTGCATATCGTTAGCAACATATATTATATAATCGAGTGGATGCTCGTGAAGAATTGGGATGTGGAGTCATGGCCGTTAATCTCCTGTTTGTGCGCCTGGTTACTGGCGTTTCTCTTCCAGATGTTACTACTTCATATCGCCTGCGACTTCGCTTCGAGTCAAGTAAAACTTTTCTGCCGATGTGAAGTAAAATGTTCTGTTTTACTTAGATAGCGAAAGAGTGTCGAAGTAACAGTACGATTAGAATTTATGAACCACGTGCAAACTTGAACAATATTATATGAAGTAATGGCCAATATGCATGCAGATATTAAATAAAAATATATTTAGAATCTTAAAAATTCAATATTTAAATATAAATAAAGCAGCATATTTTTAATTAGAAGATGTGAGAACATGATTTATTTCAGGCTAATTGCATGGGTCCGATTTTGATCGAGTGGCAAGTAAGATTGATGAAGAAAGATGATGTAAGTAGACGAAGTAAATGAAGCCGTCACTACTTGACATACTTTTTATTTCTTCCAATAGAGATCAAATCCAATTATTTATTTAAAGTTCTCTGTGTAATTTCTCTAATTACAATTTTATCTATTTCCTTTGTCATATTTATAGCAATCATTTTAATACGATTGCAATCTGTATAAAAACTTCTCTCTGAGCACAGGATTTCGTCGAATTGTCGTTGCAGTTTCTAAACCGAAGACTACGGTTCTCCGCTGGTGGATGCTTTTACGTGAACTTGCCGTTATTACGTTCGGTACGTAAGAAACTAAATGCGAAATACATTTAAATTATGTAAAAATATTTTTTTCGCGTTTTTTATTTTATATACATATATTTTTTTGCTTTTTATTATATGTATATATATATATATATATATATATATATATATATATATATATATATATATAATAATTAATACATATACATGTATATATAGATATTAATTAAGTTTACGATCCCTATTTAAACAATGCTCGTAGTTAGATTCCTCTTGTTGTGGATTACATAGGAATTTTGATTAGGTGGATTATAACGCTACTTCCCATGCACGTGAAAACAATTACAAGTATATATATGTAGCGATTAATCCCGTGATTGCTCAAATTTTAACTTAGCTAAGTTTCATTCCGGATGAACGACGTTACACATGTAGAACACGTATGTCGAAAAAATTAAAAGGATTAATAATAACGAGCGCTTCGCGATATTAAGACCTCCGTTTTTCTCATTGCGATGTTACGAGTAAACGTAAATCTTTGCTTCAAAATTAAAAAATTGCTGAATTATCTAGGTGATTTCGTGGGAAATTAAACACGTTTCTCACTGCAATGTTATCACGGCAACTATATGGCTTAAAGAAGAACGTGCATTCCTGTATTCTCCACGACGCGTTGGCGGTTCAATCGAGATGGTTAAAGCATCACGTTTATCGGATGTGATATTTCCATGCAAAAATATAGATATACATATATAGCGGTAAAGATAGCAGTCATATTAAAACGCGAGATGAAAATAAATGTTCGGATTTATATCGAAATATAAATTAAAAACAAACGTAATGTGGTTTTAAATTGAAATGTTGCGCATGTACATGTAAAATAACAACTATATCTCGCCGCGCGTGTATAAATATTTTTATTAATTGCTGCATACGGTGCCTGCGGAAAAGATCGCGTGGAATATAATATTTATCAACGTGAGTTTTAAATATAACAAACATCGGTAGTTATACTCGTTTTTTCAATCATATTTGCAATCGAGAAATATGTGCTAAGAGCAAATGTCATCATCGGAATAAATATTTTCGGTTTGAAAACTATGATATGATGAAGTAAAGCTTAATTGGTTTCGGCCTAACATTTAAAAGCGATTCGGGTTACCGAAATGAATGCTAATGTAAATGTGCTCGTAAATCGCGTAACCAGAACGCGCCCTTCGATTTCACGGTTCCCGCAAACTGAATGAGGCTCATGTGTACTTGAGCCGGTACGTTGCCGTTTGGAATTGGTACTTGTGCGAAACTTTACAGCTAGTAGTGCAATTATACGACTACATAACTTGGGAGGGCATCCGACTCCTAAAGCTCTTACGATAGTTTCTGTTTATCGCGAAGTTCCGATTTTCTTGTGGAAAATTATCTCTAAATTGACAATACTCTTTACAGCGTAGTTATACAGCGTATTCATAGAGATTCTACATGCATTTCAAGATTGTCTAATGAACAATAATTAACAACTAGTGTCTTGTATTTTAGATATAATTATTTTTATATAAAAAACAGAATAGTACATTGAAAGAAAAATATAGTTACTTTTGGACCCAACATAGTTTTATAATATTTCTATGATATGATAATTATGGTTAACGTAATAAAGCATATAGTCAAGTTAATCATATTTATTATTATATTAATCATATTTATTATTATAGAAATATTATAAAATTATGATTGGGTCCAAAAGTAACTATATTTTTCTCTCAGTGTAGAAAAAGAAAGGATTATAGTTTCAAGTATTGCGAAGTAATTTTACATTAATCTTATATTAAAATTCACAAATAGCGTTAAAATATTATTATAATTTATACGATTCCGTTTTTATTTATTCAGATACATCGAACACTTATTCGGGTATTGGAAAATCATTATATGTTATCGAAATTGCTTCCAGATCGCCTCACTCATGACCACGTATCTGGTTATACTACTGCAGCTTCAATGATAGTGGGCTGGCGATAAAAGTGAAGGAAATCGCAAGATCTTCGTATTTTAACTATAAATTTCTAACGTGTGTTCTAACGTGTGCTGATGTGTATTAAATTGATACATGTGAAAAATGTCCGTTTTGAATCGACAATCATATATCAGATCAGATAAATATACATATATAATATATGTAAATATAAGATTGAATTGCATTCTTCGTGTTTATAATATCATCAGTAACAACATTCATTTGTTTAACTTTACAATGAAATAAATTTTGGATGTGAGAATAATCAATGTATTTTAATTATATTTTTTCTATACAATTAGAAATTGGAAAGTTCTCTGTGCAACGATATAATGTCAAATTAAAAAAAATTAATGTTCGATTGAATTTTGTTAAATCTCTTCCTTTCTGATAAATCCTCAAGAGCTCGCGTTCGACTATCCACTTTAAACTACTTTCGCTTTACCCAGTAGTAGCACGAACGTACGCTGCGACGGTGAGGCTGCGTGCAACAGCATTTGCATGCGAATTGTTTCCGTCACTGATTACAGTAGCCTCCTTTGGATTTAATACTCAAAAGAAGCCACGTTTCCCGAAACACGTGCGAAGCGAATTTTAAAAATGATCGCATCAAGATAGCTCAAAATTGTAATTGAACAGCCGAAGCTAAAAGAATTTATCGATTAAATTACGATAAATCTAAAAAGATTTCCGGCGATAGAACGATGTAGAACGATAGTTTTCCGAGCATAAGAACACACTATTTTACATTTGCGAGTAATATAAATAATTTTTAAAAGAGTAATACGGTACAAATAATACATAAATAATTTTCAAATAAATTTTTTGTTTTTTAATACCGGCAATCTTTTTCTTTATATCAAACTTTCAAAAATTCTCAATCGCGCTATAGTCATTATATACACAAAGCTTTACTATCGGTTACTTTCATTGCATGTTGCTGCGCCATGTTCCCAGCTGACGCGAAGAAAATTAACAATTTCATAGATTGCAAAGTACTGTTACGAGGAATTGACTTGCGAGGACTTCGCCTGGAACAAATTGTTAATCTCGCGTGTGCGATTTGTGGTTGATTTACCCATCGATTGGGAAAATTGTTTAGTATAACTACATGATATCTGATAATATATAACTACAATTATCTGAGGTTTCAAAGATACAGATGTAGACAAAATAGTGCAGACATAGAATGCCATGAAATCATCTCTTCTAAATTATAGATAAAAATGAAAAGTAAAAAAGCGAATGAAAAATATTATTAATATATATATAATAAATATAAATAATATAACAATACATATATTTTAAATAAAATTTACAATAAAATTATATATTATTTATTATTTATATTTTTACGTAATTTCATAAATCTCGTTTTTCATTTCGTAAATGTTCTTTTCTTCGAACGAAAAATATTGAACTTTGTTATTGCCAAANTACAATTATCATAATCACAGTCGTTCACGCGATTAACAAAGTTTTCGCAACATGCAAAGTTTAACCATGCCGTAAAAACACAGTATCTGGATTCTACAAAACTTCTTTGCAGTAATCAAGGATCGTTCATAACGCTTGAAGAATTTCCAGAGGTAGCTCAGGCATACTAGGATTTTTGCATATTAGAATTCTAGAATACAAGGAAAGTTTTAGAAAAAATCCTGATAATTTCTTAGTTTATAAATATATCTTGTTTCTTTTTGTAAATTCGATTTCGATCGAAAAGTCAAAGAAAAAAGTTTATCAATTTTCTTCAAGACTAATTGAATAATATAATTTCAACAAGTATCGATAATTTTTCTTACAAGAAAATGTTTAATAAAAAAATCATATATATATGCGTTCTTTCATATATTTTATTAAATTCACTCAATTAAAATATAAAATCTCTCTTTAGGCATTTAAAAAATTGGACTAATTTAATTTTACTTCTTTGCTTCAAAAATAATTCAAGAAATGTACTACTCTGAATGTATCTCGCTATTAAATATTGTTATGGCTAATGAAAGTGTCACGTCAATCATTCCTGCATATTACTCGTGTATAACGATGCGTGAAATCGATGTCTCTACATAGGAAATCGTGAATCATAGAGAGAGTTTCATGTTACGATTACAAACCGTCATTTATAAAGTCGACAAACTGAATTTTATCGTCAAAGCATCTTGGTGTCGTTGATATCGACACATTTTATTAGTTTACGTCAAAAGCAACACGAAAAAAACCAATTTCGCTACCGTCGTACGTGAGGATTTCGAACGACCGTCGATCGACTTGCGTTGTTTACGAGCGGCAAAGGTCTGGACAGTGACAAATGGTGGGTGGATAGCTGAGTCGTTAAAAGCGAGAAAGGAGAACACTGAAATATCAGTCGTTTTCCAGATTTCAACGATATTCATTCCCTTTCTTCCGTATTGTTGATGTATTTATCAATTACGACTAACTCGTCTTCCTTTTTTTCCACTCATCTGTAATTCTTGTTCAAGTAAATAAATTTATCTTTTCTTTTGAACAAAGAGATGTTGGCATGTAAAGAAAAAGATGAAGAAAATAAGAAACGTTGCAATATTAAAATTGAAATAAAATATAAAACCCGACAATCTCATATTTCTAACGTATTTTCCTTTATATATTTCATATCTCTCAGTGCAACGCTCTTGCAAAATTTGATAAGTTTGCATCAACGCGTGAAAAGAGAAATTCAATGCCTCGACAAAACGAACATCTGAATTTTCACGGAAATTCAAGAAGAAAAATACAAGTTCTGTCGTAAAGTTTTTCTCTTTTATTTTGACGGAATAATGTTGAAATCTAAATTTTAATGAATTATATCACAGACAATGAGACAAAGTCGAAAAAATGAAATTATATTTAATTCATTCTCTTTCTCTCTCTTTCTCTCTATTTGTCTATCTATCTTTCTCTCTGGTAGCAAAATATAATAATTTCATATTGTGTTAAATTAGAAATGTGATAGGGTTGACAAAGTACGCGACACGAAAATGTATTACGTTGTTTTCGTTAGGAGAGGTTTTGTTGATGAGAAGAGCTAATTCTAGTATCAAAAACACCGACGAGAACGGCGAGCTTCAAACAATTCTCGTCATCTAAATTCTAGCTTTGATGCAAATTTTACTAGATTACGTCAAAAGCAGTGGAATAATGAAGAAGTGCGCTTGCACTGTTGCAAAGGAAAGTCAAACGATCCCGAGTTATCTTGTATCAGAAAATGTCGAGATTCAACGTGATCAAAGAGATTAAGCCTTCGTTAAATCAAAGTACTCAATTAAATATTTTTAAATATTATAATTAACAGAACTTTGAGTGTTTCCCTTCCAAAGTACATTCTCTCTTGTCTTGAGAAAATATACGAGTAAAATGCAACGTGCTAAAACATCATTATATTATCTCGGTAAAAATAATTCAATAATTTTATTAATTATCTTATTTACATGAGTCACGAAGAACATATTATTTAAGAAATAAGAATATTACTGCATACCGACAAAAATTGAAATATTTTAAAAGTATCGTTGATAAAAATGAACATACATAACAAGTATGTATTTTATATTTTGGCAAATCTTTCGATACGTTAAAAGATATTATCTTAAAGTAATATGATAGCTCGGTAAATGTGTGGCATGCAAACGAAGTGTTTTGCTTACGATTTAGATACAGCTTCTTTCTAACCAGCGTTCCTTGTCAATTTGGTGTCATTGAATTTGCATAGTATTACTTCATCTTCCTTGCGGCAGAATAATCAGAGACTCCAAGGTGAACGATGCGGAAATTTTACAGAAAAATGTCCATACGTGATTATAATTATAAAAAAGAGATCTATCTACTCCAATCAATTCTATATTTATAATAGATATTAAATATTTTCGAATTTATAAAACTACGAGACGCTATAGCGATTAAATCATATCGAATATTATATTAAATGTTCTTGCAAATTTTTTTATGAATTTTGAAATTATAATAAAACAATATTTATGCTTGTATTTTGCAAAATGATTAGGATAAGTAAAAATAGAATTAAATTTGAAAAAAAATTTTATCTAAAAAATCAAAATGTCAAGTAATATCAATAATATCGAATATTGAATATGAATTACTGCAACTGCTAGTATGAATAATGTTTTTTATATGTATAGAAAAATAGAAATTTTTCTATCTTAAAATAATTTGAGAATTAATAATGAATTAATACTTTATTATAACCTATAATTAGATAGCATTTGTGTGTGTTTATTAAAAAGGAAAACATTTTAACACTTTGTTTTCTCTACATTAAACGGTATTTTTCTTTTTCAATACATTATACTGTAGGAACAATGCATTATATTTTACATGCACATGATTCTCTCATATAACCTGGATTATTATTACTTCCGAGTACGTCATTATTTCAACAACGGAAAAGTTTTTGACGTTATTGACAATGACTCAATTTTGTCTTTGTGGAAACATTCAGCATGAAAGAGAGGTTAAAAAAAGAATATGAGGAACAATGATGAAATGCAAGTACCGGAATATTAAAGACTCTATGCATGCGTTTTTAAAAGAGAAAAAGGAATAAAAACGTGTTTTCTCCTCTCTCTAAAAATGCATTTTCGCAAGGAGACGAGTACGTACAACTATGCAAAGAACGGACTATAATAATTCACGTCCCCGGGGGATTATGTTTTTCACAGAGCACCTGAAAAGCTACTCTCCAAGTAGCTTTTCTATTATCCCCATTATTTTGAGAACATATTTGGATAATAATTCAATTTTTTTATGCCTTTTCTTAAAATTATTCCTCAGCTACAGTTTTACAGCGAGCAGCGACTTTCTGTTTCGGCAGCTTCTCGGGATAACTCCGTTCGTGGACGCTGACATTACGAGGTATGTACGAGCAACGGCCGCCGCTGAGGAAAAATGAAAGAAAATGAGAAAATCGCCGTCATCGGCAGTCGGCAATGTTACCACGATGGCGATGCATCTATTTTCCACGCCATCGTTCCGGAAAATTGCTCCTTTCGCCGGCTTCCGCCGACGTTATTCTCTCTCCCAGGCAGATGCACGCGATCTCCTTCCGCTGTATGCAATAGTTCAAACTGATCGCACGATAGAACATAAAAAATCATATTAATAGTAGTGGAGGTTTCCCCAGTTTTGCGATATCATTATCTAGGAGGAATGAAATCTTATTTTACTAAAGTCATAAAAATTTCTATTTAAAAGTCGATTAATATTATGTCTTAAATATTTTCTATTATTGTATATGTATATGTAAGGTATTATCTTAAACATTTTAATAAAATATAAAAATATATTATATTAAAATAATTTATAATTTATAATAAAAAATATAATAAAATATAAAAAAAAATTCATGCATATACATCGAGAAAAATTTTTTCGTTTTACGTTAATATGATTATAATCATTTAATTGAAATGTGATACAAGACAGAGGAATTCACGATTTTACCACTATTGACTGGCCTTGTCCTATTAATTTGCGTTGATTTACGGGGAGGTACAGAGTTCGATGTTAATTCGGTTAAACGAGTTTAACTCGCTTCCTTCGATAATGGGAATCGGCGCCTCTGAGATCTGAATAGCATAAACGGTAGAATCCTAAATCCGGGGAGATTTACGACTCAGTGAACCGTAAATCTTCTTCGACCATTTCTCTAAATACTTAATAGGATTTTTCCTGTCGTTAAAGTTTAAATATGACTTACCGAAGGTAGTATTCGTAATTCATAAAACACGAATTTCCTGTCAGATACAATTACTTTATTTCCGAACAGAATCGGTATAATATTAATTAACTGTATTTTCAGTACAAGACGTAAAAATAGCAGGCTACTTTTCCTTTCGGATCCGGATTAAATATTAATGTTCTTTACTATTTAAAATATCGCGAGAAGAATTGCTTTCAAGGAAAGAAAAATATTGTTTTCCTTTCTCTTTGCGATGAAAAGATTGACCCAAGAGAGAAATTGGTCGAAAAACCCATAGAAAAGAATGTCTCGGGAGATCACCCTGTATATACACGTGTGGGCGAGTTTCAATGGATGTACTTACGTCATTGCCCATTTTTAAACGTGGGTGGAAAACTGCAAACGCCACTACCTACGTCATCGAGCGATCGTACGTGATATCGTAGTTTCCAAGGGTAAATCTGGCAGATATTCAAGGGAACGAATTTTTGTAGCTTGAGTTTATTTAAATATTTAAATTTTACCGGAGAAAGACGTCATTGCAATAATTAATAATTCAAACTTTTTAACAATTAACAGTTTCTCCGCTTTATCTCCTTCACAAAATAAAGTTCTAGATTTCTGCGAAACGTATAGAAATGCATATTGCATATCGCATATTGCAATATTTTTAAAATTTAATTAATTTCTTAAAGAGACCGTGGCCATTTATTTTATAATCTGCAATCAAATCCCGTATAACCACAAATTAGAACGGATACATGGAAATAGGAAGAAGAGGAATGTAAGAGTTTTTTCGCTAAATCCCCATTTTGGAGATCGAAAATGTAAAACAAGCAAATTCCTATTAATCCTTTTCAAATCGTCAATTTTTTTACGGACGATAGTTCTGCGATAGTATGTACATGCGACGAAAGATTTAACGAATTCAACACGCGGGGATCAAACTGGATACAGAGAACGCAGAACGAAGCCGACAAACTCAGCGCGGTTTTGAGGATTAATTGAATTTCACGAGACAAGATAGATAGACAATAATGGAATTCCCGAGTTTGTCGCTTGTCATACTGATACCACTCGACAGCAGCTGTCAGTTTACGCTAACGACATGTTACAACATTCGACAATCATAATTTCACACGAGCAATTATAAAGTCCCACAGCGTTCCTCGACAAAGAAACGTAAATGATACTTCTAAATTAATCTCTCAGGCAAATTTTTCTAACAAACATTGATTTCTAAGAAATATTTCTCCAAGCTCTAAGCTCTAAGTTTGACAAAATAGATATAACTGAGAGAAAACTTGCGAAGATGTTACGCGAGCTTTAATAATCCCATGGAACAAACGTATTGTTGTCGTCGAAGGATTAATTGTAAGAGAATAACAACTCCCTCCTCGTACATGACGGAACTAAAATGGGCAAGCGCTCTTCGAAACGAATAGCTTCTCTCGGGAAAATTGTATGTGATGATTCTGTAAAGCCGAGACAATAACGCCTCTCAGTACATTGTTACGTGCAGTTTCCACTACATTATACCTCCACCAAACAAACATATACAAACACATTCGATCTTTACGTGTTTACCATCACTACGCCAAATTATTATTGTCGCACACGCTATAGTGTCTCCGAGTGCGAATTCCATGCAAATCGACTTGACATAAATAATCGACTTAAGGGTAAATAAATTTACACATCGTGACGTTCATCACTACCAAAATTTCCACTTTACGATGTTATTGTGCCGACAATATGTTGTCCATGCATATCATTAAAATTAAATTCATAAACATCTCTGATGAATATTTACCTAGGAAAGGAACTTGGAAATTTTACGTTAATGATTTTCGTCGAATTAGAATATATCTTAAAGGAAGTACCAACAATATTTTTAAGTAAAATTCATGTAATTTCTACAAGTGATCTGAATCAAAAATGAATCCAAAGAAATATTTATATTTAGCGCTAACTAATTTTAATAATAATAAAAAAGATGATCGAAAGGATCGAATTTATTTATCGAAAGGTTATTTAAGTTTTGAATAAATTAAATAAAAAATGTTTTGTATAATATATGTATATTAACTTTCAAACATAATATATGCAATCAATTGTATACAATATTATATTAAAATGCCATTTATTCCTTAATAAATTCCAATAGTAAACAATATAAGTTTCTGCGTCAAGAAATCCGAAATCGCTATTATACAACTAACTACTATTTGTACACTGTTACTCGAGATCATCTTCAACATTTCCGAAAGAAATATGAAAGACTCGAGAAGAGTATCTTAGTCAATAAGGATAAAGATTACATGATATCGCTCTTCGTACAGCCTTATCTTTGAAAGAATTTTCGTGTCATTTCGCGAGAAATGAACGAGATCTTCACGATATCACAAACCTGTCACATATTGGAACCTACCGATTTCGACGAGAGAAACGGACAAGTAAATGGAATTGTTCGCAAATGTCACATTCTTTTTTCCTTTTGCGCAACACGAAAAACAAAAAGCTTAATTGAATAAAATATTAAAAAACTAAAAAAAGCGACAAAAAATAAAAACGAGCTAAAAATTCGATCTCATGTGCAATGGTAATTCGCAAAATTTACGAAGCATGAACAAGACATTATTATATTACTTTTTCCGGTAGAAAAATTTGCAAAAGATAAAATTATGTCATTGCTCAGCTTCTCTTTTGTATGAAAATCTCTTCAGGTACTCGTACTGGCGTTTTCAAAAAAAGAAGACAAACGAGACGCGAACAAATCGAAATTTTAATCAAACTTTTCGGATTTTTAATTAGCATATTCTTTCAATCATACAAGAATAATTCTCACATATCGAAATCGGTATTATAAAACTACAAAACATAAAAAAATAATTATTGTAACGTTTTCAAATTTAAATACGATTTAACTTTGTTGAGTATCGTCATAAATGTATGTAAGAAGATTTTGATAAATAGATAAACAAATTAAATTATATCAGTCAAAATTCTCGAGTATAAACAATGGTATGACTATATTTCAGGATTTGCAGTGTCAATTAATCTCAATATATCAGAGCAAATTGACATGGCAAACCAATTTGCCAATGATCTATCGACTGTTTCTGCATTGACAGCGGTAAGTCAAACATAAATAGAAGCTCTCATTGATCTAACAGCACCCATTGAATCGAATCGATTCTAAATCTAAATAAAGTAACACAATTGGAATCATAAATAATTGTTAAACAATCCTGAATTAATTTTCAAAGATCCACATTCGATTGAGAAGCTTGAGCCATAATTTAGATAGATTACACCAGCGTGACGTATTTCAGTGATGTATTTAATTAAATCGCAATCTGGAAAATTTCACCTAATCTCCTTTCGAAAATTCCTCCCGAGGGAAAGAGTCGTCGATGCCCTTATAGACATCGAAACTCTTTTCGATCGCTCGTAATTTCTCCCGTGACATGGAGAATCTCAAGTTCTTCGGACTCACGGTGGCGTATCGGTGCGTACAAGGCTCTCTTTGTATGTATGGATTATTGTGCATGGTAGACAGGAAATCCGTCTTAAAGTTGCACATAAGAACATTATCATTATTGTCTGGTGTCCGTTGAGGAACGAGCTTATCTAGTGCCAATGTTGATTTGCACGAACGTGATCTAAATATATTCATATACACACATTTATCACCTGCTTTTAATTGATCAATTGATTGTTTCAAAAACATTACAAATTATGTAATAAATATTATTTATTATCTTTAAATGTAACAAATAAAAAACCAAAAACGTTCTTCCTCCATTATTGTCACTATATTATTATATATTAGGATATATATTTATATATTTTATATTTTTTATATTTTTATCATTGTTTTATCGTATATTATATATTATTGATTTTTTTATATGTAATTTTACATTATCATATTTTTACGTTACTACATAGTGCTATTACTAATAATAGTATTATTATCATTATAATTACCTCAATAAATCGCAGTTGTTTGGAGATGCACCCAACCATTCAAACATCTTGGAGTACGAGATGTTTAGTTCAGTTTGAAACACAGGCGATGTACCTGAATGTTCCAATTCACGCATATCAGATTCACGTTCCCTCGCGCCGCAACTCATCTCCTTCTCCGTTGTTTGATCCAGGTTTGTCTCCGCGATAAAGGAATGTTTAGGGATCCCATTCCGGATGAGATAAGGGTGCTTAGGAAGCGGCGGGTATCCACAGGGAGCTTTCAACTTTGAAGAACTCATGAGCATCGTGCTCTTCAACGAATATTCGACATTCCCGCGGTTTTCTTTGCAGGAGGTGGTTGTGCTACGCAAAGGTATCCAGGGAGTTGAATCGGAAGACTCAGAATCGCTTGTGAACTTTTCACAGGGCACTTCAGTCAAGACCATGCGAGAGCTCTTTAACCAGTCCTTGTCGTTGGCGCATGCATTTTCCGCGCGACCAAAGGTTCCAAAGGTCGGCGGCGCCGATGGCTTCTCATTGAAGCGACAGGATTTCTGTGAGAAAGAGGACGAAGAAGACAGAAACCGTTCGACAAATCCTGAATTGGAAACACGTTCATTTGGCTGCTTCTCAGTCGATTTTTTCCAGATCTTGTAACTCGATAGTTTGGTGTTGAACGCCGACTTCAATAACTTCTTCAGCGGTTTCTTTCGAGACAACTTTTCACCCAGGGCTGATAGCCACGTCACGTTGTCGATCGGCCGTTCTTCATACAGCGAAGCGCCGATTACTCGCGATGAATTTCGGTCGAAGTTAGACGATGGACTTGGAACCAGTTTGGAGTCCCGGAGATTCTCTCGGTCCTCTGGAATATCTTTGGAGAATGTAACGGTTACGTCTTGGAAGGATGAATCCAGCAGCAGACTTCCATCGTCATTATTTATGCTTAACATGTTATTGTGCGACGATCCTATGGAAGATTTCAACGATGACAACGAAGTCGAGCAGAGCCATTGTTCCTCTTCGAAGCCATATAGGTCGGCTTGTAAGTTTCTGTAGCTATTATTGCTACTCGAGTCACAAGAGCTTGTTAAGATGTCGTTAATTGTAAGATTCTCACAGTCCAAATCTTCATTTTTCTCCAAAGGACTCGAGCAAACCATTAATTTCTTCTTCCTTGTTTCCAGCTGATTTTCCAATTTCCTTTTCTTTAGATTCCACAAAGGATTGGATTGTACACTCGCCGATAGCTCGTCCATGGAGCTGTACATATTGATCTTAGGAGAGACTGTTTCCGAAACTGTTTTCACGTCGCTCTCCGAGTGATACCGATTAAGAATCACAAAATCATCTTCGACCTCGCGTGTCTCGAACGGAGTCAAAAAGATCTTGGATTTTTTCTTAAAGTTTTGACATTGCGGATCGTACATCGTGAGACTCGAGTCGCTTTTCTCTACGTTCTTTTGATTCTTGACATCAATGTTAGATGTCCTCACACTTGACTCGTAAGCTTCGACAATCTTCTTGACGAAATTACCGTCGCTCAAAGTCGACGATTTCGATGCGGTATCCCGGCGGCTGGCCAACTTCGAGCCTATTTCGAACTCTCGGATCAAACTCTCCATGTTCGGCATATTCTTTGGTATGTCCGGCAGCACACGAACTCCGTTGACGGGCATGTCGATGACGGTTAAAGTCCACTAAAGCTCGTTTCTGAAACAAGAGAGTCCGCNTATCCAGCTCAATTTACGCTTTCTCGTCCTCCTGACGCGAAATTACAGAGACAAACGCAAAAATTTTGTATGAACTTTAATTAAAGTTAATTAGCAAAAATATTTAATGTTGAATTTAATAAAGATGTGCATATATATTTTAGAGACGGTTTTTTCTCAATATTAAAAAAGATATAAATATAAATAAT